>JAPMOQ010014850.1:0-18402 GCA_026543055.1 Argiope trifasciata
TATTTTTTAAAGTGGACTTAGCAATCGAAACCGGGTAAATCATTAATATATAAATAATAATCATAAATTGAAATGGAAAGCTGTGCTTTTCCGTTAAATTATATAGTCCTGCATGGGTTACGTTTTTTACCTTTTAATTATTGATTCCTGTGTATTTTTCACGCTGAATCTGAATATGACATTACTTTTTCTCCATCACGTCAGGATTTTTTGAGGAACGATATTTTCAAAATTTGTACTATATTGAAAAGCATCGAAAATATGAAACATATTGACAGATTTAAAACGGTTTTTTAATTATAAAATGTATGAAATTAAATTAAATTTATGGCTTATACTTTACAATATCATAACCAAGCACATCAAGAGTCCGATAGGGAGGGGGGGGGGGGTGGCAAGAATTTATTGAAAACCACAAAATTAGCCTAAATTTCCGTTTTATTACGTTTTCCATAAAGTTTATTTTATATTCATTTCATTTAACTCTGAAAAACCTTAACACTCATAAGGAACCCATAGGACATCCCATGCACTTAAACGAACGTTATGAAAATTTAAAATTGGAACTCGATAAAATTAAGTACGACGACCATGAGTGGACAGTTTGTGGGGATCTTAAAGTTATTTTGATGATCTTAGGCCAACAATGCGGATACACAAAGTTTCCTTGTTTATTATATGAGTGTGTTGCAAACGAATTTAATCACATGATATGTGGGCGGAGCTAACCGCGAAACCCACGTGGTATCGTAAGTATGTGTATATGCATGCAAAAAGTTTCGGTTCTCATCTGTGAGTGTGCGCGTGTAATATGGTTTTTGTTTTTCATGACGGTAGCTTCTAGAATGGCTTACCGAATATATCTTGTCTCGGAATATAATTAGAAATTATAATTTTACTCGGATTAATTGTTTACATGTCTATATTTAGAATATGTGCGTTGTTAAATCTTGTTAAGTTTGCTGTTACAAATAAACTGTTTAAAAAGACAACCAGCTGGTCATTCCTTGGAATCTCGTATATTTTAATTTGGTGATATACCATCATTTATTATTTTTTCATGGTGCCGAAACCCGGGAATATGCTTTTGGATTATCAGAAATCTTACTTGTGATGTCGGATTAGAATTTGGATTAATTCTTTTGGATTCGGAATATAAACTCGGACCCGGAATAGAGGTACTGTACCAATTTTATTTGCTAAGGATGGAGACTATTGACAAATTGAAAAGTAAAAGGAAAAACGTTCGTACTGCCAGTACGAAACTCATGACTGTTATTTACCCGTTTCTAGAAATATGTAATGTAAGAAGTGAAAGCGATCGAAATAAGCTTTCGCAGCACTTACTAAATGTCGAGGAAAAACTTAAAGAACTTAAATATTTAAATAGTAAAATCGAAGAATTAATAACTGATAAGGAAGCTTTCGAAACTGATATTCAGAGCTCCTTTGATTATGATGAAAAGCTAAATGAAGTTAAGTTTCAAATTAAATGTAAAATTGAAACTAGAACCGAACAACTACCTGATTCATCTCCCTCATTTCATGGTCCAGTTAATGTAGAAACTAACCATTCTGCAACTTCTATTAATTTGCCAAAATTAAGAATTTCCACATTTAGTGGAGATCCCAGCACCTTTTTGGAATTTTTTAACAGCTTTAAGAGCGCGGTTGACAGCAATGAATCTCTAAGTAATGTCGACAAATTTATTTATTTGAAATCCTTTTTGTCCGGAGAGGCCCTTAAAACTGTTTCTGGTTTTTCCCTAACAGAAAAAAATTATAAAGCATGTTTGGATCTTCTGGAAGATAGATATGGGAAAAAGGACCGTTTGATTAGTCATTTTATAAATAGACTATTAGAAATTGAACCAGTCAAATCCTCCTTTAATATCAGAGGTTTAAGAAGGTTACATGACGAAAGCTAAATAAGTATTAGAAATTTAAATGCAATGGAAATTGATTCAGAAAATTACGGACATTTATTGATTCCAATTTTATTGAAGCAATTGCCCCAAGATTTAGTTATAGAATATCATCGCAAAAGAGATCCTGATAAAACTGGTGATGTAAAAGAACTAATGAAGTTCATAAAATTTGAGATTGAATCTCGAGAATCTGCGAATATTGTCGCCGGTCGTGCTCATAAATTTCCGGAATATTCTAAGCAATATTCCCGAAATTCCTATTCTCATGAACAGTCTAATAAATTTAAAAATAATACTCCTTCATCTGCTGCTTTAAACACAGTTGTCAAAAATGTGTGTATCTTTTGTTCTTGTGATTCGCACCCTGCATTAAAATGTAAATCTTTAACAAATGAGCAAAAACGTTACAAATTAAAGAAAGAAGGTTTTTGTTATCGTTGCATGATGTATAAACATTTGATGTCCCAATGTAAAGTTAAAATTACTCCTTGCGAAACTTGTCAGAGTTCGCAACATAATGCATTATTTTGCCCGAAAAACAAAAATAAAAATCCCTCTAATTGCGAATCTAAAGTAGAAACCGACGAAAAGCAGGTAATCATGACTTCTGTTTTGAATCCTGAAAATAAACCCGGCAATTATGTAACGTTGCTACAAACAGCTAAAGTCGAAGTTCAAGGTAATGATTCTCGAAAGTTAATTGCTAGAATATTGTTTGATTCAGGATCTATGAAAACTTTCATTCGCAATGATTTAAAGCAATCTTTAAATTTGAAAACGATACGAAAAGAGAAACTTTTGATCTATACCTTCTCAAAACAAGAACCTATGGAAAAAATTTGTGATGTAGTGACTCTAAAATTAACTAGTTTATATCCTCCCTATAAATCCATCAAAATAGAAGCTTTGGCATCAGACGAAATAACCGCCGCTAATATCTATTCGAACATTAATCCCAGACATTTAGAAAACATTCTCCCAGCTGGCTGTTTTATCTCCGATTCGTACGAGGAATCCAAAACACCGATTCAAATTCTCCTAGGCGCCGATTTCTTGTGTAATGCAATGTCTGGTGAAGCAAGGAAGATAAACAAGAATCTTTTCATTCAACCCACAATATTTGGCGATACGTTAATTGGGCAAATGTTTAATCCCCATGAAGCAATAAAAAATCATACTTCTGTTTTCAACCTCTCTTGTAATATAATTGAAAACGATTTATCATCGCTGTGGAATATAGATTCTTTTTTGTTAAAAGATGAGTCACAGGAAGTGAAGCCTTCGGATATTTTATCCAACTTCGGAAAGGAATTAAAGATAAAAAATAAGCGTTATGAATGCCCGTTGCAGTGGAAATCGCAAGAATTAAAATATAATCTTAGCAATAATCTAGATGTTGCTTTAAAGAGATTTTCTAGTTTACAAAAAAGATTTATTCGCGATGAATCCTTGTTCGAAAAATATAATGCAGTGATGAAAGAACAAGTTAAGGCAGGAATTATAGAAATGTGTTCTGATGATTGTTCTGTTGGTTATATTATGCCTCATAGAGAAGTATTAAAAGAAAGTTCTAGCACAAAAACAAGAATAGTTTATGACGCCAGTAGTAAAATCGGGACGAACGTGAGTTTAAACGAATGTCTTGCTTCAGGAGAAAATTTGAATCCTAATTTAATTGATGTTATATTAAAATTTAGGGAACATAAGGTTGCTTTTTGTGGAGATATTGCGCGTGCCTTTTTGCAAATTGAAGTCTCTGAATCAGATAGAAATTATTTATGTTTCTTTTATTATAAAAACTGTGACCAAACGCTACCAATAACTTTGTATCATTTTAATAGACATTGTTTCGGTGTTACTTGCTCACCCTTTGTTTTGGCTGCTACTATTAAAACGCATATTAAAGAGTACAAAGATAAATATCCTCTCGCTTATAAAATGCTTAATGAATCATTGTACGTAGATGATCTCTTTTACGGGAGTTCCACGGTTGAAGAAGCTCTTGCATTGTCTTCCGATGCTGTTTCAATATTAAAAGACGCAAGCATGAATATGAGAAAATTCGACTCTAATTCTAAACAATTAAAAGAAGAATGGCGAAATACTAATTCCGATATTGAAATCAATGAAAACACTGATTCTCCCCTTAAAATATTAGGACTTGTATGGAACAATTTAGATGATACAATAGGACTTAATTTGCAATCCCTGTTGTCAGATTTAAATGACAATGAATGCACGAAAAGAAATGTGCTTCATACTGCTGCCAAATTATTTGATCCTATCGGATTTATATCACCGTTTTCAATCCGTATAAAATGTCAACTACAAGAATTATGGCAACTTGGTATTGAATGGGATGAAGTTTTTAAAGGACAAATTAAAGAGAGTTTCCAAAATTGGTGTAACGAAATTAAAGATTTGCAGAATTTAAAGATTCCTCGATACTATTTCCCTAACCAAGATGCTATAAATAATCAAGATATTCAACTTCATGTTTTTTCTGACTCTTCCTTAAAATGTTATGGAGCTGTGGCTTACTTGAGGTACAAAACCTCTAACGGAAATTTTGAGACTAGTTTTGTAATGTCGAAATCTAGGGTAGCTCCAATTAAAAAGTTAACTCTCCCTCGTCTTGAGCTAATGGGTGCTATAATCGCCTCTCGTATGGTGAAATATCTTAAGGGAATTTTCCAGGATATAAAAAAATTTGTATTGTGGAGTGACTCGACAATTGTTCTCCACTGGATTAAAGGTTCAGCTCCCTTTACTATGGTAGGACTTGATTTTGCAGGTCCCCTATTTGTGAAAGACTCCAGTGTAAAGCAGTATATTCTGCTGATAACTTGTGCTGTGACAAGAAGTGTTCATCTCGAATTAGTTGGTGACATGACTACGGACACTTTCCTCCTCGCATTCCGTCGTTTCATTTCTCGACGTGGTTTGTGTTCTGTGGTGATCTCTGATAATGCCCGCACGTTTAAACGAGCAGAATTGGAGATTAAATTAATTTGGAAAGTGATTAATCATCCTGATGTGCTAGACTTCTACTCTGAAAACGGTATTAAATGGCAATTTATAGTGGAAAGAGCCGCCTGGTGGGGTGGATTCTACGAACGAATGGTTCGTACTGTCAAAACTGCCTTACGTAAATCTCTTGGAAAATCGTGTCTCACTATTGATCAATTGTTAACAGTGCTTATTGAAATAGAAGGCATGATCAACTCTCGACCAATCACCTACGTAAGTAGTGATTCGGAGGAACCAACTGCCTTAACTCCAGCTCATTTCATTCTAGGAAAGAGAATAACATCATTGCCCTCTGTAAAACTTCACCTTGATTCAAATCTTTCTTCTAGGAAATATTTCATTAAAACTTTTAATTATCGTGAAAAATTAATGAGATCTTTTTGGACCAGGTGGAAAAATGAATATTTACTGAATTTAAGATCGGCCCATTCAAGTTTAGCTAAAAACTGCTCTCAATTTAAGGTTAACGATGTAGTCTTAATTAAAGATGATCATTTACCTCGTAATTTTTGGAAACTAGGAAAAATACTTGAATTATTTCCTGGAAGAGATGGCAAGGTGAGGGCTTGCAAATTAAAAACTGAGTCCGCAACTATCAGGCGACCTGTACAACTGTTGTATAATTTGGAAATACTGGAGTAAAGTGTATAAATTATATTCATGAACTCTTAACTTTATGCCTAATTTCTTGAATAATAACTGCTATTAAATTTGAATATTATATATTGTACAATTTTAGTTAATAGTTATACTTGTATGTTTTCATGCTTCTTTATAATATTGCATATGTTTTACCAGGTAACTTTCATGTTATGCAAGAATATTTACTCGGATTTTTTATGAACCCCCCTTGGTTCATCCGGGGGCAGGGTGTTGCAAACGAATTTAATCACATGATATGTGGGCGGAGCTAACCGCGAAACCCACGTGGTATCGTAAGTATGTGTATATGCATGTAAAAAGTTTCGGTTCTCATCTGTGAGTGTGCGCGTGTAATATGGTTTTTGTTTTTCATGACGGTAGCTTCTAGAATGGCTTACCGAATATATCTTGTCTCGGAATATAATTAGAAATTATAATTTTACTCGGATTAATTGTTTACATGTCTATATTTAGAATATGTGCGTTGTTAAATCTTGTTAAGTTTGCTGTTACAAATAAACTGTTTAAAAAGATAACCAGCTGGTCATTCCTTGGAATCTCGTATATTTTAATTTGGTGATATACCATCATTTATTATTTTTTCAGAGTGGAATAGCAGAGACAGGCAAACTCATTGAAAGCAGAAAGATTGGCCAAAATTAGATTCATTAGGACGTGGAAAAAAATGTATTCCAGAAAGCTCTTATAGATAGGAATAAAGTTCTCCTTCCACTTTTATATATCAAATTGGGTTTGATGAAGCAGTTTGTGAAAGCTTTATCTAAAGAAAGTAAATGTTTCAAATACATCTGCAACAAATTTTCAGCCTCATCAAAAGCAAAACTCAAAAAGGTGTCTATATAGGTACAGATATTAGAAAACTTTTCAAAGATGGTAATTTTGAGAAAGAAATGGAAGTTGTTGAAAAAGGAGCGTGATCTGCTTTTAAAGATGTAGCAATGAAATTCCTGGGCAACAAGAAATATCCGAATTTCAAATCGATTGCATAAACCATGCTGCTGAAGTATCAAAATTTATTCTGTTCCAAGAGTTTGAAGCTTCATTATCTAAATTCGCATTTGGATTACTGTCCTGAGAATTTGGTTGCTGTTCGTGAAGAGATGGGTGAGAGATTCTATTAGGATATCCAAAAAATGGAAAATCGTTATCAAGAAGATGGAATACGTCAATGATGGCAGACTATTGCTGAAATGTTGCACCGCGATCAACCAACAAGGGCAGATGGACCTAAATGCCGCCAACACACCATGACTGGTCAAAAGATAAAACGACTCAAATAAAAGGTGATTTTTTTTACATGAATCAACTTTAAGACTGGTTAAAATTAAATTTAAAGTTAAGTACATAAAATTAAGTGTATCAATATAAAATTTCGTGTACCAAAATAAAATTTAGAGTACCAAGGTTGTGGTAGTTTTCCTTAAATTTTTACTCCTTCAACGGACTCTTGATGTGCTTGGCTATGATACTGTAAAGTATAAGCCATAAATTCAATTTAATTAAATAGATTTTTCGAGGTTTTCCATCATATTACAAATTTTGAAAATTGCTTTTTGCAAAAAATCCTGACGTGATGGGAAAAAACTAATGTCATATTCAGATTCAGCGTGAAAAAATAAATAGGAATCAAAAATCAAAAGTTAAAAAGCATGACATAACCCTAAATATACAGGCCTGTGTTATTTAAAATTTTGCAAAGAATATTGTATGTAAATACGTATAATAATAAATTAATAATTATATTTCTATTGTTCCCACAAATATTTCTTTTGTCATGAGATTTTAAGATAAAGTACAAATTTATTAACAATATCAAAGCGGAATAGTTTATTTGTAATCTTTCTTGTTGTCTTGTTTTAATAAAAAAAAAAATATCTTGCTGTCTCTATATCAAAATTATTGGTAAGCATATATACAATAATTTTTACTTCTTATAACTAGTTTTTATTAATTATATAAGCTAATTATACCATTGAAATGTTTTTTGACCTTCCGCCGGATATATTTTGATCTCTCGTTGGAAAATTGCTGCTGCTTCTGCCGCCTCTTTGAGACATTTAGAAAATGTAGACACAATTCCTGGAAAAGCAAAAATAAAATACTATAATAATAAAAAATATGAAAACTAAATATCGGCCTCAAAATCTAAAGATAGTAGAAAACTTTTAAATATATTTATGATAAATGAAGTAAAGATTATACATTATATTTTAAAGGAATTCAAAAAAGTTTTGCATATTAAGTTTATAAATATTGAAAAAAAATAATAAATATTGCTCTTTTTAAATATTACATAATATTATGCATAAATAATTACAGGGAAAAATTGCATAAATAGTGCTTAAGTAAATACGAACAGAGCATAAAAATTGAGCAAAAGAATATTTTTTTTTATTAAAATAATTTGAAAATAAGTTGATTACAATACATTATGCCTGATAAAGCAAGAACAAATAATACACAGTAAAAATCTTTCAATGAAAGGGTGTTAATATAAAAAGTAAAATGATTGTCTTGCAATGTTATGCAAAAGTACAATTAGGATTTATTAAAGAGGAAATAAAATAGGGAAAAAATGTTATTCTAAAGTAAAATCGGAATTTATTTACTATATGGATATTAGTAATTTTCATTATATATGTGTTGACTACAATCATACTTGTTTTAGTGGCATTTTCCTGTGCTGTTGAAAACATTAACATAAACTTATGGTCAAGAAAATAGCTTTTTCAAAATGAAATGTTTCGAGTTATGTATAACATACAGACTATACTATAGAATAGAGGCCTGTTTATATGATATAAACAATCCTTCGATGGACTCGCATTTATTATCCTCTAAAATATAAGATATAATGTCTTTTTAAATAATCCCAAAAAAATTTATGACGAAATAAGTTATAGCTATAAAAAAACTGCATATTACATAAAAATATTTATTTACTAATCAATTACTGAGTAAACTCTGTATATGATATACAGTATTTGTATATTAACAGTATATAATTGGCAAATATAGTCAAGTTTGTTAAATTAGAAGGCGATCTATAGGGGTTAATTGTTAGCATGTAGACACCGCAAAAATATTGAATTAGAAACAAATGTTTATTTTTTTTTCTAAACATGAAATTCCTACCTATTAAATAAATCAACGATTACAGATGCATTCATTTGATTATCATTGCAAAGCGTTGAGAGAATATCCATTTAAAATTAAATAGAAAAACGCTCTTGAAAATAATTCGATAACACTATCTAAACATGGGGAAAGGGGATGGATACATGCACAGGTTATTGAGTTCATTTTAAAATGTAAAATAAATACAAAACTAAAAACTGCCTTGTACACTGAAACCTGTTTTTATGTGTTCTTTTTTTTTATGTGATTCTTTATTTGTGCGTTTTTTTTGTGTGATCTCATAATTATATTATATTAAACTGACAATAATTTCAATGACAACGAATAAAATGTGTAATACAAAATTGCGATAGGATTTTTGGGTCGCAATGCAAAAATGCATTGATCGCAAATAAACATTCAAGGACATCTGCATCGTGCGGTTTTCCTGAAAAGGATTGCGCGTCTTGTTATGTCGCCCAGTTGGTTGTTTGCTAATGAGCTAGTTGGCGACAAGTCTCATCCTTTGTTTTAACGAGTAGTTAGAAGTTTACTTGAAGGGAGCAAAGAGTTGTTTTTTTCATTCATCTCTGATCTGCACAAATAACAAGTTTAGTATATAAAGTGATTTAATAAAAAAGAACATAACGTTTATATTTTTAAACTAATATTAATTGACGTTTTTGCAAAGTGCTTTTACATTCCTGGAGCATTAATATAAGAATCATTTCAAAGCATAAATTTAAAATAAATTTATTATTTTTTTCTATTTAGATATGTATAATTTTTTGGATTTTTATTTTATGTTTAGAAAAAATCTCTGAAAATGAATAAGGGCAAAACCAAAGCCAAGAGGAAAGTTATTTCTTTAGAAACTAAGACACCTTTTCAAAACGTATTGCAGAAGCTGAAGGATCCAGAGCTCTTGGAAAAGAATTTGGATTAGACGAATCCGCTATAAGAGGCATACAAAAACTAGCAAATGAGATAAATAAATCTAGTAATTCTGCCACAAACGGAAGTGCCCAACGGACATCATATTTAAGAAACACTTTGATAGAGAAAACGAAAAAACGCTTCAAGAATTGACTCAAAGACGAACCCCCATTGACTGAGAATTAAAAGAGAAAGCGTTGCGATTTTATAAGCAGGTGAAATTTTCAGAGCCTTTTTGTCCATCGTCTCACATAACATGGCCGAAATTTCCGGCAAGCAATGGCTAGTTATGTGGATTTTTCTAACGATAAAAACTACGCAATCTGAAGATAAAGGGCGTAACTGCATCCGCGGATGAAACAGTCGCAACGAATTATTTAAAAGTGTTAGCAAAAATCATTGAAGATGATGCATATTGCCCGGATCAAGTATTTAATGCTGAAGAACCTGGGTTGTTTTGGAAAAAAATGCCTAGCCGAACGTTCATCGCCAAGTGCGAGAAAATTGCAAGTGGTTTTAAAGCTGCAAAAGATAGAATAACATTCTTACTTTGTAGTAAGGCATCTGGCGCGAGAATGTTAAAACCTCTTATGAGAAATAAATCATTGCATCCACGTGCGCTAAAGGGCAAATATGTAGCTGAGCTTCCAGTCCATTTCATGGTTAATAAAATAGCATGGGTCACAACAACGATTTTTGCTACATGGTTCAACGATTGCTTCTTTCCAGAAGTTAAGCAATTTATGACTGATATGGGGCTTTCTTTTAACGTTCTGTTGATTGTTGACAATGCGCCAGGTCATCCTTGCATAGAGCACCCTAATGTAAAAGTTGTATTTCCACCACCCAATACGATACGCTTGATAGAACCATTAGTCCAGGGCATAATCGCAGCTTTTAAGATACCCTACATGAAGTTAACTTTCAAATACATTTCGGAAAAACTTGAAAATAATGTATAAGCCATGGCTGAAGTTTGAAATTTTTTTTCGATATTGGACTGCATAAATCATGCTGCTGCAGCAATCAATAAAATAAAACAACATACATTAAATGCATGCTGAAAAAGCAGCCTGGCCGGAATGTGTCATTAATAGAAGTGCTAAAGATAAAACATCAATGTTGACAACAGAAATCGTAACGCTAACAAATGGTATCGGCAGAGATGGATTGGATATTTTTAGTGAAGATGATCTCGTAGAAATGATTCAGGATGGAGCCGTAAGGGAAGAGGAGATTTTAAATTACGTTACAGATGTTGATGATGGACAGGAAGAACCCTATCATATGACAGTAGATAACATTTATATAGGACTCCAACTTAGCCATGAATTGAATTTTATTCTCTTGAAATCGATTCAAATTCTGAAAGATCTTCAAAATTCCAAAAGCAGCTTCAATCTTGTATATTTGGTTACAGAGACATATACAAGCGTCTAGTCAGTCATCGCAAAAACTCTTCACCGACTTCATGGTTATTCGAAAAAGGTCAACTGAAAACCAGTACGAGGAAGTATTTTCAAGTAACGAAAGTGACTTTGAACCAGTTTACGGCAAGAAAGTAATTGACAGACTACGAAGGATATATGCTATACATTTTGAATAGTTTTGTATGTCTAAAACAAATACATATGTAAATAAAATATTTAACAATGTTAGCATGTTTTTTTTCTAAACCAGACTTCAAAAGGTTGTGCGAGATTCGAAGTAGCTGCTAAGCTTCGTGTCTTGATTTCGTTTAAAAAAGCAATTGCTTGTTAACATTAGGAGTTATTTTATAAGTGAGGTTTTTTATACGTTTTCTTTTATGCGGTCCCTATCCACCACATAAAAACATGTTTGAGTGCATATAATGTCTTTTTTCATTTATTTCAAAACAAAGAATTGCAATGGCAGTTGATGTTGTCTCTCATTGTTTCTTACATCAGTCTTACAATGAAGTATGTATAACAAATTGATATTATCACAATCTTACACTCCTCTTGTTTTAATTCAATCTACCTTAGTTGTGTTGAATATGCAAATTGTTTTGTTAATTTAACAAATATTTAAGACTTGTTAGCATGCCAATGATGTAAAAATAGTAAATTACAAATGTAAATGTTTAATTTCTCCTAATGAAAGTTAGCTTCAAAGTGAATTAAAAGGAATAAGGAATTTAAAGCAAAAGAAAGAAATCTGGATACCTGCACAGTCTGATTGAGTAAAAGAGGGTAAATGATACCAAACAACTCAATTCAAGTGATTACAGAACATGTAGTGATTGATGAAAGTGGCGAACATTTCTGAATACAGAACTTGTGAGAGAACGTTCTTTGCAACTTCTGAAATCGATTCAGTCCTGACTGCAGACATATCGAGAAAATCTATCATTAGTTAACAAAAAGATGAAACGTGTGCAATAAGTTTTCATTTTTAGAATAAAAAGGCAATATTTTGACACATATTTTATAAAAAGAATGTTGTTAAGAAGAAACAAGAAAACAAAATGTATGTAATAAAAATTCGCCTTAAATAGAACAATGAATGACGTTTGTTCATAACCATCCATTATTCTGAATGTATAATCGCTTGTGCAAAAAGTATGTCTATGGTCATTATGAAGTGAGCCGAAAATAGGATTAAAAAAACAAGCAAAATATGTTAGAGGATTTATTTATTTTACAGCGTTGAAACTTGTGCTAAAACCTATGTTTAACAAATGAATCTCAGAAAAGTAAACAAATAATACGCGGATGAATCACCAGTCTCATGTCCAAGTTTTGGTGTCCAATCAAAGCGAAGCTCACATCAAACATCATTATGCTTTTGTAAGCTGTGTTGTGATTGTACTCATTTAGATTGACATAGTCTGGCTGATTTCTAGAAAGTGTCAATAAACAATCCGTGGACCCGATGCATATGTGTAGAGTTAAGATAATTTTATTTAACAAATGGTATCAGGTATAAACAACTTGTATTAAAAAATTACAAAGATTTTTATTTCTGCAAAGGTTTTATTTCGTTAATAAATAAAATGCGTTTGCTCTCATCAGTAAATGAGACATTTTTCCGAAAAGGAAAATCCAAGATTCAAGCCCTTATTTTGCAAATTTAAGTCTGAGTATGACTGCGCTTCCTTAAGAAAAGATTTTGTCTAGTTTTTCTACCACCGACAGCTGACTAATGGAGCACACATTTTCTATTGTTGATGGGCGAAATTTTTTTTCTACTTAATTTTCAGAAATATTAGGTAGATTTAATGTTTAAAGCAATTTTCTTTTAATTTTCTGATTAAATATCGTTTATCTGTTTCTTTTTAAACTTTATTGTGGGTTTTCGTAAGCTTATTTATCATCTGATTATTGGTTTTGATGCATTAATTGATTATATTAACCGTGTGGACAGTCTCTGATATTTCTATGGCATACTTTCCATCTTCAGCTGTGCTAAATAACCAATTTTCTAAACTCAATGCTTGTTTGGCTCCTTTGCCTTGATATTTTAGTTTAATTAATATTTAATTTTACAGTAAGTGAAAATAACCCAATGAGGAAATTCGCTTTAACTATTTCAACATTAATCATACAGATGGCATTAATTTTTACCATAAGGTAGCAATTATTTGGTGCTTAATTGTGAGATTTTCGAGTTTGGATTCTTTTTTCAAATTTTACTTTTACGTCAAAATTTTTAATTACAATTTAAGAATTGTCACCATTTAGTTTTGTGTTTAGATGTACAATAAATTCACTTTTAAAAAAACCTTTGAATGTTTTTTCTAATTCCTTTTAGTTCAAATATTTTTACAGAGGAAATTTTTTTCTATGATGTCCGAGTTTCGCTTGTATCGACTGTATATATCAGGGGTGGCTACACTTTTGGGATCCATGGTCTACTCCACATTAAAAAAAATCGAAGGTGATCTACCAATGGCAGAGCTAAATTAATGTAACATGCATGTTTGTATATTTATTTTCGGTAACAAGACAAAATGGTAAATTATATAATTTTTCCAAAAATACTTAATGTTAATATTTACAAAAAAAAAAAAAATTCTGACGAAAATAATCAAAGTATTCATATATCAAAAGACCATCCTATTCACTTCGTTTAGTTTAAATTTCATTCATTAATTCTATGTGAAAAATTAAATTCTTAATATCTGAGGTCATTATCGGGATGGTTACGTGGACTACCAAAAATGTCTTCGCTGTCGGCTGGTCAACCGCGGTCAACGTCTTGGCCACCCCTGGTATATATCTTATTTTTCAAGTTGTTCATAATTTTGTATTTTTCGCCTAATTTCCAAAGTAACTACGAAAATTCTATAGCTATTGGTGGGTATGTACTTGTAACTTAATGGATATTTATAATCAGGTGCATGATTTTGTAAATTTAACTCTGCTGATTTAGTGGCTACCAGTCTGATGAGGAAGATAAAATAAAAAAATGAAATTACAAAAACTTTTTTGGAAAGTAAATACAAAATTTTAATTATTTAAAATTTGCATTTGAAAAAAGTGGAAAAGCATATAATTATATTTTATTTATTATATTTCCCTTCTGTCATTGTAAGATAACACATGTGTTTTTAATGTTTTTTACAGATTACCAATTGTTTACAAAGGCAAAAATTCTATTTTTATAAATGTCAAGGTTATTATATAAAAGTGAATAAGGTTATATTTTACATAATATTAAAAATTTCAAATTCATATTTAATATTATATATAATTTCAAATTTTAGGTGATAATAGAATAAATGTACAAAATGAAAAACCATAATATTGATTTAAAATGTGAGTTTAAATTTTAAATGCTTAATACTTGTATTTGAAAATAGTATATATATATATATATATTATTTATTATAGTTATGTGTTCTAACTGTAGGTTAATACATGTTTCTTATTACTAGAAGTTGCCCACTGACTACAAAGTTAAAAATTGCAACATACAAAACTATCAAGAATGTTACTGACAGGTAAAAGTGGGTAAGGTAATATTTTAAATATTATTAATAATTTCATTTTATGATATTTTTAATTTGGCATGTAATTTATTTGTATGTTTCATTGGCAAAACCTTTTCGCAATTATTATGCTGGAAAATCAATCAGTCAGTTACAGAGTAATGATAATCCAAAGCTGACATGACTAACTTATTTACAAAATATTACATACAACAAATTAAAAAAATAATAGATTATCAAAATTGAGCTATACGATATCGATATAATATTACCTTCCCACCTTTTTGTTTTTTATAAATGAAGCTTTAATTCTAAGACTATGCAATTTAGAATCTCTTTCTCAGTGCAATGAGTACAAAAAATACATAAAGTTTACATATGTAGTAAATTTCTTACATTAAATGTAATTACTAATTTATAAGTTATATGCATTTGAACAAATAGATTTCAGTTATACACAGTTGTCATTTATATTAGACATTTTTAATCCTTATAGACATTGTTTTTTTCCCCCAAATTTTCGAAAGGAGGGGGATTAATCTTTGATTTTATTACTATTTAAATTAGAGTGAAAAAATAATAAAATAGTTCTCATATATATCAGATAGTCTTAGAGTATCATAAAATTTTCCTTATCAATATGTGCTGAGTTTTTTAGGATTGTCATTAGTTCATATTAAAATTTCAGCTTGGAATACAAAGGCTTGTTATCTGAAATTCAATAAGCTATCCTTCAACCAAGTCAATAAAAAATTGTTAAGTCAATGTTATTTTGTTCATAGATTTTTAATTTTTCGGTGTACTAATTAAGTTATCATAAGTAAAATATAAGGACTTCAAGATGTTACAAAAGCAGCAATAAAAATATTTCTGCAACAGTACTAAAAATCTTTTTTTCCCCTTGAAATTGAATGTATTGCTTAAAATGGGTATTTTTTTTTTAATTTCGCATTACGTTATTGGTATTAAATAATTTTAAATTTACATCACTATTTACTATATCTCATAACTTTGCATTTCATCTCATTCAAATAAATCATTACTGTTTATATAATCGTAAAAAATTTTTAAATATAAGTTTTAACATATAAGAATGTACATACAATGAAAAAATTAAATGGAAACAATAGATATATTTTATTCAATTTTTAAAATTTAGATATAAGATTTTTTTTTCTCAAAATTTCTTGTGTGACAGTATATATTAAAGAACAATGAAATAATACATAAGTTTTTTATTATTAAAACTTAAGTCTTTTGAAACTAATTTAAGTATATAGTGCCTATAAGATATCTAGTATAACATACTATAAAATAAGGAGTGTTATATTTATATATTTATTTATTGCATCAAATATTGTCAATATTAATGACGGATATACAGTGAATAGTCCTATAGTTTGGTGCTGTCCAAAATTTATTTATTTTTTAATAAAGTTATTTTGTTAAAATCCATGTTGGCAATTTCCAACAATAGTTAAAATTCCCGCTTACTTTCACTTTTATTCTTTATATTATATTTAGATTATGAATCATTTTTTATACTAAGCACCTAAATATTGTATGATTTACTTCTATATTTGAAATATTAGGCAACAAAACTGCATATGGTAACATTAAAAATCAGAATATAACATGCATTACACATTAATGTCCATATCTGCTAACCATAATGAAGAACAATATTATAATTATTCAGTATCCAGTGACCAAATTAATATTCTAATAGTAAGTAATTTGAGCGTATTTTTGGAATTCATCGACAATCTTTCACCTTATTTCCTAACCATTAACTACTACTTTTTCGCCCAAGGTGCGTAAGAATGTTGTTTCGTGTCATCTGATCGTGTTTTCTGTGATCGTACTATTTTCTTTAATTCAAAACTGCATAATGATTGCTTATACGGTTAGTTTACGCGATAAAATAGTTTTTCAGAAATAGCACGAGGAATATTTTATATGTCATTACACAAATTATTTGTCATAGTTTTTCTCAAAGCGTTAAAAAAATGTAATGATAATTTTTTAAAAATTTTGGAATAAAAAAATTAAAACTATTTTGCAAAAAAGAGTCAATTACCAAATATCAAAAATAGATGATATTAAATCAACCAAATATTTAAAAACGATATTTAAAAGAGCTTTTGATAATAGCTGCAAATATTTGAAATATTTTTTGAAAATTTATAAAAATTAAGTTATGTTTAATGCTCTTGAGCTCGTTTTACTAACACGGCTATTTCTGAGATTCCTAATCAGAAACTTTTAACATATCAATTTAAAAATACAGAATGCACTTTTATATCATTGGAAAACCAGAACTTTTGGATTGTTTTTATTAAAAATTTTAAAGCTAAATACTAATTATCGTAATACTGAAAATGTCGGAACTTAATATTAATAATTAAAAAATAAAATATATTTTAACTCACCAACTCTTAGTTATACACTCAATAGTTACACACCTTCTAAGCCAGCGTATAATCCAAATTTACCTAACTGTTAAATGTAATTATGTCCTTTCATTATTCATCTCGCACCCATTTTGACTAATGACTTTTGAGTATGAATAATTCTCATTCTGAATTCAGGGAAAATTATAAATAAAGGACACACCGGTATTGTGAATGAATTTTTAAAAAAATCATTAGAAAACATGTAATTTTTATCTACCGAAATACCTGCTTTATAAGTTTAAGAATCAAAAAAAATTAAGGTATTCGACTATGTTAAAAACACTGGTTATTGACATGTTTTTAGATTTTGGTTAATTTAATTCATCATAATACTCTTTAACTTATGTTCAAAGAAAAAAAAGGATTGCTGCACTATAATTTTGAGTAAAGTGTTAACCGTTTTCATTAAATTTCACTAAGAATTTTTACAAATTTTCTAATTTCTTGAAAAATATTATATTTTCAGATAATTTCTTTTGTATGTATAATATTTTGTATTATAATTGACAATGCATCTAAGAATATTTTTTAAAAATCCCATTTTTCAAAAATTTTCTTTCAAACGTAGTCAGCTACCTTAAGTTAAAAACTATTATTATAAAAATTAAAAAAAAAAAAAAACAGTTTATGTAAAAAAAAAGAAAATATAAATGTCTGGCATTTGAAATTCATAAAATGAATTTTTAAAATTTAAACACACACATCTATATGTGCTGATTTTGATACTTTCACAGCTCCATATAAAGAGAAGTACCCCGCTACTCAACTTAGATTTTGAAAACGCCATGTGTCGTCAACTTCCATTCTCGCTAAACATTGGCAAGCCAATTCAAAGCGTGTTTCATGGCAGATCTTACACCCCGTGGATCTTGGACGAATATCATTTAAAAAAATGGAAAGCTTGAATTTTTCGTATAATCAACCATGGGTTTGTCAACTTACGGGACACCCATCGAACATTTGCTCAAGATAATAGCTCAAACTGGAAGTTCTTTTAATCACTGCACAGCTACTTCGACAGTTTCATTCGTAGACGGTTATCGTAATTTTCCTGGCAATAACTCAAATCTCCAATCTCTTCAACTTTCATAATCATCTTCATCCAACGATTCTTCGACAAGGGCCCTTTTTGCAATTTCTTTAAATGACGATATTCACCCAGTGAGCTAAGCTATTGCTGAGGTTTTGTTTAGTCAGCAATAGCTTAGCTGCATTTAAAATTCGGTCTTTCTTCTGTAAGGCCAAGATTGACAATGACAAAGTCACGCAGAATCATTTTTGAGCTCCTGCAAGTCACTTAATAGATTTAACTAAATTG
>JAPMOQ010014853.1:0-31492 GCA_026543055.1 Argiope trifasciata
TTCGTTTTAAGGAATGGTAAAGTGTTTGAAATCAAGTGGAACATTATAAAGCTAATCATATATGATGTAAAAAGCCTATCGATTGTAAAAAAAAAAGAAGATATTAGGGTGAGGGTTTATCCCAATAGATTGCTAAGAGATAGAGTTATAGTATTAAAAAATGAAACCCCTCCTGAGTAAACTCAACTGTTGACAAAAAAGAAGCGAGATAAACTTATTTTAATTTTATTTTCATGTTTATTTTGTCATATTGTAATGTACTGGAAAGTAATTCCTGATGAATTTATAGTTTTTACTTTTATTTGTACAGATATTATGCCTTTTATCGATCCAATTTATACACTATTTCATTTTTTTAATTTTCTTGAACAATTAAAAAAATAAAAATAATGATTCTTGTATTTTATTATTTACATATAACTTAAAACAACAGTCATTGAATTCTTTAACAATTTCCTTTTTCATGACTTCAAAGGAATAGTCCAATTTTTATACCAAGATTATTTTCCTAAACCCTGCTGAACATGTTTTAGTGTGCGAATAGGAAAGGGAGGCGATGAGAAAGTGTTCTGAATTCGTAAAGTTTTAGAAAAGAATTTGCAGATGCGGCGTTTTGATACCGCAGGATTTTTACTTGACACTAAACTCTTTCATTCACACTTCTTTCAGTGAATGAACACTTTCTCTTGAAAGAAAAATTAAAAGGAGAAAATTCTGTGAATAAAACAGAGCGGGAGACTTGTACAGTTAAATTTACATTCGGCTTAGCATTTTGAAATACGTCCAAATAGATTTAAGGCCCCTATGTGTTTCGAGACACGAGGCGACAGCCTCCACCTGTGCCGAAAGCCGCCACTGTATATAGATAAAAGAGAAAGAGAGAGAGAAGACATTTTTAATTTGTTGTCAGTTAGTAGAGTAGAACTCTCAGAACACAGGTCCATCTGCTTTCGCGACGGTCACAACACACTCTGGCTGATCGTGGTAGAAGGAGAAAAATATGTTTTGTTGTTTAGTTTGAAAACTATATCTCCTTGCCTGCATCATTTTTAAATATAGAATGATTCTTGGGTCTGTTGTTTTTCTCAATTTCGATTCAGTCAGCTTCAAATAAGCCAAGTTCCTTCTTATTAATACAACTCCTCTATCTGAACTGTTCCTAATTGATACCTAAGAATGAAATGACGCAACTTTTAGACGGTCCCCAAATTCGTCCTCACCTTTCACCTTTCTGACCAGCATCGTAATTTTCTCGCGCAGCTCATCAGGTATTAAGGAACAGGGGAAGGGGAGGCAAATATCTCTGCCCTTCCCCCCGCCGGCCCGCTATAACCTTTGATGGGGCCCACCTTCCACAGAACGATAAGCGAGGTGATTGCTGGAAGGGGGGGGGGCAAGAAGGGCGGGTTTCTTTCGAAAATTGAGACATCAGAACTTCTGACAGGTAGTTAGGGGCCGGTTAATACTATAAGGTGAACACACTAGTTTGTTTGGCATTCTTTTTTTCCTTTAAAAAATCAGTGGCATTCTATTGGTCGGTGGGAGAAACGACTTTTTGGAAATGGCAATAGATGGTCAGATATTAGTTGAGTTGCTTAAGTGTGAAGTGGAAATTTTTTTTTCTATATTTCTCTTCTTCCCTAAGGTTATTTTTTCTGGCGCTCATATTTTTCATAGAGCGTTTACCCAAGACCCGAAATGATTACACGAGTGCAGGTGTAATTTTGATGTGGACGGAATGGAGTTAGAATGATAACTTAATGTTCTGAGATTAGAATTCAAGGATTTCATCCCCTCCAATCCCTTCTCAGTCTTCTTTGTGAGAAAATGTCCGTCCCACGCGGTTTCTCAGCGTAGACGGATGATTATTATTGAAGACGTTCTTGCCGTATAATTTAATGTTGCATCTTTGTACCAAATGTTCATCTCTTTCCCCACATTTTATAGACATAACCTATTGCAGCGAAATGAAATTGTGCTACCTAAAAAAAATTGCTTGGTGGATGATATTCATCGCATTTTTTTTTTTTTTTTTTTCAGTATCTTTTTTGAGAAAACGCATTTTCCAAGAACTGTTGGAAAGAATGAAAAACTTATTTTCTTTTCAAAAGCTGCCCTTAATTCTAAACAGTTGCACACAGAAGCACTAAAATTGATTGGCAGCAGGATAATGCCAAGGATGTAGTGGAGGCGACACAATTCCGATACTGTTTTTATTGTAATTATTGTTTTCGAGTTTTTTTATTAGTGATTAGCTAGTACTCGGCGCGTTGCTGCGGCAGAAAAAAAATAATATTAAGGGCAATCAATCCATAATTTGGCAACGTTTCATCGAAATAGGATAAACGGTGTGATAGTAGATGAAATACGCACAAATATAATTATTTGTATGTGTATTCTTTAAAATTGAAAAAATGGGTGTTCTTTCAGATTGGTGATGAAAGGAACTATTTATTGTACTTCGTGATTCGTTTCACATTAGTTAAGAATTCTCAAATTTAATTTTAGAAAATGGGATTCAAATATTTTCTTTTAAATCTGATTAACCATAGAAAACATATTTACACCATAAAATCGTTAATCTAGTTGAAAAGATAATTTTTGAAAATTAAGATATTGCGAAATTATTTGTTCTACAATAGTTTTGGTGGCTACTGCGAAAAACGCTAAAATTTAATTACATTTTAAAAACATCAATGTTTGTCTCCCTCTAACTTTCTCGCATAATCTATAATAATGTTACCTCTGAGAATGGCATTTGGAGACTATAGATACAAAATATTAAATTTTAACTTGGATTTAGCATTTCTACAAAATATCTATTGTCTCCCATGCGAGTTATTTGGGGATTTATCCTTGGTAAATAGATGCAGTAGAGATTCAATTTTTTAAATTTTAGATAATTTACTATCTTAATAACCATCCCGTAGGTATAACCAATAACCTGCAGACATCCATTTTGTACACGTGGCCTATTCAATGTGAGACATTTTCAATTAAATGCCGATAGAATTTTCGTTAGTAGAACCTGGCACGAATGTTAGTACAGCTTTAGAAACAAATAAAATTTGTTGTAATCAACCCTTTATTTACTGAAGGTACTTGAAAGTACCATCTAAATCTAGCTTATATCTTTACTATTTTTGCTGATGGTAATATTCACTATCACTGATGGTAATATTCACTATCACTGATGGTAATATTCACTATTCACTATAAGGTGAACACACAAGTTTGTTTGGCATTTTTTTTCCCCTTTAAAAAATCAGTGGCATTCTATTGGTCGGTAGGAGAAACGACTTTTTGGAAATGGCAATAGATGGTCAGATATTAGTTGAGTTGCTTAAGTGTGAAGTGGAAATTTTTTTTTCTATATTTCTCTTCTCCCCTAAGGTTATTTTTTCTGGCACTCATATTTTTCATAGAGCGTTTGCCCTACGCCTGAATGGAACCCATGTAATATGAAGTTAATATAAGATAAAAGTAGGAATAAAAAATTTTTGATTAATGATTTAATTAATTAAAATATTTCTGTTAATTACATTTTTTTCTTGGGTTCCCTGGGATTATTCTGCAAAGAAACTAAACAACTGGTGCAAAAATGGCTGAATTGTTGGTAACATAATTCGGAAATAAAAGGTTAAAGTAAGTGAGGTTTCTAAACAAATGAGTATTTTAAAAATGAACTGTTTTTATCAAAGACTGTGTGAATGGGTTATTGTACTTACTTAATAAACTTGATTTGTTCTTTATGTATCATACCCGCATTAATGTTTTAAAATTCTTTTTGTACCGTTAATACGCCGATGTATTGATTCCACTTAAATATTTATAAGAAAAGCTGACTTGTTTCGAAATGTTTCACCTTCCCACAAAATTCATCGGAACTTTTTGGAATCTCCACAAAGAAATCAAAGGCTTGAAGAATATCTTCTGATTTACAATACGGTGTTGCAACAGTGACAATAAAAAGCAAAATCGGGAACACATATTTTTGTTATACTTTATTACTAACTCCTTTTATCGAACAACCGAAGCATCTCGCATTTGAAAACGTTCAGAAATCCTGACAACAACCACCCTGTTCTTTTGTGTTCTCAATGGTCTTTAGGCGGACTTTTCTTCGCTCCAAAGGTTAAGGCAGATAAAAAAGAAATTTCCACAGCGGTTTTCTTTAAAACTTTTCTACTCCTTTCCTATTTTCTAACAGGGGGTGACTGCACCCATTTTCTTCCCTTCCGAACGTAGACATAAAGAAAATCGTCTATCCACCCCTAGTAAGACATCTGTTCCCTCCTTCCACCTGAATGCAGACGACAAGGGGCATTGTTCGAAATCCTACCTCTGATTCTGCAAGCGATAGGTGTGTGAATTTAGTGCCGGTCCCCCCCTA
This sequence comes from Argiope trifasciata, assembly GCA_026543055.1. Classification (NCBI taxonomy): domain Eukaryota; kingdom Metazoa; phylum Arthropoda; class Arachnida; order Araneae; family Araneidae; genus Argiope; species Argiope trifasciata. The sequence continues at coordinate 4,394 of JAPMOQ010014853.1, forward strand.
TGTCCGGTATTGAGACGTTATTTTTGGGCCCTTGTCTGAGGTGACAGACTGGACGAAAGTTGGTGTGAAGGGACGTTTCTGTCACGACATTCGGGTTATTGTTGTCGAATCCCGTAACGCCATTTTCATTCGAGCCGCCTTTGCGAATGGAGGACAATCGTCGCTGAACCACTGGTTTGTCACGATGAAAGACTTCCTTGAATTTTCTAACCAAACTTTGAGCAACACCTGAAAGAAAATGTCACAGGCATGATTACATAAATCGTGAGCCGCAATTGTTAGAAAAGCATTGTGCGTGTTGTAAAATGAGATGCAGTAGCTCCGAATCTTCTGCATAGATTTTTGTTTAAGATTCGCCTTTACAGAAGAGGTACACGAGTTCCAAAGAAATATTTCCCAGTCTTTTCTTTCCCGTATATGAATTCATTACTGTCTAGTAAATGAATTCCCAGTCTTTACTTTCTCGTACAAAGATAAGATACTGTAATCATCAAAAAATTAGAACCCGAGGTTTTCTGTTTAAATTCGAGTTCGAGAACGTTTTTACTTTCTAGTGTCTATATAATTAAAAATGAATGTTTGTCTGTATGTCTCTCGTTCGATCGCGATAAAACTTTGAATACTTATTACTTGCACTTTAAATGTTCGGACTGAACCTAAAAAATCGATATTTTTCACATAACCAGTTGTATGCTGAATGCTTATGAGTCGGGCAGTCAAGAAATTTGTTTCTGCTAAGGACACAAAAGAAGAAAAAAAATACTGCCTACCTTAAAAAGCTCTTGAATAATAAAGTAAGAAAGAATAGAATAAATACTATGTACACTTCTCCTTTGCATATCACTCAATTTCAAAGAATGTATTTCTTTCCTATACGAAAATAAATTCTTTCTATCATTCCTAATTAAAGAAGAGAGTTATTTTAAATTTCAAACGATATTTTGAAAAATATTTCTTTTCCGGCAGCAGCGCGCCGGGCACCAGTTATTACTGAATATAGAGAAAGTGTTGTAATCAGCAGAAATTAAAAACACGAGATTTTGAGTTTAAATTATAGTGGAGTATATTTTTGCTGTCTCTTATATTAAATGTAGAGAAAATATTGTAATCATTAAAAAATTCTGAACTCGAGATTCTTTTCAAATTCCTAATTGGATATTTTACTTTCTCGTTTATAAAACAGAGAGAAAATATTATAATCATCAAAAAATCCGGGCTCGAAATTTTGAGTTTAATCCCAAGATACTGTATGTTTTTACTTAGAAGAATTTTAGAAAAAGTTTTATAACCGTCAAAAAATAAGAACTCGATACTAAACAAACCCCCACGTTCTAAATCTCCATGAGTCTGGAAAACACATTTTTCGACTCAGATCTATTTGCCTCTGAACAAAATAACTCGGAAGCGCTTTCAATTAGGCGGATGAAATTTGGATTTTGGATTGATGACCAATTTTGTAGTTTTAGACCAAATTTTGAACGAAATTTACCCATAGGAAGTCCGTTAATCTGGTTTTCCAAATACAAAAGAACTCGATAGCTCCAAAACGCGAATTGCAAAATTTGGCGCACGAGTTTTGTGTCTAATAAATAAATTCTTATCAAATTTTGAGCTAAATTTATGAAAAGACCGTTGGTCTTCGCATGTATGAAAATGTTAATTTCCCCTTCTTCATATACAAGCATTCATCATATTTGTAGCTTTCGTAAAACTGAATTCCAAACACGCTTCACCAGGACCACGCATTACCAGGATCAAAATTTATGCGAGTTACAAAAGTCAAATTAATTTTTTTTAAGTGAGTCTACCCAGAATTTAAGATCTTTATGTCTTGTTGCACTGTGTTGGATAAATTGGCGCATACGTAATCAAAACTTGTAACCCCTGGCGAATACTCCAATTTTCGTTATTAAAAATCTATGTAAATAAAAATGAATGTTTGTATCTCTTATGCGCTGCCGTATCACCCATCCGATTCCGATAAAACTTCCGCTACTTATTACTCGCAGTTACCGGATGATTACAATAATCTATAATACAATCCATAATCTAATACTATAATACGAGGAAGGGTTGCCAAGTCGAAAATCGCCCCAGAATTAATAAACTCCGGTAAACTTGAGGTTCTGGGGTTTTTGGCCACGAGGAATCGATTGGCGCCGGTTTTGAAGCGCTACGGTCGAGCAGTTCGGAGTTACAGAAAGGATATTTTCAAACTTTAGTAGTTCGCCATAATGGCTACTTAAATTTTCAAGCGGTAACGTGCTGCCATCTATAGCCAATAGGGCGAACTAATAAAGTTTTATGCTTATGCTGTTATAGGTTTATAATATGTTTCTTATGTATGTATATATGTTTGGTTTTTCTAAATAAATTTGTCAAAAATATTGAACTTCAACACACTTCAATCTTTACCTTTACTTTACTTTTGTATAGAATAGTTCCCTTTCCAAACTCTAACTTTGTTTAGAATAGTTTACAATGGTGCACTTTAACCGGTTATCTTTTCACCAATGGTTTCACAAATTTTCTTATGGCATGTATTGTTTTGATAAATCACAATTGAAAATTTAAATCTTCGAGTTAGCTTCGATACCTGTTTTCTCCGAGCGGAGCTCGGTCACCCGCTGGTGTGTCCATAATACAATAATCTAAAATATAAAAATATTTTCAGATCTGTTTACTGCATCTATTAACCACCAAAAAACATGCCAAGGATATACAATAGATTCAGTACAGATGCTAAATTCAAACTAAACGTTAATATTTCAGAGCTATTGCATGTAAATGGACTGCAAATCTTTCTCTGTGGTAATAGTTTCATTAGAGAGTGTGCAAGGAAGTTTTAAAAGACCCAATCCTATAAGATTGAAATTTTAACAAATTTTCATTAATAATAAATTTAATAATAATAAACATTTAATAAATTTATAATAAACATTTATAATTTATAATAAACATTTAATAAATTTTTTGCGTTTTTTACAGTTAACTTCCGAAAATATTATAGTACAAACAATTTTGTACTATCGTAGTTTTCAAAAAATTATCTTTTCAACTATATTAATGGTGTAAATATATTTTCTATATTTAATCAATTTTAAATGAAAATATTTTAATCCCATTTTCTAATATTGAAGAGAATTCCGAAAGAATATCAAACGAATCACGAGATGCAATAAATAGTTCCTTTCATTACCATTCTGAAAGAACACCAAACTTTACAATTCTAAAAGAATACACAAATCTAATGCATAAAAATGAATACTTGTTTGCAGAATAGAATAAACTCTATTTATGCTTCTCCTTTATATATTCTTCAATTTCAATAAATGTATTTACTGCCGACAAGAAAATAAATATCATTCTTAATCATACAAGATAAGTATTTCAAATTTTAAACGATGTTTCCGTGATTATTTCTTCTACGGAAGCAATCCGCCGGGTACCAGCTAGTATTGTAAAATTCGGAATTTTATAAATTAAGTGTTGAAACCTTGAAGAAAAAAATTCTATGAAGAGCGTTTTTGCTTTAAACCATAAAAATAGTCCTTGTGGACAGCCACGAGTTCGCCACTTTACTTTGGACTACATGGACACCGATAGCTACATATCTAAAGGAAATAAAACCACATAACCATGCGATAAAGAGAAGAAAAAAGACTGGAATAACAAGGCCTTCAGTTATAAATGGGCAATCCATCTGGAAGTTCTAACTAGATGTTCTCGCTGAAAGATATTTTCGTCGGAGCATTTTAACAAGCACACCAACCCAGAGACTTTTTTCTATTCTCCAGAGCTGAAAAGAAACTGGAGGAAGGTCTCTTTTTACATCCTCATTATTATTATTTTTTTTCATTCCACCCTTGGATATTCCTGAGAATGCTCCTCCGACAATGCTCTCTCTGAGATCGTACATTAGCCAGCAAGGGCCCATTCATTCCATCTTCCTCACGTGCCCTCCCACCCCCAAAATAGGCTACTCCGAGAACAAGGCTCCCTTTTCAGGATTTGTTGCCGAGTCTTCTCCTTCAGCTGCACCCCACTTCACCCACGGGGCCTTTCTCAACCATTTTGCACAAGCGCTCGTCTTTCATATTCCATAAAGAACCGCATTCATTGGGGGGTGATCAAAAGATTTTTACTTCCCGACCTTTCTTCCACCCTTCCCTTTGATGTAATAAGCCGCTTAGCAATGATCTCAGCAGCTTATTTCTAATGTTTGTGTAGGGATTGCTTGTGAAATTCTTTATTTGTTCGAGGGGACAAAATTCGAGCTTGTACGGTACCTTCCGCCGCATTATAAAGTAGGCAAATTATAGCCTGTTGCCCAGGGACTCGGAACTTTAGAGAGCGTCGAGATATTTTTTCTTCAATTTGAAAGTTTTTCACTTTTGTTCTTTCTTTGAATTATAAAGATAGAAATTATTCAAGTTAAAACCTTGAAATTTAAATTAATTTTAGAACATTACTCTATTAACTCTACCGATTGATTACTATTTGCAAGAGTTATGTTAATTTTAATAATTATTTGTGACTTCCTTGAACCTGCCTTACAGAGCAAAGTTTTTTGAAGGAAGGTTAATATTAGAACTAACAACTCTCAGTTCTGTTTCTATATTTAGTCGAGATCTATATTTTGTTTTCAAAGAAGTCACAGCAGAAAATCCAGTTTCACAAAGGTAGGGTGTTGAAAATAGTAAAAGAATGTGAAATGCCCTTGTTTTTAGTGCAAAAAAATCATCCTCTACTTCTGCTCAATTTCAAATAGGGATTTATAAAAATGAATATTTGTTTGTAGAATAGAATAATGAAAAAATAAATTATATTTATGCTTCTCCTTTATAATCCTTTGATTTCAATGAATGTATTCATTGCCGACAAGAAAACAAAATATCCTTCTTAATGAAACAATATAACTGTTTCAAATTCCCAACGATATTTCCAAAATTATTTCTCCTGTGGCAGCAACACGCCGGGTGCCTGCTAGTTTACTTTTTATAAATATAGATTTTTTTTACTAAAAAGTGTCTTAATTTATTTGGTACCATTATAAATCGACGTTTCGTTAGTCGGGCCACTTCTGGTTTGATATCCTCGACATGACCAGTCTTCCATTGTTCCGTTTTCACTGAAAGGGCACAGCAATGCACATGAAAATAATCAAGACTATTTGTGGCATTCATTCCCCTCCACGTCATCAAAAAGGAGATTTTCGAAGAATGTCGGGAGGTTGCTGAGCTGCAGATGAGCCCCGAAGGTGTGCTGCCACCCACAGAGTGCCGTCCACCCAGGAGGTAAAGGGGAAAAAAATCACTCATGGCATCTCGCGTGACATTTCGGGCGAGAGACTCGATCCGTGTGCAACTCCGTCGTGTAATTATCTCCTAATGCGGACCTGCATTGTTCCATGGGCGGATACCCGCTGCTGCCAGTCCCGGTGGCACGCGCCTCCTACCCCTCGACAAAGAACCCTTTCAAGGACCCATCTGCTTCCTTGATGGAACGACTTCGCCGTTGTCGCTCAGGTCATTGCGAAAGGTATTAAATTTCATCGTGAGCAGAGTAAAGACCTCCGGCTCTGATGATGTAGCAGATCCCACGATGGCTGGAAAAAAAGCGCATTTCACTTTGAAACGGAGACTATGCCCTTTTGTTCACGAAATTCTATACGTCGTTTAAGATATCCGACTACGTTAAAAACACTGATTATCGACCACATTGGCTAATTTTTTAAAAATTCTTATTATTTCTTGAAATTCAGACATTTCTCTTACCAAAACAGTTTATCTTTTCTGAGAAAAAGAAAGCCTGATCTATCATCCTGGGGCACACATTTTTCAACTAAAATTTGTCTTTAGCTTCCATTTCAGCGCAGTCGGATGAACGGTACTGCAGCGCATAAATGCTAATAATCGCATTAGACTTAAAACCTTCTCCCAAAAGTTTAATTTTCATAAAAATTCTCCACCGTTAACATGATATTTACATACCATGTTAATGGTATTTACATGTTACAATGCCACGAAAATTAGAAGATATATGAACCGGATATTCACCTTTTTAATAGCATTCTGATGTTATAAGTTGGTTTGGTTTGTTCGTTTTTTTTGGGGGGGGGGGCGCAAGAGCCATATTTGGCCAACTGCGCCAAATGTTAACGTATAAAAGGAAAAGTTATCAATGTAAAAATGCAAAGAATGACAGCACCAAAATGCATAATAAGACATTTAAATAAAACAAAAATGGATAAAAAATGTTATATTAAAGCACTGTAAAGGGTCAAATATGAACAGAAATGTAACTGTACTAAATATAATTATAAAAGCAAATTGTTTTTAAAAATTTTTAAATGTTTGGGTGATGTTATAAGGACTGTCCCCTTAAGAAAGGATCATTATATAATTCAAGAAAGATTATTAAAATAACAGAGTTTTAAAGTCAAATTATTTGATAGAATCACGGACATGAAGCTATATCTAAATAATTTATCTAGAGTCAAATACAAATAATATTATTGGTAAACTAGAATACAGGCATTTAATATATAAGAATATCAAATTTTCTTCAAATATCAAATACATCGCAAAATATAGTACATCGTATACTAGAATCCATGTGCACCTCGGAGCCCTTTTTTCGAATTTTTAATTAGAATTTGAATTAATTAAAATTTAAGCGAAATTTCGACGTTTTTCCGCTATAACTTCCAAAAATATTACCGCACAAACATGATTTTTACATCAATTTAAAGATTATAAAATTAGCTTTCTAATGAAATCAGTGTTTAAATGAATTACTTAAACTTTTATTTTTAACGAATTTTTAAAGAAATATTTTAAACATGTTTTTTTAGCACGTGACTGGATAAAATAAAAGAAAACAATGACGGAAGTTCAAATTAAAAGAAAAAAAAACTATCATCGCAAATTATATCTAAACAAATGCAACTTTTAGCACGTGACTGGATAAAATAAAAGAAATATAAAATGTGATATTTTCTAAAAAAATAAATGCAAAGCAAAGGATTATATGATCGTTTGCAATATTTAAATAATTAATCCAATAAATCTTCTTTATTTATGGTAAACGCTTGAGTCAAACAATGCATTTATGAATAATGAGTTTTAGATTTCTTCATACTTTGATCTGTCAGCCCTATTTTACAAAATATTTTTATTAATATTTAAATAAAAGTTGCTACATCAATTAGTCTTCTAAATCAATCATTAAAACTGTTTTACAAAATTAAAGAACGTTATTAGTGAAACGTGTTCTTTTAGAACTTTCCGTCCATTATCTGAAAGAAAATATTAATTTCAGGCCAATCAATGCGCGGGAATTACTTTAAGGCTAATGAATATGTGATTTAATTGAAAATTTTCGAACGCATTACTCATGGCGAACCAGTTGGTTGCCAAAGGCGACTAGTTAATCTATATAAATAAAAATGAATGTTTTCCTGTATGTTTCTTACGCCTTCCTAAATCGTTCGTCTGATTGCAATGAAACTTGGTCAACTTATTGCTTACACCTGCGGGATGATTATTAAGATAGTAAACTATCTGAAATTTAAAAAAATTGAATCCCAACCGCACCGCATCTATTTACCAAAAATTCACCTCCAGATAACTCGCAGAGGAGCGAATAGATTCTGTAGAAATGCTAAATCCAAGTTAAAAGTTAAAATTTTGTATCTATAGTAGGCAAATGTTATTCTCAGAGGTAACATTATTAGACAATATGCAAGAAAGTTTGGAGTTACCAACATAGGGATTTTTAAAATTTAATTAAATTTTAGCGTTTTTCGAAGTAACTACTACAGACATTGTGTAAAAATAATTTTGCACCATCTTAATTCTCAAAAAATAATCTTTTCTGCTAAATATTCTATGATATAAATATATTTTCGATGTTTAATCAGTTTTAAAAGAAAATATTTTAATCTCGTTTTCTAATATTAACTTGAGAATTCTGAACGAATATTAAACGAATCATGAGATACCATAAGTAGTTTCTTTCATTAACATTCTGAAAAAACGCCAACCATTACAATTCTAAAAGAATTCAAAAATTAAATATATAAAAATAAACATCTGTTTGTAGAATAGAATATCCAAAAATGAATGAATACTATTTATGCTTCTCCTTTATATATCCTTGAATTTTAATAAATGTATTCATTGCCGACAAGAAAATAAATATCATACTTCCTATCATTCTTAATCAAATAAAATAATTATTTCACATTCCATACGAAATCTGCCAAGATTATTTCTTCTGCGGCAGCAACAACTAGTAAAAATAAATGACAATCAAGAAGTCTTAATTTCTTTTGTAAAAAATGAAAAAGGCCTCATTAATTTATTTATAAATCTTAACTTATTTTATTAAAATGCATATAAGAATAATCAAAAAATAATTTTAAAATTCTTTTAACGAATGTCTTAAACGTCTTAGGTGTATTTACCCCCTATTTGCAATAATTTTCATCCTTAAATGAATGAATATATCTGAGAAATATACATTCTCTTCTAAGATACGCACATCTACTTTAGATCGTTTTCCATTATAATTATAATAATTAATACCCAAGACAATGTAAATGATTATTCTGAAAGAGAAAAAAATCATATTATAATGCAATCAAATTAAAATGAAACAACAGTAAACAGATTAGCCTAATTTGACATTTGTAACTTAGATATTAAAATTAACGGTAAGTGAAATGAATTGACAAGAAACAAAATGCAAAACTGATTTTAAAGAACTATATCATACTGTTTTATATTCGAGAAGATTTAATAAATTTCCTTTTTGTTCCAGTGCGAACAAATCTCATTTTCTTGTTTTATCTATCAGAGTCGCAGAAAAAATTAAAGTAACTGGAATAAAAGGTTTCCCAATATCCTTTACATGTTCGAAATGGTAGCTAGTTTCTGATCAAATTGATTAAAATAATATTGAGAATTAATAATATAATTTGCTCATATTCTAAAATTAAAGATAAAAACAAGAAATTGACACAAAAAAAATAATTATTTCGTGGAAAGTAAAATTTGAAAGACTTTGGATTTGAAAAGCGAAAATGCAACTCTAATTACCAATTAAAACTAAGGAATTAAAATAAATAAATAAAAATAAGAAATAATTAAACAAAGACTAAATTTAATTTTATTTTATGTTTTTATTTTTATGTTTTAATTTATTTCTTTAAATAATTATTAGTTTTTCTAGTTGGAACATTCTTTCATTCAGAATATTCCAACTCAGAAATTAATATTTAAAAAAAAAAAAATGTAAAAATAAAAACATAAAAAGCAATTAAATTTTATCTTTTTCAATTATTATTATTTATTTATTTTAATTTCTTAGTCTTAATGGGTAATTAAAGTTGCCAGTTAGAATATTCTTCAATTCAGAATATTCTGACAGAACTTCAAAACCCAACGGAAAATAAAATAAACAAACGAATCAAACGAAGAAGTTTACAGCACTCCTAATTTTTAGATACCGGGGAAGTGTCATTTATCAGGCCATTGTAGGAAAAAAACGTTAAAATATTGCCGCTATATAATGATAATTCATGTGATCCAACCATGATTTAAAGAGAAAAGAACATTTCGGATAACGCTTATTTTTTACGAAGCCGATTCCTGAGATGAGGCAGATGATTTCTTTTTTGTCCTTCCCTTCACCTTTCACCCTCCAGTCTTAGTAAATCTAATGCTGAAGACTTGGAAGGAGGCATCGACAGCCCCAGGGGTGGAACAAGGCTCCCTTCCAGAACCGGATTTTCAAAAAACAAAACGTTCGAAGCTGTGCGTTCTTTTACCAGTTAACTTCATCAGTCCCTCCCCGCCCAGAGAGAGTACTTTATGGGGCTCTTTTGTGGTGTCGAAACTGACAAAGTTCATTTTTGTCTCGGAGAAAGACGTCCCACTCCTTGGAGTGTGCCTGAATTAGGCGAATCAAATTAATGGCCACTCGTAAAAGAAGTGAAGTGCAAAACTTCTCGAGAATCAAAAGCGCCTGGCTACTAAAAAGAACAGTTTTATGAATTGCTTGCAGTGGCTTTGTGCCGAGACGTTTCAAGAGTTACTTCAATCGCGGTTATTTGTTTAACTGTTAGGCAAGCTGTTGATGGGTTAAACGCATGACACAGAATTTTTCTCTGGTTTATTGCTAAATTTGGTTTAATTTGTTTTCAGTGTTTTTAACGTCTCTATCATATTCCGCCACAAGGATCAGGATAGAGATGTAAAATGAGTTGACTTTGATTATTTCTGAAGAGATGTTTTTTCATAAGCATCGTGGGTGTTTTACTGTGACTTTGAGTAAAGTCAAAGACAAAAAAAGATATAGAATAAGTTATTCAACGATGGATTTAAGTAATTTTATTACATAATCGCTTTAGAATGTTGGGTACGAAACTGAGCCCGCCTTCTTTATGATGGGGCCTGGGTGCAAGAAACCACCTAAATTTTTAGCAAAATAAAAAAAATTTGAAAGTTTGAATATGTCTTTAATGATGCGTGATTTTATTTTTGCTATTCATTACGCCAGGAAAATGACAATATTTCCAATTTATTTTTCTATACTTAAATACAGCAAAAGCGTTTAAGTATTATACCCATATACTTGACCGAAGATAATCCTTTATTTAATTTCAATTTGCTGAAAGACGGTTTGGCATGTATTATATTTAGTCACTGGCAATGTAAAGGATTGAAAAAAATATTGCCTTAGATATAGACAAAAGTAGAAAGCTGATGTTTACAAGTCCATTTGATCCTAGATTCAGCCTCGACTTCTGAATGCCCGGCGGGTGTCGAAATTACTCTTAGATTCTTCATAAATGGACATATCCCGTCTTTTTATACATGTCACTGCGATCTTTGCCTAATAAGGGCATCTGCCAATGCTCAACCAACCATATGGAAACAAGCTTGTAGACTATCAGAATGAGTATCATTATTATTGTTCAGTTTTAATTCTTAATCACGGTGGGGGGGGGGGCTCTCGTTCGCTGGGCCTGGGTGCATAATAAAACATCCCCCAGATGGCCGACCCTGACTTCAATCGTGGTTATTTGCTTAATGATTAGGATAGCTGTTGATGGTTGAACGCATGACACAGAATTTTTCTCTACTTTATTGCTAAATTTGATTAACTTTACTACTCATCATTTCTGAAGAGAGGTAAAATGCTTTTCAAAAGCATCGTGGGTGTTTTATTGGGAATTTGCATAAAGTTAAAGAGACAAAAAGAATATAGAATAAGATAATGAATAATGTATTTAAGTAATTTTATTCCATAATCGCTTTAGAACGTTGGGTGCGAAATAATTGAAAAAGCTTACCAAACTAGAGAAGAGGCAGTCAAAATTTCAAAACGGTGAATAATTAAAAAATATATATATATCTGAAAACATATTGTTTTGGTTAGATAGTTTTGAAGCTGGCACATTCAAATGAATAATTTGAAGTTCGAAATGCATGGACTATGAATAATTGAAACTCGAAATCGCGTAAGCAATGAATAAAGCATAAGAGGATTTAATCTTCCACTTTAAATCGCATTTTTTTTTACTTGCTGTTCACCAGTATTACATTACTGTTATGTATGCTTCTTTGAAAGCAGATGCTTTTTTTTAAAGGTTCACCTGCTTTTACCAGTATTGCTTTTTCTTTAAAACAGATGCATTTTTAAAATGTTGACGTAGAACTATGACATTGTAGCTGTTATTTTCAAGGAATGTAATTTTTTTTCGGTGGAAATTAAATGATTTAATTTTTATAATGTCTTCAGAAAAACTTCACTCTCGTTTAATATCAGTTTTGATAAAAGTATTTTTTCTTTCCATCAGAGGGTAAATATTACTTCATTCATTCTTAAGAGAAAAACATTCAAGGATTCGACTTCTGTACAAAGATTCTATTAATCTTTTATGAAAATGCTTTATGATCTCAGAAATTAGAAAATAGCAGTTTGTGTTTACAAATTTTTTTTTAATGAAATTTCTATAAAAATTAAGTTGTTTAAGAATTATTGATAAATAGTTTATCATTTGGAAATAGCATACATACATATATATATAGAGAGAGAGAGAAGTCTCATGATTGTTTCAAACCGGTTTAAACTGGTTAAGGACTGAAATTAATTAAGACAAATACTGACTTAAAAAATAATGTTCTCACATGATAACCTAAAATTTGCAATCTTAGATTTCATTTTCCATTTTTTTAAAGTATGCAACACAATCACACTAGTTTAATTATGATATTCATGAAAAATCTTCAAATCGTGACATTTATTTGTATTTCAACTTTGTTAAATTTGAAATAAAATCAATTTAAAATTGAATTCTAAATTATTAAAAAATGCCAATTAGTAAGTTGTAACAGTATGGCAACAGCTGGTTCACGAAGAGTGATGCTCTCTAAAATTTTCATTTAATTTTTAAGCTACTCGCTTTCTTATGCAACTTGCTTTCTTCAATGATATATTTTTAAACTTAAAAATTTGTATAAATATATTACCAATAGTAAATTTTATAAAATAATTTGATAAAACGTAATCTATATCTAATACTATAATACGAGGAATGGTTGCCAAGTCGAAAATCGCCCCAGAATTAATAAACTCCGGTACACTTGGGGATCTGGGGTTTTTGGCCACGAGGAATCGATTGGCGCCGGTTTTGAAGCGCTACGGTCGAGCAGTTCGGAGTTACAGATAGGATATTTTCAAACTTTATTAGTTCGCCATAATGGCTACTTAAATTTTCAAGCGGCAACGTGCTGCCGTCTATAGTCAATACGGCGAACTAATAAAGTTTCCAGAAGATGCTCCGGAACTCAAGGAACTGATCTCGAAATGGATGATCCATAACCCGTGTGGTGATATGAACCCAAGCTCTCCGTGCATGGTCAGCAAACATGGAAGTGCAGATGGGGATTTCCAATGGAACATCAAGACATGGACGATGAAAAGCCGAGGTATCTTTTCACCAATGGTTTCACAAATTTTCTTATGGCATGTATTGTTTTGATAAATCACAATTGAAAATTTAAATCTTCGAGTTAGCTTCGATACCTGTTTTCTCCGAGCGGAGCTCGGTCACCCGCTGGTAATTTGATAAAACGTAATCTATATACATAAAAATGAATGTTTGTCTGTATGTCACTTATACCTTCCTAAACAATTCATTCGATTGTGATGAAACTTGGTCAGTTTATTGCTTACACCTACCGTACGGTTATAGCAATAGTGCAATTATTTAAAATTTAAAAAAAAATTTCGATCTCAACCGCATTTACTAACCAAGGATTGATCTCAAAATAACTCGCTGAGGAGACAATAGATTCTGTAGGAATGCTAAATCCAAGTTAAAGGTTAATATTTTGTAGCTGTAATACGTAAATGTCATGCAAGTCATTCTCAGAAGTAACAACTGAATTACAGATTATACGAGAAAGTTTTTGGGAGACCAACACTGGGATTTTAAATTTTTATTTAATTTTAACGTTTTCCGCCGTAACTGCCAAAAATATTGTAGTATAAACAATTTTGCACCATCTTCATTTTCAAAACTTATTTGTTCAACTATATTAACGATTTTATGTTATAAATATATTTTCATTGTTCAATCAATTTTAAAAGAAATTATTTTAATCTTATTTTCTAAAATTAAACTTAAGAATTCCGAACGAATATTAAACGAGTCATGAGATACAATAAATAATTTCTTTCATCACCATTCTGAAAGAACACCAAGTTAAACAATTCTAAAAGAATACGCAAATCTAATATATAAAAATGAATATTTGTTTGTTCGTATTTTATATACTCCCGTACCGTTCATTCTTTTTTGATAAAAACATTGCCAAATGATTGATTGATTGCACTTAATGATATATTTTTCGGTGGCAGCAACGTGCCGGGTACCAGCTAGTTGCATATAATATTGAAATAGTTTGATATATTTATGATCAAACTTAATAAATTGCTCTTTCACAGATTTGGAATATATATATTTGATGATGATATTTACACTACAATCATGTTGGATTATTTCAGAAGCATTTTTGTTAAGTAAGGGAATTTAATGAATATATAAAAAATACCTGGTTCTGCCCGGGATCGAACCGGGGACCTTCTGCGTGTAAAGCAGACGTGATAACCACTACACCACAGAACCTACGTAAAGCTTTTTAAATAAATCTAGAAAACTGTTTTATTTTTTGAATATGGACTGGTGCGTTTTCTTTTTGTTAGCTGACGTGACTGACGAAACAGTTACCTTAACAGCTGTGTAGAAAATCAACAATGTATATTCTGCAATACACCGAACTTTTTTATAGGAACTACTTTGATATACACCCGCAAATCGGAAATTTGGCGTCTTTTTTTCTCGCCAAGCAAAGTATTTGTTTTTGGCGCCTCTTTTTTCTCGCCAAGATAATACAATGAATACATAATAATACAATGAATACATAAAAATGAATAAATAATACAATGAATACATAAAAAATACAAATAAATGTCACTGAATAACAGATCATACACAATTTAGAAAACCGGAAAGCTGAAAAAACCTAAATTGGCAACCCGAAAATAAAAAACAGCAACCCTAAATAGTCCGTTGGGAGTGCCAGATTTGGCGCGTAATTTTTGGGGGTGTATATCAAAGTTGTACCTTTTTATATTGTAAAAGGTACCTATCAGTTACGAATAAGAATTCTTCTTTATCAGAATATACGCGATAAATAAAAAAAAGATGGCGCGGATGAGATCGGGATTCACATGATCAGCTAAAATATACTTAATACATAATACATTTGAAAAAGCCTACATAACACACTTCCTTTTATAAAAAAATTAATGTTTGTGTATGAGCGTGTTCCCGTGACCACGATGTCTGGACGAATCTATCACAGCTACGACAATGAAATTTGATACACAATTGGTTACAATGATGATTTCATGCATTTAAGGACCTGAATTTCAAAATGTAATGTGAATTTCTTTTTATTTATTACCAGCTGGTACCCGACGCGTTGCTGCCGCCGAAAAAAAAATTATTAAGTGCACTCAATCAATCATTTGGCAATGTTTAATCGAAATAGGATGAACGGTACGACTGTATATGAAATACGAACAAACACATATTTATTTCAATATGTTAGATTTGTGTATTCTTTTAGAATTGTAAAACTAGGTTTTTTTAGAATGGGAATGAAAGAAACTATTTATTGTATCTCGTGATTCGTTCAGAATTCTCAAGTTTGATATTAAAAAATGTAATTGAAATATTGTCTTTTAAAATTGATTAAACATTGATTAAAATTGAAAATATATTTATACTATAAAGTCGTCAATATAGTTAAAAAGATAATGTTGAAAATTAAGATGGTGCAAAATTATTTGTACTACAGTATTTTTGGCAGTTACTGCGAAAAACGCCAAAATTTTAATAAAATTTTAAAAAACCCAGTGTTGGTTAAGACAAAACTTTCTCGCATAATCTATACTAATAATAAAGCTCAATGTGTGTGTGTGTGTGTGCGCGTGTGTGTGTGTGTGTGCGCGTGTGTGTGTGTTGGCGCTCTACAGACCAGACCGTTGGGCCTACAGCTACCAAATTTGGTACATGTATACCTTGGAGGACCGGAATGTGCACCTCGGAGCCCTTTTCTCGAATTTTTAATTAGAATTGGAATTAATTAAAATTTAAGAGAAATTTCGACGTTTTTCCGCTATAACTTCCGAAAATATGATCGCATAAACATGATTTTTACATCAATTTAAAGATTAAAAAATTAGCCTTCTAATGGTATCAGTGTTTTAATGTATAAATTAAGCTTCTATTTTTAACGAATTTTTAAAGAAATATTTTAACCATGTTTTTTTAGCACGTGACTGGATAAAATAAAAGAAATATAAAATGTGATATTTTCTTTAAAAAATAAATGCAAAGCAAAGGTTTCTACAATCGTTTGCAATATCTATATCATTAACTCAAAAAATCTTCTTTATTTACGGTAAACCTGATTGAATTTAGACAGGATATGCATTGAAATCCCGACTTAATGGCATATTTATGTAATCGTTTGCAATATCTGTATCATTAATTTAATACTTTTTTCCCCTTTCTCGCTTTCTTTAAAAAAAAACATATTTAATATTTTGGCAACATCATCGAAAATTTGTTTTTTTAATATTTTGGAAGCATAACCGATGGTTAAAACTGACTGATTTATAAAATTAAAGAATATTATTAGGAAAAGGTGTACTTTTAAAACTTACCGTCCATCATCTTAAAGAAAATATTAATTTCAGGTCAATCAATGCCCGGAATTACTTCAAGGCTAATGAATATGTGATTTAATTGAACATTTTAGAACGCTTTACTCATGGCGAACCAGCTGGTCGCCAAAGGCGGCTAATCTGTAATAAAGTTGTTACCTCTAAGAATGACTTGCGTGATATTTACGTATTACAGCTACAAAGTATTAACATTTAACTTGGATTTCGCATCTCTACAGAATCTATTGTCTTCTCGACGAATTATTTGGAAATTAATCCTTGGTAATTAGATGTGGTTAAGATTCGAATTTTTTTTTAATTGCAAATAATTGATCTATCCCTAGAACTGACAATTTAACGATAAGCTGACCAAGTTTCACAGCAATCGGCTGAACGGTTTAGGAAGGCCTAAGAGACATAGAGACAAGCATTCATTTTTATTTATAGATTTTATGTTATTTTAGTGATTTTCTGCTAATATTCGTACGTAATACCGCTTTTGTTTAAAGATGCACAAAGTTGATACAGCGTCGAATAAAACAATCATGCTCATGAATTTAGTCGTGAACATTTAATACGATTTGTATAATTTTGTTATTTTTTGAAAAGTCAATTTTCTGAATAATCTTAAGAAATAAAACTAAACATCTTGTATCCCCAATTCTAATTTCATTACCTTTTTCAAATTATTTGGATAAAAACTCTTGGATTTCTATTTCATTTAAAAAAAAAATGGTCAAAATAAAAATAAAAATTTCCCTACTGACTATATTTTTCTAGTCAGAAAACTCGAACAAAGTTTTTATTCTGTAGGAATCTTATTGGTTTAGCAAACACATGTCTCCCTAGTCTTGACTAAACTAGATATCAAATGTGAATTAATCTTTCAAAAATCATAAAAAATATTTTTACTCAATTGAAATTTATATAATATCGTTTGCAACAGAATTTGTTTCTCTCTTTCTTCTACTTGATCCAAGAAAAAGTTACAATTGATTCAAAACCAACTCCATTTTATTTTTAATCCTTTTGTTAAGAATTAATTACTAAGATAAAAATATAAATCTTAGCTAATAACTCATCTAATAGTAATTTTCTTTTTATATGGTTATCGCATTTGAACTAAATTTACTTATTTTATTTGATTAAGATAGCCGAACACGTTGAAAAGGCCGATTTTTACAAAAAATGACATTTTTCAAAATTTCTTTTCTTGGACAGACCAGTCTTTGAGCTATCCAAAGCAGACTTACTTTTGTCTTTACGTTCATTAGAAGTCAAAATATTAATATTTTCATAATGATCGGTAAACCGGAAGTAGACATTTAAATAACCAGAAATATCGATTTAAAGACCCAAAAACATGTTAAAAATTTGTATAAACACAAATTTAGTTTTAAATACGGAAAATGTAATATGTAATTGTAATGTAATATTAAATGTAAAAATAAATTAAATGTAATTTTAAATGTAATCTAAATTAAATGTAATTTTAAATGAAATCTAAATTAAATGTAATTTTAAATATAGAAAAACACACAATTTCAATGAGAGTTTTAACAGTGTTTTGTGGAAATTTGTACCTAAAGCTGTTTTTGTTGAGCACTGAATCATCAGATGAGGAGTGTTTATGTCATTAATACATTTTAATGAAGGTTTCGTAGGATTTATGAATATCCTTAAGGTTGTTGGAGTGTGTCATAGTGTAAATTCAGTTAGGGCATTTGTTGAGCTCAACAAAAACAGAATAAATAAATGAATCCAACAGCATTCACTGACAAATGATGAAATTGCCAGAAAAAAATTAAATAATTAAAAAAGGAAAATTATGAAGAAATTAGCAACAAGACGGTATAAGCTATAAGTGTGGTGAATTTTAAGTATGTACGCCCATAACTTATTATTAAAACAAGTTACTGTATACTTTTAAAAACATTTTTCTCAAAACGGATTTTTACTCATTACTTACTCACTTCAAAGCAAATAACTCAAAATATAATCATCATATTACTATGAAGTTTGATGGACTTTGTCTTTATACTATCTTCTAGGGAATGAGCTAGAAGAATTTAGATCGATTGAATACTTTTTTTTAATCTACAGCCTATTGTTTGAATAATAATGTCATGAATTTACTAGAAATTTCATGATAAATCTTTGACACTATAAAATTTTTATTTAGTATCAGCCCCATACGATTGTTATTTCATTCCCTAGAAAAAATTAAGAAGTTTATTTTGGTATAAGTTTTTTTTAGGTTGAGAATTATAGTTTTCGGTGAAGTCAAATTGAAGTTTTATAAGAATTTGTTTAAATTTATGCCATTAAATGCCAATTTTCAAAAAGTTTTAATGTTTATTTCAAATATCAAAAATCTTATTAATTATTTTGAATTGTCTCAAACCAATAGTATGGTTAAAGAATGTCTAGACCATGTTTTTTCTAAAAAATATTCCGAACGTGTTCGGATATCTTAAAACTCATGAAAAATTAAAAGATTTTTTTTTTCCTTCTTCTTACGGATATATATAATTCAACCCTTGAGAAATTTTCGTTTTTCTGAATCCCCCCCCTTTTCCCCCCAACGGTCGACGTTTCCTTCACTACCCTTTCCCAACAGGTGGTCAGAGCAGAAGGAACAACAAAGCTCCATTCAGAAACCTTTGTTCCGTTCAATGCACGGAACTGTCACTGTCGGTGACTTCATTAAGGTTCGCTCTGCACTGACCTGAGACTCCAGATGCGAGCAGGTTATCCGAAAAATAGAGCCACTACCTAGACATTCGGAATGGCACCTCCATGACAAGCATGCCCGCCCCCCTCCGCAATTTATCGCCCATCCCCACAAGGGTGGAAGAGGCCCATTCTCCCCGACGCAGCGGGTTACGAAAGCCCCATAAATTCGCTCCAAAACGCCTCCTCCTTTTTGACACTGATAACGGCTTCCTTAAAGGCCAAAGCAATAAACCAGATTAGGAATGAACTCCATCCGACGGTAATGAGCCTTGGTCAGTTCTCGGCTGACCGCAGAGATAAGTGGCAATAAAATGAAATGCCGAAGATTGGGAATCCCGTCGTAAAACCTATTTTGTATTGTTCATGGACTGTAAATCAGTGGTCAGGTAAGCTTGGAGGGGTAGAGTAACTTTTTCTTAATGGGGGTTGTGAAAGGTTTCATAGCACTGACAATTGTAGCGGCAGAAGGAATTCGTATTTTGTTGACAGAAAGATGGGAATGGCAACAACAATACCTCTGCAAGGAGTAGCCTTCTCATAAATAACACCAACGTATCGCCTGACCATTAAATCACTTTTTATTTAATTCCAAACAATGTGTTTTATAAACTAGAATGTCCACACCCACCAATGCAAGAAATAATTCTTTATAGTCAGTAAATTTACCATGCCAGTCCACAGTTCATAATTAAACAAATTTATAGGACTTGCTTAGTAAAATGCCAAAAGTATCCCTGTAAGAAAGAATCAGCTAAAGAACAAGAATTCAAAAACGAGAATGCTAAGAATTTTATGGTATTTTGTAATATCTGATAAGCTATCAGAACAATTCAATTGCTAAGTTGATAGGTCATTCTTCAGAATTATTAAACATTTGCATTTTATTAATGATATCTTTGATGACTCTTCTATTTATTCGAAATGTTGATTTTCACATCTGTTTAACTATTATTGAAAAACACGTATTTAAACAATAGTACTGAATAACTATTTGAAATTTCACTATAAAATTGATAATCATCAATTTAATACTAATGAGAATTAATAAGAAAATGATTTATTTGTTTTTAAACATGCTTTTAAAAAAGCATTTTACTATTAACTATCTTGAATTAAATATCAACGAATAGCCGAATTTGATTGCAATACGTTACCGATTAGAAAGATTATGTTTTCTATATCCTCATTAAAGAGCAATATCATACTAATAAACAAAGCAAAATAACCTTAAATTAAAATAAAATATGATGAGCAAAATTTGTTAATATGAGAAGAAGGGCAACAACCGAGAGTTTTAATTCGTTTCTCAAGTAGCGGAATGTTACTACTTCCATGTACTTTTTGAAACTTCGAATTCACCAATAAAACATTCTAAAAAACAGTTTCAAAGAACATGAAGCATGGAGGAAGAAAAATAAATGAGTAATTAAAAAGAAAAATTTAATTCAATTTCCACTGAGGAGAACAATTTTTTATTTTTTATTTAAACTACTTTTCATTAAATAATTATCAAAAATTAAGTAAGTAAAGTTTAAAAAAAATTAATTATCAAAATATTATTAATTTTCTCAAGAAGTGAACTCGCATTCTTCACCTTCACTTGAACGAAACCTTTGCATTTCCCCCGATTGAGCTACTGTCCGTTGATTTCAATTTTCATTACAAACTGCCTAAACTCTATTTAAAGTACTAAAAATGAATTAAATTTAATAAATGAATTTATATTTGAAAAAAGAAAAAAACTGTATTAACATCAAGAGTCATCCACTGCAAGTTTTAAAAAATATATTTGAATTCAAGTGGATATTTTATTAAAGATTGAAAATTTCAGCAAAACAAATAAATAAATATATGAAGGGAGAGTGTGTTCTGATTGTAAGAATTGAATAAATAAATAACAATTTCTTTCGTCCTGTAATATACTGGCCATGTAACATGTAGCTTTGATGAGCTTGGCTATGGGTTGGCTATTGGCGATGAGAATTGGGTTGATGGGGTGCCTAGCCCCGGCAGGGGCTTATCCCCGATAAAGATAGACTGCATAGTGACTGACACTCATTCCATTACCGTGATCAAACGAAACTTGTGCGAAACATACTTTTCTCTATAAATAATATCCGTATCTATAAATAATATGCACGCCATCTAGCGGAGAAGTAAATAAACCAATTTCTTCATTGCACTTAGTGTGGATGGATGATATGTATCTCTGATTTATTGTTAAGTGCTTTGTACAAAAGTAAAGCAAAATTGGTACACATTCGAAAGAAGAATTTACAATGAATATGATTGAAGAGAATTTAAGTAATAGTGTTTTTCCCATTAATTAGGAAACGTTAATATAATTTAGTTTACTTTTATTAAATTAATTAAGAGGCATGAGATGAGTTGAGTTGAATGAGAGTTTGTTATTGCTAAGTCATAGTTTTAGTCATCTTATTATTATTTTGGAGATAATCGATTAGAGCAGGTATTTGTTTTGTCCATTTTTTTACATGCATTTTGATGGCAAAGAAAACCATCAATGTCACAAATCACCTATTTTTGTCATTATTAGACACTGTACACTTTTGTAGCCTTTTTAATACGTGTAAACAAGACTTTTAAATCTAAATCTAATCTTTTAAATCTTTTTTTATCTATAGTATTTTTACAAAATTCATTAGCAATTATTAATAAACATTATTTCATTAGCAAAACTTATTTATTTCTTTTGGAATTTAGTTACAGTTCTTATTTTACTTCTAAGATATAATGACGAATAAAAAAGCTCATTGCAAAGAGTGTAAGAAATTCTTGATTCGTACATTTATTTTATTATTTTTCGTTTTGCCAAATCTCGTAAAAGGTAAAAATGTTTCATTTTTCACCAATTTTTAGAATACTGAATGCCATGTAATTTACGGATTTTTTTTTTTTTTTTTTGCCGTAAGCTATGATTTCCGTTTTACCTTTAAGATTAGCATATAATTACAAAATTAAAATGAAATATCGTATTTGATGACTTCATTAATATTTCCCGATTTTTTTTATTTTGTGCGTGTTTAATATTAATGTGTTAATTTATTAAATGTTTATATCCTAGAATTCGTATAAATTTGAATTATTTTATTCAACGTGAGAAACTACAAAAAAGTGATAGTTAGTTTTTTTAATTTAATATGTCTAATATACTTACAAATAGTTTTCTTTAAAGATTCTTACAGAAATTCCTTTTTATTATAATACTGGCGATATATCCAGCGTTCCTCGAAATTAAAATTGTTTTTTTTTAAATTTTATTTATTAATTTTTGAAAACTAAGAATTAATTCATCAAGAGTCGTAGAATTTTCATTCGAATCTTTCTTACATTTCTGAATTTATGAGCAAAATTTGAAATTTTCTTTACAAATATAATTATAAAAATTTAGCTAAAGTAAATTAGCAAAGGTTTATAGTTATATAACAAAGTTATAGTTCATGCTTACCAATTGAACGACATAGTGAAAATATCTCAACTGATCAAAATATATTTAATACCGATGGAAAGAATTATTCAAAT
The DNA here is from genome assembly GCA_026543055.1 of Argiope trifasciata. NCBI lineage: Eukaryota > Metazoa > Arthropoda > Arachnida > Araneae > Araneidae > Argiope > Argiope trifasciata. Next base: position 26,984 of record JAPMOQ010014853.1, read on the forward strand.
TAATTTATATTCGATGGTATTTCTAAGCAAGATAGTTTGAAATTTTATTTTAAAATTAAATGAGACAATTTGTTCCTTCAAAGAATTTTAAAATATTTTAGTTTTTCGAAAAATTACTTATAGTCAAAAATAATCTATAAAAAATCTTAGAAAGTTATTTTTTCCATTAATGTATAACTTTCAAAAAAATTAATTAAGATAACTTAAAAAATTATCGATTAAACTTTAATGAAAACAGTTAGTTAAACTTTGTAGATGGAAAGTCAAATAAGTGTTTACACAACAGAATATGAAGCGAGTTCTTTTCAATAGTGAATTTCAAACTCCATCGATCAAAAGAGAGTAGTCAATACCTAAGTAACATGAAATCTAAAAACAATTTCTTTCAAAAAATTGTTTCCTATATAAATAATATAAAATTAGTCTTTCTACATTCTTTCTTTCTAAAATTTTGGTTACTCAAAATTCCATTTATTATTCAAATCTTGAACTTCGCAATATTGTATATTAGCGCAACACAGCCCGCAGCTTTACAAGTAGTGTGAAATTTTCAGGGAATTTTCTAAAAACCTTCTTTATGTGTCGCAATATTTACTTGAATAATTTGAGGAATATTTATTAAGTTTGGATTTCTATAAGAACAAACAAACAAAAAATCGGAGTGTCAGTTTTTATTTCAAAGAATGGTAGTTCTGAAAAGCATGATTGCGAATTTTAAACTTTCTATTCTGATAAATGAAGCATAATGTTCTTAATATTTCAGTCTTGTTGCATTTCAAGAAATATCGATTCTTTTGCAAAAAAAAAGTTTAAAAAAATCGCTGCTTCCAGAAAAAATAATGAGTTCATCCGAATGACGAATCGGAAATAACATTTTTATCTGTCATTTTGATCGGTGGCATCGTGACTACTTATCGCTCAAGAAGCGGCAGACGAAGTTTACGAGGTCACAAACTACAGAGCTACTTTTCCCCGCCTCAACAAGAATGGATGACTTCTGTCAAACGATTTTCCTCATCAAATCTCGTTCCATTAGAAGTTCTGTTTTTTCCCCCTCATTTTTTATTGATCATAAAGAACAATTTTCTCAAAACGTTTCCGATGTCTCTCTATCTTTAGAATACATAAACTACTTCAGAGGAGCCGGCGCAATTAAGGGCATGAAAACAGTGCTTTTGGCTCCATGCTGTAGAACAGAGCCATTTAATTCTTTAAAAGTGTTCTGTTTTATGACTCCGATTAAATGTTCTAGTTGTAATTAGCTAAAACGACCACTTCTTAAAAAGAATCTTGAAATGTTTTGTAGTGAAGAAAAGTAATTTAAATTTTGTTCTTTTAACATAAAAAAATGCCTAATAGCTATTTTAACAAGTCAAAAAATGTCAAATACAAACTGTCATACTGTGTTGACTTATCATGCTTGCTTACGAAACTCTTGGTTTGCCATGCCAACTAAATGCTAAAATCTAAAAGAAAAAGGGGGAAAAAACAAAGGAAACAAAGTAATTATACTTATTCTTCTATTCATGCTGTTAATTCAATTCCCGAAAGGAAAAAAAAAAGTGCGAATTGGAAGCATGTGAATCAAATCTCTAATTCATTTCGAAAATAAAGTTGTACAATATTTAACAATGGTTAGGAACAGTTATACGCTTTATAACCCATTATCTTTCCCTTAAAGAATTACGTTTTCGTCTTTTCTTCATAGTTCTTTCAATTCAAGGATGTTATTTTACTCCCATTTCTGAACATAAAACCACTTCTTATTTGATCTTTTTTGCTTCGTCTAAATCAATATCTATTCCTAAACAATTTTTGAATGATATATATCACTCGACATTGGCAGATTTTGAAGTCAAAATAAGGTTGTTTTTTTTTTCTTTTTTTCCATAATTTTTTCTAAAATCTCATTATTTTTTTAACTACCAGAATCCTTCTTTGGAATTTCATTTAACCTTACGATTATATTATCTTGGTATTTCTAACAAATTTAAAATGAAATTTCATAAAATCTATACTTTAAATAAATTTGGATATTAACGGAATTGATGTAGAAAAAAAAATCATAAAATCAAGCGAGAGTTATCTTTTGCTCTTTCATAAAAAATTATTCAGTTTTATCTTCATTTATTAATAACACCAGAGTAACCTTTTTTACATATTACCTTTACAGCTATTAGTTTTCTAATCAAATGGATTTAAAAAAAAAAAAATTAGATTCATTTTGTTTTTGAACTTTTCTTTTAAAATCTTCGCATTTTTATATATGCGTTTAACTTATGTGTGTACAAAGGGATAGGAGATGACAAAGAATTCTTTCCAAAAAATCACAATTTTCATGAATTTTTTATTCTATTAAAAATATTTAATCCTGTAGCTAAAGAAATCATGAAAAATCCCATTATTTCATTCGAAACAGCAACAAACGTTAAATATGACTTCGAATTTTGGTTCCATTTCGCGGTACAGCAACAAATAAAAAAAATTCTGAATTAAAAGTAAAATAAATTAAATACAGAAATATATAACAATAAATGAAATTTTTTATGAGTTTCATCTTACCAATTATGACTTTTTTTCTATGTTTAACATTGTTTATTGTATATTGAAAATGAAATAAAATCGTTTGCATTCGATTGCATATTTGTTCAAATTGCACGAGAAACAGCTGGCAACACGAAACCGAATTAATTTGATCGTCTTCTATTGGAATCTTCCATTCTCCGAAGTATGTTTTACGTTACAGAGTAAAAATAATTTATTAAGCTTATTGACAAAAAATGCCGTTGTTACACTGGATTTAAAAAACGACACCATTGTATTACGAAGCACAAATTCAGGGATTTAGAAGACCGAAGACAGTTATTACGTTTATTTTATTGACCTCTATTATTCTATCTCTTAAAAAGGACTCGAATCGACATTGCAACCTTATTTCTAATTCTAATATCTATAATTGAAAATGGGATGGAATTCGCTTGAAGGACAGAATTAATTGTAATTACATGTTATTTATTAGTCAAAGAATGCTTTCGGGTTTTAACTTAAAAGGAAAACTGATAATACAAAATTATCTATTTTTATCATAAAATATAGCGTAGACAATGGGCAATAAATAGAATAGGTGTTTATTTAATCTTTTCGGAGATTTCTAAAATATTTTCTTTTTAACAGAACGTTAAATTAATACATTTGGAGTAACAATCACTTGAAAAAAAAAAAAAAAAAAAAACTACGCATTTCACAACTAGCATTTAACTGCCAGCAGCCATTACTCTTATGTTGATATCTTTTTTCCATCTACTAGGCTCCAACGTATTTTAAAATGAAATAAGCACTTCGAAATTCGTGTATTGAATCAGCAATACAGATTTCATGCGTGAGACTATAAATTAACTCTATTTTAGAGCATTTAAATTGATTAATTAGGTTTAATTTTTAAATTGGTTAAAATGAGATTCAAGATGAATGAATCATATGAAGGATGTGAGGGGATTTTATGAAATATGGTGAACATTAACAAAAGGAGAAAATAAATGCCACACTCTATCAATTAAAATAACCCTGTAGCTTTAACTAATATCACAGAGAATGTACGTATATGTAATGAGAATTTAAAATTTAATTTCAATTCTAATTAATTCCCGAAGCTTTATCATAATTCAGCCCATATCAGATTAATTCTAAAAAGTTCCCTTATTTCTTTATCTCATTTCCTTTTTCCTAGTTAATTAATTCAAGAGAAGCTTTGTAAAATTCTTAGATCGGGAATTCACACTCTCAGCGATGAAGGGATGGAAAATGTCCTGTACTCACATGCTATTTTTTAAGGTACCCGACTACATTGGAAAAAAATTTTTTGAAAGAATGGATTTTTTAAAAAATTATTTATGATTTTTAGATATATTGTTAATTATAAAAACTATAAATACGAAAAATTATTTGAAAATATAATATATTTTGAGAAATAGGAAAATGTGTAGTGAAATTTAACCAAAACGATTGTTATTCTACATAAAATTGTTTTAGAGTAATCCTATTGTTCTTTGCACACAAGTTATAGAATATCATGATGAATGAAATGAACCGAAATCTAAGAGACATTTTGAGATGTAAAGAAATTATAGGCAAAAATATAAGTATATATACATTTTTTTTTCATAAATTCACAGTTTAATTTCTCTAAAAGCACCTACAAATGAAAGAGTATTCCACCAACACTAAAACTTTAGGTTCATTTCATAGCCCATATTATTAAAACACACGCAGAAATTTTTATGTAAAGACCTTTATTAGTTTTTGAGATATTATGTTAACAGTGGAGAATTCTTATGAAAATTAAAATTGAAGTTAAAGACAAATTTTAGCTGAACAACATGTTTTGCTTAAAAGTTCCCTCATTAATAGGTTAGACCTTCCTTTTCGTAGAAAAAAATAAACTGTTTCCGAAAGAGGAAAGTCTGAAATACAAAAATTAACAATAAAAAAATGGCCAATGTGGTGGATATC
>JAPMOQ010014854.1:0-15841 GCA_026543055.1 Argiope trifasciata
ATTTCCAGAAAGGAGACTAGTTATTACTTTCTGTGCAGATGATTTTTGTAAAATCCTGAATAAATGTAAATTGAAATAATAAATGTAAAATCCTGAAACATATTTCTTTTGCTAATCGCACGAAAGTTGTTACACGACTTTCAAAAATCGTTATGAATATTATTATTTTGCTGAAAACGATGCATAAAAGAAAAACATTGTTATAAAACTGTTCTGAAACGTAACTTTTAAACATTTGCTTATGCTGAAGAAAATAGCAATTATATAACGTGAGTTTCATTGAAAAGTTTTTTTTTTTTTTTTAAGTTTTAAAGTTATATAAAAAATATTTGTTTAGCAATGTATTCTGAAGTTGTTAAATGAAACTTTAAAAGATTGTAGTTAAACGTAAATCACAAATAAATTTTTAAAAACTTTAAAAATTTGGAAAAAAATTACCGGCGTCCTGGCATAAGGGTAGCGTGTTTTCCTCGTGATCTGGGTGTCCCGGGTTCGAGTCCAGGTTTGGGCATGATTATTCTGTGTTCTATCTGTGAGATGTATGAATATGTAACCCTGTAAAGAGGGGTTGTGCAAGCGAATGTGTGTGTCACCTTCATTTGAGTTAGAGGTCAGACTTCTGCTCTCTGAGTGCTCAGGGGTCTTCAGCACTGAAAAAATTATTCTCTTACTACTCATAAATGAAGATATGTTGAATATGATGGCCCTAAATTCAATGGTTCACTTAGTAGAACATTTAGAAAAAAAATTCGTACCGTTTCACCCATGAAGCTATTTGTAGATAGATACAATATAAAAACAATAGTATGCAAAACGCAAGAACCTGAATTTAAAATAGTTTTGCTGCCTGACTATTAAAATTCAACTAAAATGATAACTGAATCTTGTTTGTCTATCAAAATTTTCAGAAATCACAGACTTCATACTAGATGTATATAACATGACAAAGGCAACATAATAGAATATAAAATTAACAATTTTTATATTCTGTTTAAATAGTTCTTTTAGATAAAAAATAATAATAAAATACCCTTTATTCTATGTACCAAAACATAATAACTAATTTGCATTTAATCCGAAACAGAAAAGTGGAATTTCAAAACCCGGTACATATCTAAGAAGGATAATTAAAATAAACTTATTTTATTTAAGAATTTATAAGTTCATCCTTTGAATGTGAAGTTACGCATGAATAGTTAATGAATAATAATTAACAGAGAGAACATTTAAAAGGCTGCTTAAAAATTTATGGAAATCCTTGGATCCCTAGAAAAAGACTTCTTCTTTCCAATATTCCTACTTAAAGGATAACTCATTTTTACCGAGAATCAGATTTCATAAGTAAGTCAAACAGAATTAAAAAAGCGCATAGTTTGTAAGCAATTAAAAAAGAAAATATAAGTCTGTATGAACAGAAAAACTTTTTTACTCTTATTGTACTTTCTTTATTCAGAATAAAGAGGAATTAATATGTTTTGCTTCGTAAATAATTTGTGTGATATTGGAAAATGTTGTGGTAATAAATTATTGCATATTCAGAGAATAATATTGTACTTCAATTGCCTTGATTTACAAACGAATTGGTTTTTTTTCTTACAATACTACATATAAAGCTTTAGAGAAATTCACACAAATATTTAAAAATATATATAACAAAATATTTTGAATAACAAGATACAAAGTTTATTTTACATTTCTTTTCCACAAGTGAGAAAATTTTTGCTTTTGGTTAGAGTTTTTGAGAAAAAAGTGTAAATTTTTGTAAATAAAAACCACATTTAATTAAAAAGGTGTATTTGTTTAAGTCATAAATATAAAGCAAGAAGATGATTAGATAAATATGAAAAAAGTTTGTTATTCAATTTTTTCAAGTATTAAATTCTTAATTCAAGTATTTAATTCTGTTAAGGGCAAAGTATTTAAACATATAAATCTGACTTTTGTATATGCGTTACAGCTGTTGTATAATTATTTGACCCAATATTTGAGAAAAATGTTAAATAATATTTTTCATGTTTAGCTGGCGGAATTATTCCTTTCATTCTTACATAATCGGAAGGAATATTTTATATTCCTTTATTTACATTTACTTGAGAGGTTGTGATGGCCTGGGGGTAAGGTTACAGGTTTGAAGCCCGATTCCACGGAAGAACCGCCGTGTTAGCTGATCTGATGCACATTAACCATAAAGGCCAAACGTTCCTTCCCAATATGATGTTGAAGTTTGGAGAGGGGGTGCAGGGTCATCCTCATCATCTGGCTGCTGTACAAAATACGAAAAAAAAACTAAACTGAGCTAGCTACTGCTAAACTGGACTTTGACTTTTTTGCTTATAAATGCTGATCCTAAAAATAGATTTCCTTTTCCTTATTGAATTTGTAATCCAGTATTTAAAAACAGAAATGGAAATAGGATTTCTATGATGTAAAATACAGACCATAAGAAAAATTATTTTCTCAGCAAATAAATATGACTTATCCAATAAAATTTCACTTTCAATTTACATTACTAATGTTCAAACAACTGCTTGAATTATGATTCATGCAGGAAAAAATTTATAGCATATTTAATAATAATTTCTTTTTAGAAATCGAAGACTATAAAATTGAAGGAAATGTTTTCTCAACATGCGTTTTAGAAAGAGATTTTTAAAAATACGGTTATCTTCATTCTTTCCCTGATTCTACGTTTTAAAATTTGCGTTGGCAATGTTTATATTCTAAGAAACTCGTTACCATAAGTAAATAATGCCAATAATGTCTTTGTATATTCAAAATAATGTGTTTGTATATTCAAAATCTCAGCATGCTAATTTAAATTTTCTGTAAATTCGCAAATTTAAGAGTACAAATCTTAAACGTTAAGTTGCCAAAATTCAAGGTGACCTTTAAGCTCCTGTGGGAAAATAACTTTCACCACAAAAAAAAATATTGAGCTAACGCAATATATATTTAAGGAAAGAAGTTATATATTTTTATTGCGCATAAATTTATAATAATTATAATCATTTTTATTGTTTTGAAAATAATCCAGAAAACAGTTTCTTGATAAAATCTTTTGTTTATAAATACCATTTTAAAAATTATTTCATTTCTTCTATTAAATGCAGGTGTTAATCATTAATATGTATTATCTGATTTTCAAAACTTTATTTGCTACGAAGTTTCATAATCAAAACTGCACAAAAAATAAAATTTCTTTAATGAATTTTAGTAAATCTTATGAAAGATTCTTAAATTAAATGAAGGAATTTTGCATTTTCTTTTGCAATAAAAGTTTAATCAATTTCGGACAATTTCAATGCTGCCTTTTGAAATATTTAGGATAGGTTACATAATACATTATATTATTTGATTATTCTAATAGAAATTATTGATTTAATTGAGTATAAATAAAATGATAAATAGTTTTAACAGTTTATGTAATTACAATTTTAAGTCTAATTGACTTTTATTTTGATGCATATTTTACAAAATAAATATATAAAAATAAAAAGTAATAAAAAAAGAAAGAAATCAAATTATTTTCTGATTTTAATGCTGTCTTGATAGGATGAAAAAAAATTGAATCATTATTTGAAGCAGGAACACATGATAATAATTTAATTTTTTTTAATTTAATTTCTTCCGGGCTTATAAATTCCATACTGAAAAAGATGAAACTTTGTAATAAATATTTCTCTCATTAGTTTATAGATTCAAAATTGCAACTTTGTAAGCTTTTATTGCTGGATAATGAATCAATCTTTTAGTTGGTTTGACATTTTATTATTAGGTAATCAATTATGTTTAGTTAAAGTGTAATTCCTTATGACATGAATTATCTGGTAAAAAATTTTGAAACAAAGTGAAACATTATTAATTTAAATGAATATCAAAATTAATTATTAAAAGACTAATTTAAAAAAATAATAATAATAGGCCGTTTTTTAAACACGTTTTTGTTTATGTCCTAAAAAGAAGAAAACATTTTTATTGTACATGCGAATTCAAAAACATATTTAGAAAACTGCGACACTAAAAACGATTGTAATTTCCTTAGTTAATAATTTCCTTGATTATTTATTTTTCTTGTGGAAATTAAACTTCAATGAATACCCTAAGAAAATTCTGAATAATTCATTAAATATTTAAATATTTTTTTCGTATTTCCTTTTTTAATTTCACATTCGTTGGATAGAGGTAAAGCTCGAAAAAGTATTAAAACCCTTATCTTATGTATTAGTAGATAGCATGTATTTTGATTATTTTTCTTACATTAAAAAGGCATTTATTGTGAAAAATTTGTACCATATAAATTTCACTAAAAATATTTTCCCTGATTTTATTACTATTTTTTTCCCATTTTTCCCCGATAAATTTTGAAAAGGATTGTCTTCAAATCTTTTTTGGTCCACCGAATCCTTTTTTATCATAGATATCAATATTTTTTAATACTGATGAATTATTGAAGGAATATTATTTTTCTTATTTCTTTTTCTATTTCACATTGAAACCCTTTATATTACGCATTAGTTTCTAGAATGTATTTTGATTATTTTTCACATTAAAAAGGCATTTATTGTGAAAAAGTGGTACATATATTTCACTAAAAATATTTTTCCTGATTTATAACAATTTTTTTCAAATGTTTCCCAATAAATTTTTCAAATGACCATTCTTGAATCTTCGAAATCAAAACCGACAATTGGGATATAACAGAGCTGCAGCATCATCAGTTTCTAAAAATGTCTGATGGGCTTCGGAAGCAGATTGCTTCAAATCAAACAAAAGAAAGCAATGGATGTCGAAAATGCAATTTGTAGTGTCCCATGACTGGATTTTAATACAATGCATCACTCAATAATACTAAAATATCAAAATCGGATGCGTCCCGTTTCCCTCAAAACTTTATTTACCTTGCGACTTTTAAAAAGTGATGACTTCAAGATTATTTTCTGTTGGGTGCCGAATAATGTTGGCCTCTTGGGAAATCAGGCGGCGGGCATGGTCACAAAATCTGCAACGTCCTTTTTAAGCATAGGTCTTCCCTTTAGTGACATTAAAAGATGCATAAATCCTTACATCTGTTCTAACTGGCAAAAGTCATGTGATCTGCAGATCCAAAATAAATTACATTTCATTAAGCTTCACATTTTTCCTTGGCCTGTTCATTCTGTAGGTGAGATGGATGTTAAATTGAGTCGTCTCCGTACATGATATACGCGTTTCACCCACAAACATCTAATTTTCGGAGAATGTGCACCTATGTGCAACAGCTGCCAAGTTCAATTGACTATTCACCACATTTTAATTGACTGCCCTATCTTTAATTCTTATCGTGCTCGTTTTTTTTTTTTTACCTCGTCTTCAACATTACAAGACTTGATGGGAGAAAAATACCACCCAAATATTTTTAAATTCTTAAGATCTATTGGCTTTTTTACGTGCATTTAATTCTTTTGTATTAAACATAACTAATTAAGTTCTTATTTTTTACATCATTGTATAAAATTTTCGTGATTCATAGATTTAAATTTCAAGTTGCCAAAATTATTCTTTACATCCATTTTACACAGTTTTATCTGATCACAACTGTGCCCTTTTTTAACAAATGAGATTTTTTTAAAAATACCTTTTATACTTTTACCTTTTGATTGGCGCAGTACAGCCAAACATGGCTCTTGCGTCAATAAACTACACAGAATCCACAATTCAATCAATAATACTAAAAAGAAAACTTTCAAAGTGATAACAATAAAGTAACAGTAAATTGGTAAAACTCAAAACCATTGTCGTTTATATAAACATTTCGTCTGTTTATCAATGGGTGTCTTTGATTAAAATTCATGCAATCACCTTATATTGGTATTACAATTTTAGGGAAAATATCACGATAATGGATATTTATGAGAAAAACGCAGCTTTTGATGCAGTACAATAATTATGATATAATAACAATACAATCTAGCGTTCTTTTAGAGAACCTCTCAAATTCATCAAATTAAGTCTCAAAAATTTCTAATTAATTTAACCTCCCGAAGTTTATTCATGAATTCGACACAATTCTTCGCTGGGCTCATCATCTTTCCTTTCCCTTTTGTCATTTCGGAAAGAATAAAATTGCGGATTCAGCATCACTTGAGGGACTTTCGCCACGTTGTGATTGTTACCTTTTCTCAGAGAATGCCATGATCAGCCCATCTTAAGAAGGTTTTGGTTTCGATCGTTTTGAATTTTGTAAAAAAAGGGAGATTTCACATAAAATTAGGTATTTTAGTTGCAAACGGCTTATTATAAATCTCAATTTTTTTTATCAACATTTCAAAATTATTATTCTTTTGTCATGCTTTTGTTTAACAAATGGAATTCATAAAGTAATGCTGGCTAAAGAGATTTTGCAACACCGGATAAACTTGGAGAGGTAAACTATTGGTATTGCTGGATTAATTATAAACAAGTGAAAGAGATTTATCTTAAATTGTGTCAGCAGTCTGAAGCTTTATAAGATGAAATGCTATTAAAAAGAGAAAATGAGAAGAAAAAGGCGACAAATCTGATTTCTTTTGTCCATCAAGTTTGCGGAAAGTATTGGAGTATTAAAGCAATTCTGAATATTCGAGATCTTATGAATTTTAGTTTAGTTATATTAACATCCCGTTGTAAAAGCAAAACTAGGGGTATTTTGGGACAGACCTGGTGATTTTGAACCACGATCAGATGACACCTGAGTTGGCACCCACCTCTCCACACCAACGGGAGGACGTTTGGCCTGACAGATTTAACATCTCGAGTCTCGAACCTAAAACCCTCCGGTTCCGAAGCCGAGACCTTACCACCAGGCCACCGTTAATCTCACTTGATAGATGATAATTGTATAAAGACTTATTATTAAAATTATAGATGCTCATCGAATTTTGCAGAAAAATATAATCACTCTAAAAACCAATTAAAATTCAGGAAAAATTTTCTTGATGTTTAATTCCAACCTACATGTTTAAATAGTAAATCATTGTTATTTTTATGTACTTTTTTTACCATTTGGCTACCGTTGCCCACGGCTAAAGACAGAAGGCCATTCTTTTGAAGTTGTCATAATAAAAATAAATATTCTAAGTTAGAGTATGTTGTTGTTGCTTATCCCCCTTGGATTTAATTCCAATTCAAAACAAGTAAGAGGGAAGGAAGGGTGCTTTAGTTTCGGAGTGTAAGGACCCTTGAGCATTCGACATCAGAAGACTGATTTCTAGTTCTTACAGGGTGTGCCAGAGAAACTTACTTATTTGAAAAAACTCTCGATTGGTGAGTTGGGTAGGTAAAGGAATGATAGGTGGTGCTACTGGAGGGGGATATCCACAAGTTTGTTTCTTTTTCTAATTATTTGTCATCATGCTCTGGTCTAGAGAACAGCGGACTTTCGCCGTCGAGAGCTCCTTTTCTACCGGTCGCTCACTTGTTGCTATGCAACCTGCCTTCCGCGTTCGTTTTGAAATTCCTCCTCACAGACCCGCTCCTGACCGTAATCCGATTCTGTCGTGGATTAACTCGTTTCGTAAGTGTGGCTAAAACCAGAAATGGACATCAACGGACCACCAGAACTCAGGAAAATGTCGAAGGAGTGAGGCAGTCAGTTCTGCGTTCGGCTCGCAAACACGCAGCTGCTCCTGGAATTTCTGACACCACTCTTCGACGAATTCTCCATCAAGACCTTCCAATTCATCCCTATGAATTGGCTGTTGTGTAAGAGATTACTGAACGCGATTTTGCTGCCCGTCAAAATGTATGTGAAATGCTGCTTGAGAACTTGCCAGAAGACGCGGTAGTTTTTTTAAGTGACGAGGCTCACTTTGAAATCTTTGGTTTGTGTCTATCGAACACGGACCATAGCTCACCTCAAGATCAACATTCGCGACACCATTGCCATCATACCGACTCATGTACTGTAAAGAGTGGACACGCACTTCAAAAGTGTAAGCGCAATGGGGGTCGCCATTTAATCTATGTCATTTTCAAAATTGTATGAAAAAAATATTGGGATACTGTATTCTGAAATAAAAAAAAGGATTAAAACAATAACTGATGTACATTTGCTTTTATTGACCTTTTAAATAAGTTTCTCTGGCTCACTCTTTATAAAGAAGGCACTCACACAATCGCTAACACGACCCCTTTTTTAAAGAGGAGTTCTTTCCCACACATCGCGGATAGAACACAACAAAGAGAACAACCATGCCAAAACCAAGACTCGAATCCGTGACTCCCGGATCACGAGAAGACTTGTAACCCCTAAGGAAGGACGCCAGCAGTAGAATATCAACATTCTACAACTGGCTTATAGAATATCATTGCAATATAAAAATCACCGGATTTAATAACAATAAAGATTTATTTTTTAAAGACACATTCTCAAAAAAAAGACAATTTATAATACTTTTAAAAATTGTGAATTTTAAGTTTATTTAATTCCAAAGAAGAATAATTTTATTGTTTTTTAACCGTATTGGATTATTAGAGCATATTCGTTACCCTTTTTAGCATATAAAGAGAAACATATTTGGAAAAAAAAAACTTCCTCACACGTTTAAGTGAATTTATTATTTATAAGAAAGTATTTACATTTTTTTCATTAATACCTAAATGAATATTAATTAAAGTTAATTGTTAATTATTAAAGTTAGTTATTAGTTTTTTCTACTTTTCGAATTTTCTTATTTATGGACTTGTATAAGTTTATTTTTAAAAAATAATCAAAATCCAAATAATTTTATAGTTTGATTTGATGAATTATTAAAATGAGTTTAAACTAAATATTAGTTTACGAAATGTACTTCAATGAGATTTGTATTTTACAAGATTTACAACAAACCTTTCATGCGATGCTGACCGAATTTCATTATTCCTGAGAAACTTAAAATCAATGACGCTGTTTTTTTTATTACTGTATTCAAGAACATCTCAACAAAAGAAGGAAAGTTGGCATTTCACCTATAAAGATCGGAGCGCCATGAAAACACTTTTACAGTGAATCATAACAAGAATTAAAGCTATTCTTTTCTCCATTCTTTTACACAAATTAAACTTTTTGACGAACTTATTATCACTCATTTAATAAAAAGTTCATACAAAACGTTTTTGTATCAAATAATATGATATTAAAACAAGTAAATACGGTTTTCTTAACTCTTTTTTCCTTTCATTGTTGAAAAAGATACTCCAGATTATTTATTCTAAGTAGGATTTTTTTTCCTACTATTATTAATTAAATTATCAGTTTTATCTAATAAAATGTACATTTGAACAAACGATTTCCCTGTTTAACAAGCACGATATGTCACCCATTCTTAATTAAATAAATTGGAATTTTTTAAAAAATTTAATGTTAAAAACCCTTTTTTGGTTTTTCACGTTAAAGTTTTTAAGAAATTCCTGACAGCAGATCAAAATTGTTACGTCCGTCACAAATTAGCCCTAATGTTGCTCTGAAGTGAGACATTAATATAACTAAAATGAAACGTTCTTAAAAAATAATAATAAATATTTTTTTCTTAATTATACATATTTTTAAAGGGTGGAATATAATATTTAATTCAAAGTTTAAAAAATTTTCATACATCGGATTGCCTGTAAATAATTGCCTGTTATCGGCTGGCAAATCTTATAGGCTCATGTGATATAAGCCAAATCCATGGCGCCAATTTATTTTAACCACCCTGGCCGGGTATCTCGAAATGAGGATGAGAAGCTTCCAGCATGGTGCTAGGATCTCGCCAACCCAGTGGAAATAATAGGTGGGGGCACTGGCCATCCCATCGATGACGGGACGTATTCCCTTTGGGAAGGGTTGAACCGTGGCCGGTGATGACCATTAAGACTTAGCCATAGCTCCCGCCAGTGTTGCTGTTGCGGCCGTCCGGTCATTCAGTCTTGCTAGGTTTATCCTTGTGCCTTAGTGGCAGATCGGTGGTCAGTGATATGACTTGTTTTTTTCCCGCCATTCATTTAAGATATCCAACTACGTTAAAAACACTGACTATCGCATTGGTGAATGTTTTTTTATGTTATTTCTAGTAGTTCAGACTTTCCTCTTTCTAAAACAGTTTATCTTTTATAGGAAAAGACAGATTTGATCTATCATCCAGGATCACATATTTTACAGCTGAAATTTATCTTTCACTTCCATTTTCGCAAAACCTTATTTTTCATAAAAATTACCCACCGCTAACGCGATATCTCCAAAACTAATTGAGGTGTTTAGATAGAAATTTCAGTTTGTGTTTTAAATAATATGGGCAATAAATGAACCATATATCACACATTTTCCTATTTCTCAAAACATATTATATTTTCAAATAGTTTTGTTGTATTATGTATTATAATTGACAATACATCTTAAAACCATAGTTTTAAACAGTGTTTAAAAAACACAATTTTTCAAAAAAGAAATTATTCGAATGTTTTGGGATATCCCAAACATTCGAAGTAAATAATGTGCTTTCTAGTCGATAATGTGACGTCAGAATCGACAAGATTGAATGTGTGTAAAGCATTTTATTTAGTGGATTTGAGGGGGCCGCAGTGTGATGGGGGTAAGGTTTCAGCTTCGGAACCGGTGTATTTCAGGTTCGAGACTCGATTCCACCGAAAAACCGTCGTGCGGGGGAGTCTCTTGCACGTTAAATCTGTCGGGCCAAACGTCCTCCCGCTGGTGTGGTGTGGCGAGAAGAGGGGAGTGCCAGTTCAGGTGTCGTCTTCGTTATCTGACCGTGGTTCAAAATGACGTGGTCTGTCTCAAAATAGCCCTAGTGTTGCTTCAAAACGGGCTGTTAATATAGCTAAACTAAACTAGTGTATTTTAGCAATTTATCTCTAAACAATTTATTAAAAACACCTTTGATATCCGATAACTATTTTCATGTCTGTCTTTGCTCTGCTAGTAATCATTGAAATAACCTCTAATAATCCTGACAAGAAAGTGAAAATTGGCTGCGAAAACTGCCTCAAACAGTGCAGAACGGTTATTGATTTTGTCATTTCATTTTTTCTTTTTTTTCTTTTCTTTTTTTCTTCCCTTACTCTTGGAGAGTGTGGGTCTGTGGTAAAGCACTCTCTATGAAGATTTTGTAGCATGGATCCTATTCTTTTATTTATTCATTCATTTTTTTTAATCTTTTTCAGCCTGCAAAAAAAGAATTCAATCTTCTTGGGAGAGGGGTGTTATTCTTTTAAAAATGACAGAGTGAATAAATTGACACAGATGCTCGTTTTCCCTTTAGTTAAACAGTTTTTTTTTTTTTTTATTTCATCGAAATAAGAGAGATAGTGGAATCCACAGTAAATGATGAAATGCGTTCGTGAAAGTGCGAAATAAAGGGATTTTGACTCTGTAATGGAAATAATTTGCAATTACATATATTTCTTCATGGATATTCAGATTTTCATTTTTGACAATGTTAGTGAAGCTTCTTTATGATCCTACAAAATCCTTAATAATAACGCTTAACACCTTATTAAAGGTTGATTAGCAACAGATTGTTATTTTGAATTTCGCTGAATAATAACGTACCTCTGTTTTTAGCTACTCTTATTAAATCAACAAATCCATTCACCTCTATATCACTTAGATAAAAATTATATAAATAAAAAAAACTAAAAAACAATTTCTTCAATATTTTCAATATGTAATTTAACGAATTAATTTAATTATTTTCATTATTATTCTAACTCATTATTGTTGCCTATTGTTTTTACTATTTCATTATTGATTTCTTTTCGTTCATTTCATTATTCAAAAAAAATCATTACTCTTCTAGAAATAAAATAAATTTTGCAATTTTTAAACAATTTAAAATATACTTGTATTGCTTGTATATACTTGTATTTATATTGTAACATATTAACCAATTAAAAGCATGATCTAATTAATTCTTTTTATTTATTATCTATCCCTAAATTGCCCGTTAAAAGGTTAAAGTAATATGCGTATGTGGGCGTGTAGAAAATAATATTACATTTTATCGTTTGTCTTATGCTAATTAAAATTTTCTCAATATTTCATATTCGATATAATTTGATAGTGATAAAGATATTCTATATTTTAAATATCTATTATCTTTTTCAAATCTCTAGATGGATAAATTTAAATACATGATTCCATTTTATATATACTTTGCACTAAATAGTTGGAAAAAAATGCAAGTCACGACGTTTCTTTGGATTCAGAATTTTCAGCTTTCGAATTGCAACTGATCCACTAAACGCATAGTGAATTTTAGGCCAATTTTGTATTTTTCTTATTGATTTAAAAATAATCAGAATTGGTTTTAAATTATTTTGAATAATTTCAAGGTTGCTATTATTTATTTAATACGATTTCCAATTCAGGAATGAATTTTAATACATAATTAAATGATTTTAATTTAAATGCCAAGCTCAAATTAATTATTTTCTTGCCTTCCTTACAAATTTATGCAGATTTATACAAATTCTGTAAAAAAAACTTTGTGTTTAGTGTTAAATTGTTGTAAAATGAAACCTGATAAAACTAATATGAGAAAAAAGTCTGTTAAATTATATAAGAGGAATTTTAATTAATAAAAGAAGTTTCCAATTTCTTTTTAAACGATTAATATTTATTTTTTCCTGGTAGAGATTTTTTACTTAGAAATTAATGTTATTTCATAATTTATCTAATATAATGCATTTAGAGCTTACAGTTTTTTCTGAAAATAAATTATTCATAGACTTTTTATTAGTGTAATTTAAGTGTTATTTGATGTTTCCATGATTTTCTATTATCGTTGGAAACTTCAATAGGAAGTATAAAGAAAAACAAGACCGTGCGTCTTTTTATGAACCATATGTTTGCATCTGTCTTGTGATTGGAGCTGCATAATCAGAAGTGGGTTTAGCGACAGTAAACTCCACCAAACTCAAACTTCATTGATATCAATTATTTCTAGAATTACATTATTATTTTGATAGAGTGTCCACGTTTTGATTCTCAAATAAACTCAATGTTTTCCTTCCTCTCATTTTGCTCTAAAAGACATCCATCATAAAGGGCCTCCTCCTCAACGTTTTACTTTTTAAAAAAAGGATTGGTTTCTTTTACTTTATTTAATTATTGTTATATAGATTTTGATGCTTCAAATCTATATAAGAGTTTTTTATACATATATATTTTTAATCTTGAATAGAATATTAAAGCAGAGATATTTATTAACCTTTTAAAACATGATCATGCCATATGTTTGAGCCATATTTTGAGCCATTATGAGCCATATGTTTGCCATATGTTTTTTATATGGCAATGAATGAGCCATATGTTTGCATATATCTTGTGGATGATGGCGTTACTTAATCAGAAGTGGTTTTAGAGCCAGTACATTCCATCCAAATATTTAAGTGTTAACTATTTTTCATTTTCTTTTAATGCTTCAAATCTATATAACAGTGTACTTATGCAAAAAGTGTGAATTACCTTTTAAAACATGGCCATGTGACTTTTTAATGAACCATATGTTTACATATACCTTTTTGGTTGGTCCTACATAATTCAGAAATGGTTTTAGCGCCATTAAACTCCATCAAACTCAAACTCCATTATTTTCAAACATTTCGCCACGTTCATCTCGTTGCGAAACCCTGCTACAGATGTCGCAACCTCGAAGAGCTTTTCACTAAGAGGGAAAGGAACGTTTAGCCGTCAGTGAAAACGCTTTATAAAGAGAAGTGTGAATTCGAAGCCCCGCTAAGAAACAGACGTTTCAGACATGAAAGGGTATTGGAGATGAATAGAATCCTGCATGTAGAGAAACCTGCGTCTGGCTTCTGAAGCCCATCTGGTGGCAGATATTTCGGATCTGTCAGTTCGTTGTGGGTGTCATAGAAATCATCAATAAAATGGTTGCGCACAGTTGCGAATTCGGTTTTGGGATTTCATTAATGTTTTTATTGTTTTCTCCGATGTGTTTAGTCTATATAAATAAAAAGGAATGTATATCTCTTATGCCTTCCTAAACCGTTCATCCGATGGCGATGAAACTTGCTCAGTTTATTGTTTGCACTTAAGGAATGGTTATAGGGATAGTACAATGATCTGAAATTAAATAAAAAAATTCGAATCTATTAACCAAGGATTCATCTCCAAATAACTCTCCGAGACAATACATTCGGTAGAAATGCTAAATCTAAGCTAAAGGTTAATATTATATAGCTATTGAACAAAAATTATACAAAATGTAAAAACATCTAACTTGTTTACCAAGGTTTTATCTCAAATTAACTCGCCGAGGAGACAATAGATTCTGTAGAAATTCTAAATTCAAGTTAAAGGTTCATATTGTGTAGCTATAATACGGAAATATCATGAAAGTAATTTTCAGAGGTAACAACTTTATTAAAGATAATACGAAAATGTGTTGGTGAAACCAACTCAGGGGGATTTATATTTTAATTAAATTTTAGCATTTTTCGCAGTAACTACCAAAAATATTGTAGAACAAATAATTTTGCGCCATCTTAATTTTCAAAAAAAAAAAAAATCTCTTCAACTATATGATCAATTTTAATCACATTTTCAAAAATTAAACTTGAGAAGTCTGAACGAATATGAAACGAATCTCCAGATTTCATTAATAATTTTTTATTTACTACCATTTTGGAACAACGCCGAATTTTTCCAATTCTAAAAGAATACTCAAATTCTAATATAGAAAAATGAATATTTGTTTGTTCGCATTTTATATACAGTCCTACTATTCATCCTATTTCGATAAAACATTGCCAAATTATTGATTGATTGCCCTTAATGATATCTTTTTCGGAGGCAGCAACGCTCCGGATACCCACAATTTAAAGATATTTTTTGAAATGCGCTAATTTAAATATCTTGGCATTTCTTTCAAATGAAGCGATATAAATTTAATTAAAATATTAAGGTGTCTTGATCTGGAGATTTGTTGAGGTATGGTTGATAATCGATGTAATAAATTCGTGCTTCTGTCATTTAATGATCAAAAGATGGGTATCGTTTAGTGTCTTACGAAAAGTCTATCTTTATAGTTAAGTCATAGATGTTTTGACAGCATATTTATTTATTAAACTACGTTAATTGTATCAGTTTTATTTTATACAAAATAATGAAAATAGATGTTGAAAATAAACAACAAAATCATTTGTAATCAAAATATTTAGAGAATCAATTCCTTTTGCTAAAAATATAATTCCTTTTGTAAAAATAATAAAGCATCATTTATTAAAAGTGTCAGACTTATTAATATTACTATCGATATTTTTAGCTGAAATATTTATCGCGAAGGGATTTTCATTCTATTTTGTTAGCGACTTTATACATAAATCCATTTTGATGATATATTTTTAAGAGTTTTGAATTTTGCATTTAGAAAACTAAATGAATATTTTAAATGTAACTTAGTATAGAAAATAATACTTGATTTTCTTTTACATTTTGTAGCAATTTATCATAAATTCAAGTAAAGAAAGTTTATTCTACTTTAACGTATATCCATTTTACATTGACTATGTTTGCAACATGCATCAAATTGTACTATAAAAAAAAAGGCTTCTTTAAATATTGAAGAAGCAAGACCATCCGTTTATTGATCACATATCTGCAATACCTTTTGTTTTATGCATGTTAGGTTATATACCTTTTGTTTTATGCATGTTAGGTTATATACCTTTTGTTTTATGCATGTTAGGTTATATACCTTTTGTTTTATGCTCGTTATGTAATGCTATATGCCTTTTGTTTTATGCACGTTATGTAATGCTATACACCTTTTGTTATATGCATGTTAAGTTATGTTATATACCCTTTGTTTTTTGCATGTTATGTTGT
>JAPMOQ010014864.1:4338-19624 GCA_026543055.1 Argiope trifasciata
CGTTTTCTTGATAATATTCTTTAATTTTATAAATCAGTCAGTTTTAATTATCGGTTATGCTTCCAAAATATTAAAAATGTATTTTTCGGTGATGTTGCCAAAATATTAAATATGTTTTTTGAAAGAAAGCGAAAAAAAAATATTAAATTAATGATACAGATATTGCAAACGATTATAGAAATATGCCATCAGGTCGGGAGCTCAATGCATAACCTGTCTAAATTCAATCAGGTTTACCGTAAATAAAGAAGATTTATTGAATTAATCATTTAGATATAGCAAACGATTATAGAATCCTTTGCCTTGCATTTATTTTTTTAGAAAGTATCACTTTTTATATTTATGTTATTTTATCCAGTCCCGTGCTAAAAGTATCATTTCTTTAGACTTGATTTACGATGATAGTTTTTTTTATTATTATTTGAACTTCCGTCATTGTTTTCTTTTCTTTTATCCGGTCACGTGATCAAAAAAACATAGTTAAAATATTTCTTTAAAAATTCGTTAAAAATAGAGACTTAAGTTATACATTAAAACACTGATACCATTAGAAAGCTAATTTTTTAATCTTTAAATTGATGTAAATGTTTGTGCGATAATATCTTCGGAAGTTATAGCGGAAAAACGTCGAAATTTCGCTTAAATTTTAATTAATTCAAATTCTAATTAAAAATTCGAAAAAAGGGCTCCAAGGTGCACATTCCCGACCTCCAAGGTATACATATACCAAATTTGGTAGCTGTAGGTCCAACGGTCTGGCCTGTAGAGCGCCAACACACACACACACACACATTGAGCTTTATTATAAGTATAGATTATGCGAGAAAGTTTTGAGGAAACTACTCCCACTGGCTGTGAATACCTCAAAATAGATTGATTTAAATTTAGAAATCCCCAGTTGAGGAACAATGTACAAAATTAGAACAGTTCCAGTTTTTTTAAAAAACTAATTGCGCTATACTGAAATTCGAAATTACATAGATAATTTCTATAGTTTTTTAAAATGTTAATTATAATTTAGTCGTTAAATATAGTAAAAATCACTTTAAGTAAGAAGAAACTAAATAGTTTGAATAAAAACTCTACTTGTTCATATTTTCCGCTTGCAATTTCTGGAATAAAATAAGTTTGAAAAAAACCTGTTGCATAGCAAGGACTTCTTTGTAAATCTATATCAACAGATATGATTTTTCCTACACAAAGAAACACGATTCTTTGAATTGCTGATATTTTATTCAATTCGATGTGTGACGGTTTAAACATCTCTTTAAAATATCTATAAAGATATTCTACAAAAGGAATAGTAAATAATATTTGATCTTTTAAATCCGAAATTGAATATTTTTGTCTCAAATAGAAAATTTGGATTTCAGATAAACCATTCCGCTTTCAGATTCGAATAAAAATTCTTTTACAATTTTCATTCTCCTATGAAAGAAAATTGAATCTTCAATAAAATGATTTTTCGTTTCATTTGAAACAAGCTTAGAAAATTTTCAGTATTTCCTATTGTGTCTGAATTGTCTCAAAGATATTACATCAAAGAAAAATGTTTCAATTTTAATACGTATTGGTTTTGTTTTATCATTCAGAAACAAAGACAGTATTTCCTTTGTTCACATTTATGCAAAGAATATGAATAGCTTTTGATCTTTTAAATTATGATATCGATTTAAAAATTTATATCAATAAACAATCTTTCATCTATAATTAAATACAAATGAACCGGAAACTCATTTGCTTTAATTTATTTTCATTTTCTTTTATTAAAAGTTACTCATCAGAGAAAGATCTGGTAATAATTTTTAAAATTAAATTAAATATTTTAAATTATTAAAACAGATACTTTCCGTGTACTGCATTTTGATAGTATTTTCTTTGGAAATACTTTATTCAGCATTGCTGCTCCTTTCTAAACTGGTGATATACCACTGTCATTTTATTGAAAATGAAGTAATCTTTTACGTTATTTGATCAATAAACAATGCTAGAAAAAAAATTAAGTGATATCAGAAATATCTATGAGATTACGTAAAAAAAAATGTGATAATCCTTTCTATAGAGAAAAGTCGGATGAAGACTTTTAGAAGGCTTGACGCAATTCGCAGGGAATTTCTTTTTTTTTTTTTTTTTTTCTTTCACAAATTTATTTAATCAAATAATTTTTTTCTTTTTATTTTAATCTGGGTATAAAGACTTCTAAATAGAAAATTTTGAAGAGCTGAAATAATAAAAGTTTCATTGCGGATCATCTTCCAGAGCATTTGTTTCAGTATATTGTTTATAAAAATTAATAAAATTTTAGAAGAATTTTATACGAAATCGTAAAACACTAGGTACTCTCACAGTTTGAATTCTCTTTAATTATTGAATTAAATCTGTTTTTTTTTTCTACTTTTTAGCATACGAAGTATTCCAATTGGCAAAAAATTTGAAATTAAAATTTTGACGAAGTGTTAGGTTTCAGGATTCAATGAATTCGAAAAATGTATTTCTGGCACCCTGCCTATATACCTGCTTTTAAACACGGCAACTCAAAAATGTTTTGAGATGGACAAGTGATATTTGATTTATGGAACTGCGATAAAAGTTTTAGGTTTCTATCAAATTTGGAGCAAAATCTATACACAGGAAATCTGTCTTTCACTGACTATTAAAGTACTAGATAACTCAATGTATACAAAACACAAATAGTCAGATAAAATTTGCAAGCTTAGCAAATTACGCAAGTTTAGATTCTTAAATGCAGATTTAAATTTTGAACCTGATGTATCAATAAAAAGATTGATCATCTGTCGTTCTGTATTTTCATTTACATATTAACACGAAGACCGAAATTACAATTGTACTACAACTTTGGTTTTTTGTCACATTTTGGCATCAATTGGCAGACAAACAAAAAGTCGTCCAAAATAATGTTATCACGATAGATTCACGCGAAAGACTTTTCAGCTATCATGCACCAAGGTCATGCAGAGGGGGGGGGTGATCATACCCAATTTCCACAATTTTGGGGGAGAAGGGAATTAAGACTTTTATAGACCAGTATGAGCGAAAGTATAGGGGAGACACCTCCCACCTTAAAATATAAAACAACACATATTTTTAATATTACAGACCAGCACATTATAAAACTTGCAAAAAAGACAAACACTGAAGAATGGTTTTGGAATAACTTTCCTAACCTTAACCGGCAACTCTGACCAGCCCTAAGGCACTAGGGAAAATCAGAATGGCCTGACCACAGCTACAGATACATTGGTGGGAACTATGGTTGAGTCTTAAGAGCCATCAGCGGTCACCATACAAGTTTTTCAGTGGAAAGTACGTCTCCTCATGGTAAAAAGGTAGCCATAGTCTTCACCATTTCTGTACCCACCAAAGTGGCAAGAACCAAACACCATACCGGTAGCTTCTCGTGCTCATTTCTGAAATGTTCCATCCGGAAGGAGGGGGGATAAGGTTCCTCAAAGATACTGGATTTTGATTTGAATAAATGCTAGTCATGGCAATCATAAATTAAATAAAAAAAATTTATAATTATTCTGCAAATACTGCAAAAGTGTTGCAAGACCTCAGAGAGCATCCAGAGGTTGTGCGTCGGCATATGCCTGTTTTGTAATCCGGCATTACTGTTAAGAATCGACACGTTATTTATGAAAATTTTTGGACGAACAAAGCCTTATTTTTCCATGATTTTAAAAACAATAACTATAGCAACAGCAAAAAACTTAATCAACAAGAGAATAGCTTTTACCAATTATTCGAAATTTGACATAGCTACTTGCAGTTGAAAATCCCCTTCCACATAGAAAATTTCTCACAATCCATGAGTTTTAACAATATTAGTTCACTTTACCCAACAGTTTTAGCGAACCGAGGCGCGGATATAAAATTAATTCGTCTACGCATTCGACATACAAGATATACACATAGACACTTGATGTTTGGGGAACGGGCCCCTCATTGTACGAACTGTGGTGTGATAATTTCTATAGCGCATATTCTTGTTGAATGTGCTGATTTTACTTCAGATTGTTTAACTCACTTTCATTCATTTATTTTAAATTTACGAGACCTAGTGGGTGAGAAACCTCACTCAAAACTTTTTGACTTTTTAAAAGTCGTTGCTTTTTTTAATAGCATTTAACATTTAAGATTTATTTTTATTCTTGTGCCAAATCTTTTTAAATCATAGATCTTCTCAACTTTGACAATACAGTAAAAGCTCCTTATTCGCGCTTCCTTCATTCGTGGTTTCACTATTCGCGGGTTAAAAAAATGCGACCCAGGAAAATTTGCTGTAAATTTTAATGAAATTTAATCGAAACGGTTAACACTCTACACAAAATGGTAATGCAGCAATCCTATTTTTCTTTGCACACGAGTTATAGAATATAATGATGAATGAATTGAACCAAAATCTAAGAAAACTTCTGAATTGCAAAGAAGTTATGGGTAAGAAAATGCGTATTTATACATTTTTTTTCCATAAATTCCCCAAATTAATCTTTCTAAAATCACCTGTAAATGAAAAAGTATTTGACCAACAATAAAACTTTTGGTTCATTTCATTGTCCATATTATTTAAAACATACCTCTATTCGTTCTAAATACATCTATTATTTGCTATTATCATGTTAACGGTGGAGAATTTTTGTGAAAACTTAAGTTTTGAGAAAATGGAAGTTAAAGGCAAATTTTAGCTGGAAAAACATGTGACCTGGATGATAGTCAGGTTTTTCTTTTTCTAGAAAAGTTAAACTGTTTTGGAAAGAGGAAAGTCTGTACAGTAAAAGTTCCTTGTTCGCGCTTCCTTCATTCGCGTTTTCACTATTCGCGTATCAAAAAAATATGCGACCCAGTTCATATATTCGGGCCTAAAAATTTCTTTATTCGCGGATCTAATAAGTACTTACGTAATAATAAAAGGATTCCAAATCAATATCCTTTGTAAATGCCGTCATATGGACTAACTAAATAAATAAAATAGATCTTATTACAACTTTTTCTAAAGTATGTTGTTAAATGCAAACTGCAAACATAGTCGAAATCGCAAATGGAATAGGACGAGATGGGTTCGAACAGATAGAATCAAGTGACATTCAGGAATTACTTGAATCGCAAGATGAAGGTCTGACTGAAACTGACTTGGAGGAAATGTTAAATTCACAGCCCATTGAAGAAGAGGCTTGCACAAGCACTGGAAGCGCGACATTTGAATTTGAAAAATCTTAGTGAAGGTTTAAGAATGGCAAATGAGTTTTGCGATTTCTTTATGAACGTCTATGGAACGAGGTTTTATTTTTAAGAGGCAAATTGCTAATGCGACTGCTGCGTATCAGTTTGAATGGAAAGAGCTTTTAAAAACTGCCAAGCAAGAGAAAATTACAAAATTCTTCAAACCATTGCCTAAGCCTTTAGATAATTAATCAAAATGTTCAAAAAAACTTCGATTAAATTGATTTTATATATATTTGTTTTTTATATTGTCACCTAGGAACGTATTCCCTATAATCCCATATAAATGACCATTCCGTATTCACTTTTTCTGTGTTCGTGGCATCAACATGTACCCAGCGAATAAAGTGCTTTTACTGTACATCCTTTTTTCATCTATACATTTTATATTGGAACTATTTAAGAATCCTTGTGGATTGCGCAGCTTGTCCTGAATTGGACCTTGTGCCAATAAAACATACCATGCCATACCATACCACACTCATGCATTGCGTGTTCTAGAGCAAACGCTGGGACTCGAATCCCAGTAATAAATCGCCAAGGTTCACGAACATTCAATTTTGTTAGCGATCTTGTCTCCTTAATCGGTTATCAATCACCCCGCATCTATTACAACTATTTGTAAAACTCCTGAAACTGATCCGCACTATTGTCCTGCACTGGTAGTAGAATCTGCTGTCTGAGAGTAACCGGTAGTGGTAGAGCTGGACGAGAGGAAGCTACTGCTGGAACTAATATCATTTTGTACATTGCCGGTGTCTACATTCAAACCAATGTCTTGTGCGGCTCTTGATACTCCTTTCAAAACTCCTGACAGAACTTAGGATCCCAAAGTGTCAACGTTGCTTGCATTGAGGACTCCAGCATTGAACAAGGCACTAGAGAATGCTCGAGCGTAAGCAGAAGTGTCAGAACCCGCAGGCACTTGAGAGATAGCTTGTAACGCTACTCTGGAGAGGTTATTTCCATCGACACCGAGAGAACTAGCCATTGTCTGAGCTGCTCTCTGTACCACGTTGGAGGCTACCTGTTGGGATACACATCTTCTGAGAACGGCTCTCATTGTTGATGAATTGGCAAGTGCGTTGGCCACTCTGGAGATCAGGCCGGCAGACACTCCAGTGGTGAGGCCGAAAGCGCCCGGTACTCCAGCGTTTCCGACAAAACCAGAGGTTTGTCCGTAGCCTCCTTGTCCGGCAGCAGATCCTGTATAGCCTGATGCCTGATCGTAAGATGTTTGGCCTGAAACTGATCCGAACTGTTGTTTTGTGTAGCCTGTATATCCTGTGGTGCGAATTGCAGTATCACTGGTTGAAGAATCAGTTGATCCACTAGCTGTTCGAGACGAGTCTTGGTAGTTTTGATCTGTTGCTTGAAATGATGATGAGGCCGAAGAACCGGTTCCATATAAAGCACCTTGGTCTGGTATTTCATTCGTTTCGCTGGCTGCTTCTCTTTCAAACATTCTTATCAAATCATTTATTTCGTTGATGAATTTCCTATCGACCGTTCCCATGACTGCTTGGAAACACTGTCCCAGCGCACCTGTAAGGGCCTGCGTCTTTACTGCGATGCTTGCCTGATTGCCAGCGTCTTCAGCAACGACTAATTCTGCCAGGGAAGATGCAACTGCCATATTGATCGCCTGCAACTGTGCTGCAGAGCTTTTACCTTTGGCACTCGCACCTTTTATTGCAGACATCAGTGTGTCCATGATGGATTCCAAGTCTTCTTTTTCTTGTTGAGGCAAGACATTTGAGCTGGCAATTTTGTTGATCAGACAATTCATCAACGAACCTGCTTTGGCTGGATTGGCCCAGGGACTTCTTGACGAAGCAGACGCGCTTTTCGCTCCATCGTACTGTACTGACAGCAGTAGAACTGCAAATGCAAGAGTGGTTAACCAATTCATGGCTGAATAACTGAGTTGTTCAACCGAACGTACTGGATTATGAAATCCAACCTCCTTTTATACTTTGAAATTCGTGACTTTCTGCAGGTGGAAACACTGCCACCTCACCTTCGTTTTTATCTAGAATCCAATTGGCATAATTTTATTTTTACGTTTCTGGAGTCTTTTATGACTGTCTTAAATGACTGAAGTCATAAAATACAAGTAAGAGATATCACAATTA
The DNA here is from genome assembly GCA_026543055.1 of Argiope trifasciata. Lineage (NCBI taxonomy): Eukaryota > Metazoa > Arthropoda > Arachnida > Araneae > Araneidae > Argiope > Argiope trifasciata. The sequence continues at coordinate 11,715 of JAPMOQ010014864.1, forward strand.
GTAGCATCTCATTAAGAAAGTAAGTATTATTATTTTTTTTTCCAAATGCAAAAGGGGCAAGTATTCATATTTACGTCGATGATCACAACTTCAAGATAGAGACAAAGTTATCTTTATGGATACAAAACTTGTAATATAAAGGGTAACATGATTTTTTTTGAAGAATTTAACAGAGCTTTGACCTTTGTATTTGTGATAATGAAGTTGAATTTCATTTTAAGGAACTTCTTTTGTACTCCAATCCAAGGGGAAACGCATATAGGGTTTAAGAATCTGTGTTAAAAATATCATATTAACTCTTAATTTACTTTTAAATATTAAAACAATAACTGAAAAATAATTCATAAGGTTTATATAAATATGTATATAACTTAGTTGTTTTAATTAACAATGTTATATTACTTAGTTATTTTATTTATTACATATTTAGATTGAATAAATTAAATGAATTATGTTTTCAGTAGGATTTTCGATTGTGCAAAAAAAAATATGAATCATATGAATTTTTTAATTTTTTTTTTTTCATATGGTTCAGAAGACTCAAAAGTGACAAAATATTGTGAAAAGGCTAGAACAGTTCCATAACAAAATACCTTGAAAAAGCTTGAAAAGTTCCTTTTTTTGATGTTTTGAAAGAAATATTACAGAAATCAGGAATATTTCTTGTATTTAAATGAACTGTCATGGTGTGTCAAATTTTCTTTCTTTTAAAGATTTATCTATACTTATAATAAAGCTCAATGTGTGTGTGTGTGTGTGTGTGTTGGTGCTCTACAGGCCAGACCGTTGGACCTACAGCTACCAAATTTGGTACATGTATACCTTGGAGGTCGGGAATGTGCACCTCGGAGCCCTTTTTTCGAATTTTTAATTAGAATTTGAATTAATTAAAATTTAAGCGAAATTTCAACGTTTTTCCGTTATAACTTCCGAAAATATTATTGCACTAACATGATTTTTATATCAATTTAAAGATTAAAAAATTAGCTTTCTAACGGTATCAGTTTTTTTAATTTATAACGTAAGCTTCTATTTTTAACGAATTTTTTAAAAAAATATTTTAACTATGTTTTTATCACGTGACGGGATAAAATAAAAGAATGCCGGAAGTTCGAATAAAAAAACTATCATCACAAAATAAATCTAAAGAAATGGAACTTTTAACACGTGACTGGATAAAATAAAATAAATATTAAATATGATATTTTCTAAAAAAATAAATGCAAAGCAAAGGATTGTATGATCGTTTGCAATATCTAAATAATTACTTCAATAAATCTTCTTTACGGTAAACCTGATCGAATTTAGACAGGATATGCATTGGAATCCGACTTAATGGGATATTTTTATTATCGTTTGCAATATCTGTATCTTTAATTCAATATTTTTTTTCATTATAAAATGTGATAGTTTCAAAAAAAAAATAAATGCAAAGCTAAGGTTTCTATAAAATCTGCAAGAGCACGTCAAATTGAAAAAAATATTTTTTTCACCGTGTTGCCATCATTTTGACGGAAGTTCAAATTAAATATATATATAGATATATATCATCGCAAATTAAATCGGAAGAAATGCAACTTTTAGCATGTGACTAGATAAAATAAAATAAATATAAAATGTGATATTTTCTTTAAATCAATCATTAAAACTGACTGATTTATAAAATTAAATAATATTATTAGGAAAACGCTTTCTTTTAGAACTTTCCGTCCATCATCTCAAAGAAAATATTAATTTCAGGCCAATCAATGCCCGGAGTTACTTCAAGGCTAATGAATATGTGATTTAATTGAAAATGTTAGAACCCATTACTCATGGCGAACCAGCTGGTCGCCAAAGGCGGCTAGTATTTAATATTCCTGTATCAAAAATCAGTTGAACTCAAATATTTTTTAAGAATATATCTTTAAATTTTTCTAAACGTCTTTATCAAATAATAAACTAGATTTCATTTTAAAAACTTGTTTTCAAAAATAATGTTCTGATATTTTCTAATCATGGATTTTTATTGGGACTTTCATTACCAGGAAGATAGATAATTTCTTCGTTTTACTTTGAATGAGCCGAATTTCTAATAAAGTAGTTTCTAAGGAATTCTATGATCCAGTGGTTACTATGCATAGGATATGATTACTGTCATGTAGTAAATAATTAATAGAATATTCTTTTGAATACTATACATTTTTGTCTTCTCATACATAGACAAAGATGTATTTGAGGTTGTCAGAAAAAATTAAACTCTTGATTTTAATGATTCGTCTCGTTTCCGATCTCCAAGAGCCATATTTTTGCATTATGCCTATCTGTTGGTCTATTAAATATTTTTTTTAAAAATTATAAAAATAACACACAACACTCTGAACTAAAAAATTAAATTTGAATCTACGTATGAATCTATGAATTTCTCCCAAATTTATAACTTTTTAATAAAATCTATGCCGTTTAAATCTGTCTATCCATTTCTGATCGTGATATCTACAAAACATAAAAGTTTAGAGACATGATGAATTTTGTAGACAGATTCAAATTAAAAAATGTTGAGCACTATCACATTTGAAACCAAATTTGTCGGTGATTCAGTCTGTTTGAAACATGATTATTTAATGATTGTAGACGCACTAATTGAAACGTCTACATGAATGTAGACGCACTTATTTGAAATATAATTATTTAAATAAATGAAATCTGATTAAATAAAAAAAATAAAATATTTGAAGAACGATTAAATAATGAATTTCATTTTTTAAAGTATCCGTTTGAGCGTTGTATGCTTCATAATTGTTTTAAGAAAACCAAGAATCTTTTTTGGACGCATTTCGTCGCCCGATTTAAAGCAAAACTCTTCTAGAAACTGCAATTTTAGCTATCCCTCTTTCCATCCTATACAAATAGAAATGACAAATTTCGTTTTTTAACATATAGAGTATGTGTTTCGGACCTTTCCCCCCAACTTATTCAAGTCATATTTTGACGCAGAACTGGGCCGCGGTGGCCTGGTGGTAAGGTCTCGGCCGGAGGGTTTCAGACTCGAGACTCGATTCCATCGAAAACCCGTCGTGTAAGGGGTCTCTTACACTTTAAATCAGTCTGGTCATACGTCTTCCCACTGGTGTGGCGTGGTGGGGAGAGGGGGTGCCAGTTCAGGTCTGCTCTCATCATCATCTGCCTGTGGTTCAAAATGACGAGGTCCGTCCCAAAATAGCCCTCGGGTTGCTGTAAAACGGGACGTTAATATAACTAAACCAAACTAAACTGTAAAACTCTCTTACCTACTAGAAAACCAAATGAACAAGAAAACAGCATTCAAACGTATCCAACATACCCAATACAAATGACGAAAGAGTTCAACCTACAAATTGAGCCTCGCAAATTCCTTCGCCTGCGAGCATTACAGAAAGAAATGAAAAATCAAGCCTGAGAATCAATGAGGTTAAAAGACAGACATAGTGCAGACAAACGTGAAATGATGTTATTGTCTTTAAAAGAAAAGCATTCAGATTAAAACAATTGAGTTCACTCCCCAATTCCTTTTCTGAAATTTCCCCGGGTTAACTCCCTCTACCATCCATCCCCTTTTGTGTTCTGAAGCAAAAAAAAAAAAAAAAAAAAAAAAAAAAAGGGAAGAAGTTCTCTTCTGTAATGCAGTGCCACTTATCCAAATGAAAGATAATTCCACGCGCTTCGTTTATATAATTATAATCCAATTATAAGTTTGAGAAGTGCGCCCCTTCAGTTTTCTAGACGCTTAAAGTGAACAATTAATCTCAAGTGAAGCCTTTTAAGTCTCTTTTCGTAAGCGTTTACATTTATTTTAGAACTTTAGATAAAATTTTATTGTAATTCGAGTTGCCATCTTTCTTTCGTGTCGTATTTTTAAGTGAACTCAAAAAAATCATCGAAAATTGATTTTAGAATTCTTTTTTTTTTAGAAATCCTATATTTCACTCATTGTTTCCAAAGAATCAAATAGTTTTATAAAATTCACTGGTATAACAAGTAATATAAAAAATTATTGTTATTATTATAACTATTATTATTATTGGAATTATTATTATTATTAGAATTAGAATTATTTCAGAACTTTAGATAAAATTTTATGGTAATTCGAGTTGCCATCTTTCTTTCTCGTCGTATTTTAAGTTAACTCAAGAAAATCCTCGAAAATAGATTTTAGAATTCGTTTTTTTTGAAATCCTATATTTCACTCATTCTTTCCAAAGAATCAAATAATTTTATGAAATTTGCTGGTATAACATAAAAAAATTATTTTTTATTAGAACTATTATTAATATTTGAACTATTATTATTATTATTAGAATTAGAATTATTTCAGAACTTTAAATAAAATTTTATGGTAATTCGAGTTGTAATCTTTCTTTTTCGTCATATTTTAAAGTTTCGTGTATGTTCAAAAAAATATTTGAAATTAGAATTTAGAATTTTTTTTCTTTGGAAGTCCTGCTTTTTATTTATCGTTTAAAAAGAATTAAATAATTTTATGAAATTTGCTGGTATAACATAAACAAATTTTTTTATCAGAACTATTATTAATATTTGAACTATTATTATTAATAATATTATAATTATTATTATTATTATTAGAATTAGAATTATTTCAGAACTTTAGACAGAAATTTATGGTAATTCGAGTTGTGGTCTTTCTTTTTCGTCATGTTTTAAAGTTTCGTGTATGTTCAAAAAAATCTTTGAAAATAGAATTTAGAATTTTTTTTGTTTGGAAATCCTGCATTTTATTCATCGTTTCTAAAGAATCAAATAATTTTATGAAATTTGCTGGTATAACATAAACAACTTATTTTTTATCACAGGCCACGGTACAACCTTTCCTTAAAGAAGTATTTACCGACATCAATGGGAGGAGCCAGATCCCCCAATTATTAATATACACTTCAGAGTGTCGAGATCCAACCACCATACCGGAAGCATCGCATTCTCTTTTGAGAGGCTACTGTGGGGGGGGGGTAATGTATTAAGTAAAATGAACAATATTAATTCATTTTCGAACAATTAGTTGAGAGCCGCGGTGACCTGATGGTAAAGTTTCGGCTTCGGAACTGGAGGGTTCGAGACTCGATTCCACCGAAGAACCGTCGTGTGAGGGGGTTTCTTGCACATTAAATCTGTCAGACCAAATGTCCTCCCGCTGGTGTGGCGTGGTGTGGTGAGAGGGGGGCCAGTTCAGGTGTCGTCCTCGTCATCTGACCGTGGTTCAAAATGACGAGGTCCGTCCCAAAATAGCCCTCGTGTTGCTTTGAAACGGGACGTTAATATAACTAAACCAAACTAAACAGAACAATTAGTTTCTCTTTGAGCTGTCGTTTTGAAATTTCATATTTTTTCTAATATTAGTCGCAAGTAAAAAAATAGTTTACAAGTTCGATAAAAAAAATTTGGAATTATGACTGTTCGTCTGTAACACGATAATTCAGAAACGTTTTGAATAACCTAAATTGCATTTGATAGATGGAACTTCAGATCAAATTTGTAGATTTCTATTTAGTTTTGAGTAAAACCTACTGAAAGGAAGTGTATCTGTCTTCTTGTTCGAGTTCAAAAGAACTCGAAAACTATACAACACAAATAAGTTGGTAGATAAAAATATAGTATACAACTTGGTTACGATAGCTCAGTAAAAAGAGAAAAAGTGGCACATGGACGTATTTAGTTTTAAAACATTTATTACACAAAATCAACATAGGTAAACAAAAATAACAATAGAGAGAAACTGTGGCAAGGTTTAGGATATAGGAATATTAAATGCACATAGTTACCTATAGGCTTTACATTAATAATTAAGTGCTGGTTAATTTCACAGTTGACTTCGGCTTCTTAGCGAAGTGACTTTCTGTATAAGACGATACGTCTGTTCACATCCTAGCTTAGTAGTAGGATTTAAACAATAAAATGTCCATTTTTCGCCTTATTTTCAGAGGGCATTATTGTCTCCAGCTTAATAGTGGAGAAACCTAAACGGACGAGCGCATGTACGCGTTTTGATTGCGAACTGAACTAACTAACTTTTCGCCACCAAGGAGGCTGGCGCTGCAGTCGAGACTGAACACAACTTTAGCGCCTAAAATAAGATTTCCGTCGAAATTTTAATAAAATCATTCGATGGAATTTTTTTTAAATGGTTGTTTGTACTTACTGAAGCATGCAAACATATAAACGTAATAAATTATTTACACAATGACAGAAATCAATCAAATTCAGTTTAAGAACTTGAGACTACAACTATGGCTCCGTGTTTAATTTTTTCATAGTGGATCGCCAAAAAGATTTCCAAAATATATATTATCACAGTAATTTAAGTAAAACGGGATGATTTGCACCAAAGATCAATATTTCGTGATTAGTTTTCGTCAATGCCATGCAAGGTATTCACGACTTTACTCAAAGGGCATAATTTTGTGTGGGTGAAAGGCGGAGGGGAGGGGTATACAAAAATTATTGCAGAAAATTTTGAGGAGATTACTCCGTCTTCCAGGTTTAGGTATATTTTCAATGTTTATGTTTCAATGTTTTCTAAAGTCATGTCTGAGATTAAGAAAAATTTATCTAAAAATTTATCTCAGACTAAGATAAACCTATCTAAAAAATTATCTAAGACATATTACTCTATTTATATATTAAAAACATATCTAAAAGACTCTATTATACAAATTCAGAAGATGTCTTAGATCTTTATATTTATTTTATATGAATTATTTAAAATAGAAAATATTTAATCGGTGAATGCTGCATAGCATGTTGACAGATGAGAAAATTCGAGAAAATTTTGCATCATCATGTATATTGTATGAAGGAATAATGAGAGCATTTGATTTAAGCATTTAAATCGACAAAAGAAAATTTAACTTTGAAGTTTTAATCCGAAATATTGTAGAACGCTATTTTTTTAAGTTTGATCTATATCTATTTATTTTACTTTTGAAATTTTCTCTTGATTAAACAACAGCGTTAATATGCTCTCAAAATTATTTTGCACATAAAGATATAAGATATTGTAAATACAATGATACCAAATACAAAATTTTTTTAACATCGTCTTTACATTTGTAAGTTTACGTCAAGTAGTAAAAGCAATGAGAAGTATATTATTAAATATACTCAAAAATAATAATAAAATATATAATAATGTTTAAATAATAAGTAAATAAATGATGTTTAAATCATAATAAATAAACAAATAATTAAAATTAACTGTAAAATAGTATGCAAAAAATATGGCATCACTGAAAAGATTGATGTAAGAATAATTGTTGCTTGATAATATGCTCAAAGTTAAAAACGGAAAAAACTTTCAATTTGGATTAATTTTAATAAATAAATTCAAATTTTGGGAAACAATTTCATTAGTAGAACCTGTTATACAATAAACAATAAAGGATCATATTTCGGAATTTTTCCTCCCTTAAACAACGTATTAAAACAAGTTTGTATCACACATTATACATAAAATAAGTCTGATTATAAATATTTTCATATTCATTTTGTGAATAAATAGGATCAAGGAGTTAAAAGTAATCACACTAAATGATAAATGTGCAGAAATCGTGGGAGCGCGACGAGTTATACCGCATGGCTTTAGGGTGCAGAGATAAAGAAAAAGGTGACGTCTGCAATCAAAGAACGTAAACAAAATTAATAATCGTTATTCTAGAAATTCACAGCTGATAGTCGATTTTGTTATAAAAATATATGTTAGTATAATTTGATTATCTCCATTTTTCTGACGTATAAAAAAACGATAAGAAATATGATGCTGGAAAAAAGGAATTTGGTAGACGTAAAGACAAGTAGTAAGAAAAACAATTTAAGGTAACAAGTGAGTATCATATACTAGTGATATACTGGTATAATAAGTGAGTATTTAGGGTAATAAGTGA
>JAPMOQ010014870.1:0-24937 GCA_026543055.1 Argiope trifasciata
TCTGCAGCTGAAATTCGAGCTGCAGTTGGCACCACAGTGACACAACGAACTGTTACAAATCGGTTACTTCAAGGACAGCTCCGAGCCAGACGCCCTGTACAGTGCATTCCACTGACTCCAAACCACTGCCGTTTGCAACGTGAGTGGTGTCAAGCTAGAGCTCATTGGAGGACGGAGTGGAGATCTGTTGTGTTTTCTGATGAAAGCCGGTTCTGCCTTGGTCGCAGTGGTAGCCGTTTGTTGGTTAGAAGGAGGCCAGGTGAACGCCTGCTAGTGACCTGTCTGCGGCCTAGACACACAGGGCTTACTCCTGGAATTATGGTTTGGGGAGCAATTTCGTATGACAGCAGGAGCACTCTCGTGGTTATCCCACGCACCCTGACTGCAAATTTGTACGTCAGTCTAGTGATACAACCTGTTGTGCTGCCATTCATGAATAGCATTCAAGGGGGTGTTTTCCAACAGGATAACGCTCGCTGTTGTGAACTGCATGATAAAATCTGGCAACAGCTGAGGCAGCCAGTGACGTCAGCCTGCGAGCTGTCGGAAATATACTTAGAACTGAAGATGTACTTAAATTGTTAAGATGTGTTTTGTGTCTGATGTTTGTGTTGTGTCGTCTTGAAGAAATAAATGTCTTGTATTAGAAAAGATTTGAACTTTCTTGATGACTACAAAAGTACCCACGCATCTGGTAGATGCACGAACTAGCTGAATATTTTTTCTATGAAAAATATAATTAGATATCGTAACATAGTGGCGTCCGTGACAGGACTGGTACTTTCGATTTGAAGTTCTGCTGATGAAATAATTTGAAGTAGCTGAAATAATGGAGATGACAAAACTGAAATCTGAGAGGAAATCATTTCGGATTTCATTTACGGCTTGTACAAACAAGATTGAAGGTCAACTTAAAAAAGAATCGGTCGAATACGATGAACTTTTGATTTTGAAACAACAGTTATGTGAAAAGTTCAAGGCTTTGGAAGCTTGCCAATCAGAAATTTCCGGACTGATTTTGAGAAATGAAAGTGACGAAAAAATATATGAAGAAGATTTTCTATGTGCTGAGGAATACCGTGACAGGTATATAGAACTATGTTCGAAAGTTGACCGACTGACTGTGAAAAATACCAGTACTAATATTTTCTCCGAATCTAGAAAATTTAGGCTCCCGAAAATTGAATTGAAAAAATTTGACGGAGATGCGAAAAATTATCTGACTATTTGGAGTCAGTTTCAGAAAATTCACGAAGATCCGGGTATTCCAAATGAAGACAAGTTTATGTATCTACTTCAAGCAGTAGTTCTTGGTTCGAAGGTGGCCCGTGTGGTGGAAAGTTTTCCTGCTACTTCAGAAAATTATTCGAAAGCAATCTCTCAAATCAAAGAGAGATTTGGAAGAGAAGATTTGTTGGTCCAAATATATGTGAGAGACTTGCTGTCTTTGGTGATGAGAAATGCATCCATCGGACGTTCGAAGACTGATTTACCCAAGTTATATGATGAACTGGAAGCCAAGATACAAGCATTAGAAAGCCTAGGTAAAACGCAAGAAAAATATGGTGACTTTCTTAGTCCTTTTGTGGAATCCTGTCTTCCTGAGGAAGTGTTGTTAGCATGGGAAAGAAATAGGAATCACAATTCGTCTGACGATGCCGGTGTATCACGAAATTTAAAGGAATTGATGAACTTTCTTCGGCAAGAAGTTAAAGGAGAAGAAATGATGAGCCTAGCTAGGACTGGATTTGTTACTCAACATACTTTACGAAAAAAAGAACTGTTTAGTGAACCATGCAAACAGCAATCGACAACAGCTTCAGCCTTGGTAAGTCTGCAAACAACAGGTAAGAGAAATCAAAATTGTATTTTTTGTGATAAATTTCATGCCAGTGAAAACTGTTTTAGTGCAAGAAAAATGTCTTTAACTTCTAAACATAAACTGTTGTTAAAGAAAGGTGCATGTTTTTCATGTTTAAAGAAAGCTCGTCACTTAAGTAAATTTTGTAATGTAAAAGATCAATTAAAATGTCCCCGATGTTCTAATAAACATTTTGAATTAATGTGTGATAAAAATGATAATTTAAGTGATAAAATTTTTGATTCTAAATGTATTTCTAACACTGAAAATTCCCTTTCAAATTGTAGTAAAAATGAAACAATATTTCTGCAAACGTTATGTGTTTTTGTACGGATTCAAGGTAAACAGAAACTGATTAGAATTGTTTTGGATTTAGGCAGCCAGAGCTGTTATATCAGTGAAAAAATAATTACCCTATTAAAAGCTTCATCGAGTAGAAATGAAACAGTGATTCATGCTTTGTTCGGGGGGAAAGAAACTGAGCCAATAAATCATGAGGTATTTCCGGTCGAAGTTACTTCTTCGGATGGTTCTTTTTCTTTTAGTTTCGAGGCACTTTCAGAAAAGAAAATATGCGGATATATTCCTAGAATAAAAAACAAACAAATTCTGGCAGAATTAAAGAGAAATAAAATAAAATTTAGGGATTCTTTTGAAAATGAAACGGAAATTAATCTTTTGTTAGGAGCGGATGTTATAGGAAAAATATTAACTGGAAATATTTGTGAATTGGATTCAGGGTTGACAGCAGTTGAAACAAAATTAGGTTGGGTTGTTTTTGGACGGGGATCATTTGAAAGAAATTGTAGTTCAACATTAACGATGTGTTGTACAAACATGCCTTTGAATAAACTTTGGGAACTTGAAGTTTTGGGTATATCTAATCCAAGTGAATGTAGGAAGGGAGATATTGATTTGAAAGAATTTGCTGATAAAGTGAACATTCTTCCAGACGGAAGATATGAAATACAACTTCCTTGGAAATATAAATTTGGGAATTTACCCAGTAATAAAGATTTGGTCTTGAAAAGACACGAAAGGTTAGTGAACAAATATGAAAACACGGAAATTTTGTTTGAATATCGGAGGGTTTTTCAAGATTGGGAAAACTTAGGTATTATTGAACGTGTCCCTGATTCTGAATTAAATAGAAGATGCCATTATTTGTCGCATAGACCAGTAATTAAATTGGAGAGTCAGACAACAAAATATCGTCCCGTTTTTGATGCGTCCGCAGCTGAGAGAGGAAAACCTTCGTTGAATGAATGTTTAATAAGGGGGATTAATTTGATAGAGTTAATACCAGATATTCTGGATCGTTTTAGAAAGTATCCTATTGGATTAAGTGCCGATATAGAAAAGGCATTTTTAATGTTATCTGTGGCTCCTAAGGACAGAGACTTTTTAAGGTTTTTTTATCCATGTAAAGATGAATTGATATATAGACATTGTAGAGTAGTATTTGGTGTTTCATCTAGTCCTTTTTTATTGAATGCTACTATCATGCATCTACTTGAAAATTGTGATGAATGTCTTAATGTTGTACAAAAACTTAAATGTTCTTTTTATGTGGATAATTGTTTAACTGGAGTATATAGTGTTCTTGAAGCTGATTATTTTATGGAAAAGACAACAAATATTATGTCAAAGGGTTGCTTTAATTTGAGATGCTGGGAGAGCAATGTGGAATGTCCACATACCATTAAACATTCGGGAAATACGTCTGTATTGGGATTTAGATGCAGACACATTGAAGTGTAAAATTGATTTGGAAATTTTATCTTGTGAAACTAAAATAACTAAAAGATTTATTTTATCTACTGTACAAAAATTCTATGATCCTCTTGGTATGTTGACTCCTTCTACTTTGCTCCCAAAGCTTATGTTACAAGATTTGTGGAAATCTCGATTTTCTTGCTAAGAGGAACTTCCTGCTAATATTATTGAAAGGTTTTCTAAGTGGTTAAATGAAATGTTTTTATTGAAAAATGTAGCTGTACCACGTTTTATGAACTTTAATGAAACTTCTGAATTGCATGTGTTTGTAGATGCATGCAAGGGGGCTTATGCTGCGTGTGTCTTCGTTAGATCTGAGATGGAAGGAGAAATTAAGATTAGACTCGTTCGCGCAAAGAACAGAGTGGCTCCTTTAAAGTCTTTGAGCATTCCACGTTTAGAATTGATGGCTTGCTGCATTGGAGCGAGACTTGTTAGTTCCATTATTAAGGCGCTCGATGCAATGAATATGCAGGTCACACTCTGGTCAAATTCCACTGTTGCATTATGGTGGATTAAAGAATATGGAGACTGGTCAGTTTTTGTTGCCAATCGCGTTAAAGAGATACGAGAGCTAACTGGATCTTACACTTGGCGACATGTTCCGGGCAGTATGAACATTGCCGACCTGTTGTCTCGTGGATGTTCACCCCGGCAAATGTTAAATTCTAAATGGTGGGAGGGTCCATCCTGATTAGTAGAAAATCCTGAATTTTGGCCTATTAGGGAATTAACTTGCCAGCCAGATGAAGTCAATATTAAAAAGAGAAAGTGCAAGTTAGTTAATTTAAATCTAACCGAGGACACACACCCTTGGTATGCACAAAGATCATCTGATTATGAAAAAATGATTCGAGTAATTGCTTGGGTTTTAAGATTTATTAATAACTGTAAATTGCTGAATGTAAAATGTAAGAACTCTGAATTGTTAAAATCTAATTCTCAGGAGTCAAAAAATGAAAATAAAATTATAAACAATGATGATGTAATAATTAGAAAATTCACCTCCTCCGGTAGATTAATAAAATTGCCTAAAAGGCTTGATCTTTTAAATAATGTGTGTTACGTGCTTGAGACTCAGTCAGAGTCTCAAGGGGGGGAGGATGTTGTGAACTGCATGATAAAATCTGGCAACAGCTGAGGCAGCCAGTGACGTCAGCCTGCGAGCTGTCGGAAATATACTTAGAACTGAAGATGTACTTAAATTGTTAAGATGTGTTTTGTGTCTGATGTTTGTGTTGTGTCGTCTTGAAGAAATAAATGTCTTGTATTAGAAAAGATTTGAACTTTCTTGATGACTAGAAAAGTACCCACGCATCTGGTAGATGCACGAACTAGCTGAATATTTTTTCTATGAAAGAAATAATTAGATATCGTAACACTCGCCCTAATACAGCTGTTGTAACCCAATATGATCTATAGAGTGTCGACATGTTGCCTTGGCCTGCTAGATCACCAGATCTTTCCCCAATCGAGCACGTATGGGACATCATTGGACGACAACTCCAGCGTCATCCACAACCAGCATTAACCGTCCCTGCATTGACCGCCCAAGTGCAACAGACATGGAACTCCATCCCACAAACTGATATCCGACACCTGTACGACACAGTGCATGCACGTTTGCATGCTTGCATTCAAAATTCTGGCGGTTACACCGGTTACTAATGTACCAACATTTCACATTTGAAATGGCTCTTCTCGCCAATGATTCTACCTGTGACGTTGAAACTTCAATCAATTAAATATGTTTCCTAGACAAATGTATTCCTAAAATTTCATTACTGTACAATAATATATATATATATATATATATATATGCTTACTGAGAAACCTATCATTGAGATTTTCTTGAAAACTAAAGGATCACATTTCGTAAGATCATTCTGAAAGCTTATTTATACTTTTTTAGATCCCTAGCGTACACAAATATACAATTACGATTATAGGTACAAAATAGCTACAGTTATTGAATCTACTACATTACAAAAATAACTTATTAGACGCTCAAATAATTTATTACTGCTTATTTTCTTTTATGAACATATAATTTCGAAACCACTCTGCAATGCGATTTTTTCGATTTTAGCAGCAGCATACTTCTGGCCAACGGAGTGGCAATATCTCCATTACCCCTTTGCGATCACGTGATCATGTTTTTGTTTGATGTTCTTGATTGGAGTAATATCGTAAACGTCATATGATTAAATATTCACTGTACCGAAACTAGAGAAAAACGTTTTACTATGAATGATTCGCCCGATAGTATGAATGCAGATTCTGGAAATGAAACTGATGAAAAAATAGGGAAATCTGCTGAATGTAGCGATATGTGTGACGAATTCTTAGACAGCGAAGATTTTCCATTTGATTTTGTTGATAATAACCATACTGGTTCAGAAGATGAAAATCCCGCATTTAATTTATCTTCATGTACAGATGAGATCATTAAAGGTTTGGACAGCATAAGCTGCTCCTCTATTGAGCATGGTGTCGGCAATGTCCATGAACCACCAGATCTCGAAGACGAATGCAATTCACATATAAACGACGAAATTCAATCGTGCGACTTTGTTGATAATGTTTCACCGAACATGGGAGTTGTGAATTCTCATTCAAATGGCGTTGATATAGTTTTGGACAGCATTAGTGATGCCAATGCTGCATCATTGGAGCAAAATGATAATGGAAAAGTTAGTGAAGGTGAAACAATCCCTCCTGATATTCCTAATGGAAGAGCAACAGTATTGTCTTCAGAAGACCAAAAAAGCAATCATCCTGCTAAACATACAGTATACAGTAAAAAGAAACTAAAAAGAATATTGCATGCTCTTGAAACTGGTGATTGTGATCTTCTCAAGAATGCTGCTATATCTAGAGGTGGCTTGTTAAATGACGAAATTCGTAAAAAAGTCTGGCCCAAACTTGTAGGTGTTGATTTGATAGAGACTTCTCCTCGTCCCTCTTTAAAAGAAATAGAAGCTCATCCCTATTATGGGCAAGTTGTACTTGATGTAAATCGATCTCTTAAACGCTTTCCACCAAGTATTAAAGAGGCTCAAAGGTTAACAATGCTTGATCAGCTTGTGTTCCTAATTATGAGAGTTCTTTGTCGGCACCCAGATATGCACTATTATCAAGGCTATCATGATATTTGTGTTACTTTTCTTTTGGTATTGGGCGAAGAAACTGCTTTCCATGTTGTGGAAAAGCTTTCTCGAACTCATTTAAATGTCTTTATGGAGAAAAATATGGAGCCTACAGTTCATCTTCTAGAATATATGTATGTTTTAATTGGAAAAGAGGACCCACTACTTAAAAAATTCTTGTTAAAGTCAGAAGTAGGTGTGATATATTGTTTGAGTTGGCTTATAACTTGGTTTGGCCATGTGTTAAATGATTATGACAATGTTGTCAGATTGTTTGATTTTTTCATAGTTTCACATCCGTGGATGCCAGTTTATCTAACGACAGCCATTGTGCTTCACAGAAAACTGGAAATCTTGAAACAAGACTGTGAAATGGCATCTGTTCATTCTCTTTTAAGTCAAATTCCTGATGACTTGCCTTTTGAAGAACTGATTATTCATTCCCTCAACCTGTTTGAGAGTTATGAACCAAAACTCCTTGCAAAAGAACATCCATATGTGAAAAAGAATCAGTTAAAACCAAAGAAAGGATGGGGAATATTTCAAACTGTATCAAGAACAATCAAATCTGCTGTACCTGCAAACAATATCACTTTACCTGTAGTTTTAGCAGCAGCTGTTCTTGTAACTGCAATTCTATATCAAGCCTATAAATATTAAAAATTATTTTGAAAATTAGGTGATCAGCTTAGTTCACAATTTCTGTGCAATGAAATTTTCTGTATATAAAATTTTATATATATATATAAAATCTGTATATTTAAGTCAAATTCCTTTCTTATCATTATGTGAAAGTGATGAAATCTTTTTGCTGATTTATTAAATTATTATTAGTGAGAAATTTATATTGGTTGAATATATTATTTATGAATTGCTTTTGGATCATTTTTGTGAAAATTTCAAATTCTATGATAATTATAAAAAATGTTTTTCAAAGAGTTGTCTTCTTTTTTTAAAAAAAAATCTTTGTCTACAGCTTTACAAAATATCATATGTTGATTATAAACTGACCTTTTAATATAGTTTTATATTTGCAATTAACATAACTATATGAACAATACTAATGAATATTTTCTTATGAATTTTCTCTAACCAATCTTTGTCAATGTTAACCTTTTCACTAAGTTATTTATTAATGGACTAATTTCTATTTCAATTAATGGTTAGAAGATGTAAAACAATTATCACTAAGGATGCCTTCTCTTTACATCCATAATTCCTTATTTGAAAAAGAAACTGGACCTAAAACAGTCCTTTATTATATAACTCGCATGACTATTTATATTGAGAGGGTTAAGGGTATTTGGACACCCACTGCTCAGCTACTGACTTACCATCACAAGAAAAACCCTAGTAACCCTATATGTAGGGATCAGTTGGCTTAAAAATGGATATTCTATTATATTTTTAGGGTGAAGGAAAGGACTGTATTTCTTTTGGTGCCAAAAGAACCAGTTAGAAGTATCATTATCATATGAAGAATCGCTGGTTAGAAGTCTCATTTTACCTTGTGTAGTGTTTATTTGATTGACCAACTAAATTATATCAGGATTTTTTAGTAAATTAATTCTGCTTATATGTTCAGTTATTAATCAATGTGAGCTAAATAATTTTGAGTAATGTTTTAATTTAATTGTCAATAATTTGTGGATATTATGTTATAATATATCTGTTAGAAGTACTACTGAGGAGTGGGTAACAAATTTTGAGGTGTACAAGTTATTAAAAAGACTCCAATAAATACTGTGTTAGCTCTTAAAAGAATATGAAAGGAATAAATATCTTTAATTTTGCCTATTTATTGATTTATTTATATTTTAATTCTTTTGCAGGATTTCATGTTTTTACTTTTTGTTTTTATTGAACAATAACAGATTTATTATGAATTAAACAGTTGCAAATTGACTAATTTTTTCTTCTAATCCTAAGTTTATTATTTGAAACTATCTCTTTCACCTTATTCAAAACTCATAAAATTCTATTGTAAAGTGGAAGGGGGGAGGATTTAGTTTTGAAATGAAAGCTTACCATTCTTAAAGACGCGTGAATCTTCAAGAAAATATCAATTTTGTTATCCAATGGTTTTTATTTAATTGACAGCAGCCTCAGGTCTTAAAAAATCAATACAAAAGCAGTTGAAGAAATATTGTTGAAGGCTTTCTTATGCAAAACATTATTTTAAAGCTGAAATAACAAGGAATTTCCAAGTTTATCTACAATTTAATTTTTTTTTTGTTATATAAATTCATCTATATAAACACAAGCTAGGAGAATGAAGCGCACTTAGTTAGCAAATGTTGTAGTCTGTTTTAATGCCTACTTCCCTCTTTACTTAGATTCATCTACTTACAGCAACCATCTTCTGGGTTTCTCTGGTGATGGTTGGATAGTATAAACAATGATCCAATTAGTAAACTTTTTGTTCTTATGATAGCTCTTAAAAAGGCCTTTTTCCTCACTTTAAACATTACTGTCACCTGTTTTTGTTTTTTGTAGAAAAAAATTACTATTGAGAATCAAAAGATTATTCTAGAGCATCCTTCCATGTGACTTGTTGCAATACCAGACCAACATGACTTTGCTGAATTGAATTTGTAAAACAATTTTACTAATTGAAATTCATTTTTCTTAACTTCTAAAATTATTATTATATTGCATAACATTCTTTAATTGTCTTTTCTAATTTTTTAATGGCACTCCGTAGTTGTAAGGTATTTAATTATAATGCTACTCCTCTTAATATTTACAAAGTTGCAGAAGTTTAAGGCAAGAGTTCATGTGCAATTACTTCTATAAAATATATTTACTAGTACAATTTTTATTTGTGAAGTATATATAATTAAAATTACTTTATGATGAAATAAAAAAAGAATTAAATTGAAATAAATGAAGATTTTCAATACTTTACTTTTTAAATTTATAATTTTCACATGGCATAATCTTGTATTTTATATGATTTTGATGATTTTTTTTGATTAAAATATTCTTTCTAACTTCTTTAAAAAGGTATATAAAATAATTTCATGTTTAGAATGCTTTTTCATTAGCTTTTAGAAATTATTGTATGCAGTAATTATCCAGTTAGATATTCAGTATTTTTAATTTTTTGGACTACTTGCATGTTCAGGTTTGAAATTAACTTTTGAAAGTTCTGAATTCCATAATTTTCTTTTAAAAATTCCTAGCAATTATATTTTAGCTTTCTTTCCTGGAATTTCTGAATTCTATACCTTTTCTATTAAAATTCACAATAAGCTTATTTTAGCTGCTTTTCTTAAGAAAAGGAGCTAATAAATCTATTTTATGCCTTTTATTTTTCATTTATATTTTTCTTTCATTTGTGTGGATTTTAAATTGAGTTAATAATTGTATCTCCTTTCTAAAGAGGAATATTTTCACATATTTGGTATAATTTACTATAATAAGCTTTAGGGTATATAGAAAATTTACTCTAGTACTTTAGAATGCTAAGAATGAATATTATACTACATACCTGAAACAAACTCCTATTAAAACTTGATTTAAACATGATAAATTTTTATCCACAAATTTTAATTCACAAAGAAAAATACTTTTGTTTTTTTCTTATTAAAAAAAGTATGTTGATATTTTTTCTTATGGATATGCAAGTTGAATTTTCACAAATTTTAAATTTAAAAAAATTCATAAAGATGTGCTAAAATAAATGCATATTTATATATATTTGTCAATGTAAAAATTTAATTATGGACATTTGACTTTTTTCAAAACTTTTCACAGAGATTATTTTAATTTAAAAGGGTTATTGTTATAGTGCGATTTATAAAATAGATTTATTAAATCTGTAAGGAACTATTTAATAAAGATTTATTAACACTTTATGGGGGAAAAAAAAGTAATTGCTATATGTCAGACAATTGAAATGTCAAATAGGAATGTATTCAGCTTGAGAATACTATACTTACTTTTCTCTTCTTAATAAAATTAACTTTTTGCTATGAGGTATATGTTGCAGGAAATTTTATAAAAGAAATATATATATATATATTGCTATAATTTTTCTTTATAGAAAGGAATTATTGAATTAATTTAATATCCGTATATGTCTTGAGAAATTTTTCTCCTTTGTTTGATAAACATTATAAAAAAATTAAAGAATCTAAAAAAAAAAAAAAAAAAAAAATTCAGTTTGATTAAACAAGTTTGTATCTTAAAAGAGGCCTTTCCATAAAAAGGAAAATAACTTTTAAAAGGAGAAAATTAATTTGGAAAAAGCTACTGAAAGATGCACATAATTAATCTAACCCATATAAATAATTTGGTTGTTCTGGTTAATTAATCTTGACACTTGATATGTTAAAAACTATCTATGCCATGAATGCCTTAATTATTAATATTTGGACAACAGAACAAAGTTCATTAAAAAATATAACAAATACAGATAATAGGTATTGAAGGTAGCATCGTCTTTGTTCTAATTTAGTTTTCTATTTCCTAAAAGTGTTACAACCTTTTGATTCAAAAGTGATGCATGACAAAAATTTTAGAATTGTTTTGGGACATTTGCAATAATTTTAATTTGATATGTATGAACATTGTTTTGTGATAATTTTTAATATTATTTTATTTGATCTGCTATAAGAAATGTCTCTTGCAGTTTTCAGAGATGTCGTCTCAGCTTTGATAGTGCAATGTCATTTTCAAGGAGTTAAACATTTGCGGTTTTCGTTGGCAGTAATCTGAGATTCTTTTTATTCCCTTTCACTTACAGCATATTTTCCTATAGCCGACTTGATGAGTAAAATATTTTTTTCGATACATTTTTCAGTATTTTAATGAAACTTGAAATTCAATTTATTTGAATTTATGCAGTTTTGATAATTCTATCTCACTTCTGCTTTTTTATTACGAAGAATTATCAGCTTTTGTTATGAGATTTCATGGCATATTAACCTGAAAGTGATTAATTTTATGTTCATAAAGTAAAAGGACAATTTTCTTGAAGTGATTATTTCCCACTCGTTGCATCACCAAGAGGTCTTATATTCTTTTCCGTTAAATATATTTTGAAAAAAAAATTACCGTGTAAATATTTCTCATACAAAATAATACTTTTATGCATGTAATCTTAGTAAAAGAATTTTATTTCTTTAATACAATTAGAAAGAATCATTAGATTAATGGATTATCCCAAGAATAACTAATTTCATATTCCTTTTAAAGGCTTTTTAAAATTCTTTGTGAATTATTTTGAAAAAAAAAAAAAAAAATCGAAAAGGCTTGTTTTAAATCTAATTTCTTCGGATGGATGACATAATATAACTATGCATTGTTCTGAAATGAAATTTCTTTCACAATTGAATTTCTCCATTTCCTACATTGTTTAACATTTGCTGTATTGTTTACTTCTTTGAAGAGTCACATATTGGACAAGATATTGCTTTCCTTTTCTGCAGATTTCCCTCCCGGTAGGTACACTTATTAATTCCCAGCCACTCGAAAGCAGTGTCAACTGTGTTGCTTCTCGCGTCGAATTTTCGATTTGTGCGAAAAATAGACCTTTCGTTTGAATTTTCTCTTTTTTTCGAATTAAAGTCTTTCTTTCTTTTATTATTCTTTTTTCGGATTAGAGTTTAGCTTAAAACAACAGATTACTATCATAAGAAAGTTGGGGAGAAAAGAATGGGGGGATGACGTTGTAAGTGAGGAAGATAAGATAACGAAATTGTTTAGAAACCCATTCCCCCCCCCCCATGGGTGATTAACCCTCCACAGCTGGGAAGAAAGGAGAGTTAAAAAAGCCCATTTATTTTTTTAAAGTACTATTTTTTTAAGTAATCTTTTGTGGAATAGAGATAAATTTTAGAAAAGCCATACTCAGATTATTTAACCACCCAGAGGTATATATAATTTTTTCTTGATACGGTTCGAGTTGTTAATAAGTGCGGCCCATCTCGGGAATTTTTTAAAAAAAATATTTAAGCGAATTAAAGCATTGTTATGATATTGGATTCTAAAAATTATTCCCCGAAATTAGGGGTAAATATTTAATTCTTGAAACAAATAAACAAACAAAAGATGTGTATGTATTTGTATAATTTTTATATGGGGTGATATTATGTTTTGCTCTACTATTAAAAACTTCCATCAGTTGTCTTATGTGCCTGTGTGTGCATTTTTAAGAATAAATAGAGCTGATTTAATTTCATAGTACCGAAAAAATTGCATTATTAGAATATTTTATAACCATTAATGAATAAAAATCTTAATTATTTGCTCTGCGTTTTTATTAATTTTTACTAACCACATTGTTTTATAATATTTACTAAAATGCTGCGAATAGTATGTTTGCTACTTCATTAAAATAAGACCTTATTAAATATTTAAATTTTTTTTTCATTAATAACCTTATTCTACAGCTTTATTCTACAAGTTTATTGTAGAAGCGCTTAGGAGTTTAGCTTTATTCACAATTTTTCCATAGGTTAAATTCCCAGTTTTAATGTGTAGACATTTGCTTTAAGTAATCTTTCTAGTGTGATTTAAAGCATTTGAAAATATTTGAGGCAACATTCAATCGGAACTTCTAGAATATATGCAATGGCATCATATTACAAGCAACAAATACTATTATTAATAAGTATCTATCTATCATTTAAATACATTTTTTAAGACTGCTTTATTAACTCTCTTTTTTGCATAAAATCATATAGTCTCCATAAATCTTGCATTTTAGCTTGATTAATTTTTTTTACACTAAGTCATCTAAGTTATATTTTAAATTTAAATCTACAATAATCATAATCAAGATTTGTGAATCGAATATATCTGCAGCAGTTTTTAAGACATTCTTAAAAAATTATCAATTTAAGATGTGGTTAACAATAAAATAAGATTATTCTGGTAACATTTTTTTTTTTATTTCAAACAAAAACTTGAAAAGGCGAAAACAAAATAAAAGTGCAAATATCAGAAAAATTGGTGTGGGAAAAACATATTGAAGTCTTCACGTGTGTTTAGTAATTGCCTATTTAAGCGTAAGATACTGATCCTTCTTTTCAGATAGTGTTTTTTCCCGGAAGTCGAGTCATAAAAGGTGGTAAGGGGCCCAGTAACTCAGGGGAAGGGCGAATAAAGGACGGACCTCCCAAGTTCAAATCATCTGCTGATTTTCTGTAAACCTTTTATCCACACGCCGCTTTCAATCAGCAAGCATTTTGAAACGTTGGTTTGTTTCATATTTAACACACTTAAAAAAGGGGGGGGGGGGGGGGAAAAGTGGCCGGACGAAATTTTACTTTAAATAATACTTTTCTACTGCTTTCACATTTTAAATCTTAATTCTTATAGAAAAATTGACTTTTTAATTCTATATGAAAAATTGATTTAAAAAAGTTATTCATTTAAGAAGGCATCATTTCTAACACTTCATAGTATTCCATAAACAAAAAATAATTCCAAATGTCTTAATGTCGGTAAATTGATTGGATTGCTTAAAAAATATAGAATTTTAGAGTCAAATAATTTTCTACTAATGTACTAATATCTGGGAGTATGTATCATGTATTAATATCGTGATAAAGGCTCTAAAATATCTCATAGCTATTTTTCAAAATTGAATATTGTTTTTAATAATTATTTTTTATTGAAGAATAATGCCTTTTTTGTTTTTGATAGTTTCAAAATAATTTCACGTTAAAACTTCGTGAAATATACCAGAGCAAGCGCAGTTTAAATGTCCTTATTTAAAATTTATTTTTGAAGATATAGACTGGTTTAGTCATTTTAAAATGTTTTAGAAACTTATTAAAATTATCGACATTTTTGTGATTTTTTCCCTATCTATTTTCACTATTTTGTGTGCACATTTAATGAAACTGTTATCTTCAAAGGTAGCTGGAACAAACATACGATTATTTTAAAATATTATACAGGAGTATTTTATTCCTCATAAATTGCGATATATTTATAATGTTCTTTAAAATAATACAATGTACAAAAATTAATTTTCGTCTATTCTAAAAAAAAAAAGAACCACTATTTATTTGTTACTATTTCTGCCAGTTTTATCAAATAGTGTAATTGACAAGAGTTTCAGTTATGCTTACATCTTTTTATAAAATTGACTGTGGAAAAGTAATTGATGATTTAAATAACTGAAATTAAACTTGTGAAACATATATTGCATTAACGTAACTTTGCAACATTTCATTTTCTTTCTCTAACTAATGATCGCTAGGAGTAGAAATAATCACCGAAAACTTTTTTTTACAATAATTCATGCCGATGGGTTATTGTAAAAAAAGGAATAAACATCATGCTTTGGTAAAATAATACATGACGATGCTTTTAATAAAGAAATAAGCATCTAGGACCCTTTACAAATACAGAAAGGAATTAAGAAATTTTATGTCTTAGAGTTACATTTGAAATTAAGTTTGAAAGCTTTAATTGCTTGAAAGAAATGTGTTTATTTTTATTGATTATCTCCGTAGGCATAATAAAAGAATCAAATTATATAAGTAAATGGATTTAATGAAGAGATAATGATATTCGTATTTCAGTGTTATTGGGATGTATAAATTTTACAAATAATTGCCAGCGTCTTTTGAAAACTCCAGAAAACCAACATTCTAGAAAAAATTACAGTAAAAAATTACATTAGAAATAATTACAGTGTAAGCAATTACTTTATGCTTACGATTATTTTATGCTTATTACGCTTATGATAGAAATATGCTCTGTTGTATCTAGAATCATTGGCATTAGCCTTAAATCGGTTTTGAAATACACAAAAATATTTTTTCTTCATCATAGGGCAAAATAGAAGGAAAGAATTTCTCAAGATGAAAATGAAGTAAAAGATGTTTTCTTTTTCTTTCGAAATTGGAAAATTATATAGAGCAGACGATCATTGATGACATACTTAATGGGCTAAAGTTTTAATTTATACTTATAATAAAGCTCAAAGTGTTTGTGTGTGTTGGCGCTCAACAGGCCAAACCGTTAGACCTACAGCTACCAAACTTGGTACATGCATACCTTGGAAGTCCGAAATGTGCATCTCGGAGCCCCTTTTTTCGAGTTTTTACTTAGAATTTGAACTAAAAATTAGCGAAATTTAGAGGTTATTCCGCTATATCTTCTGATAATATTATTGCACAAAGATGATTTTAACATTAACGTAAAGATTAAAAAATTAGTTTTCTAATGATACCAGTATATATAATTTAAGCTTCTATTTTTAACGAATTTTTAAAGAAATATTTTAACCATATTTTTCAACAATATAATTTGGACAAAACAATGACATTTTATAGCAAACGATAAACGAGCAAAGGGAAAAAGTAGCTTTTATTAAACTGTTGCCATCGTAATGACAGAAGTTCAAATTAAAAAAAATAAAATAACTATAACTGCAAATTAAATCGAAAAAAAAAAATGTAACTCTCACCACGTGATTGGATTAATAAATATTAAATATCATGTTTCCTAAAAAAATTAATGCGATGCAAAGGTTTCTATGATTGTTTGCAATATTTATATCATTAATTCAATAAATCCACTTTTTGTTTGAGGTAAACATGATTGAATTGATACTGGATACGCCACGCATTCGAATTCGAAACAAATGGCTAATTTCTAAATCATTTGTAAAATGCACACATAGTACTGATAACTTGGTCTAAATAATTACAATAAAAAAAATAATAATTACACTTTATGTAACTTGAGTCAAAAAATGCATTGATGAGTAACTGTTATATATTTTCATACTTTGCTCTGAGATTCTCATATTTAACATAATATTTTCACTAACATTTTAAGCAAAAGTTGTTACATCAATCAATCTTCTAAATCAATCATTAATGTTGGCTGATTTATATATAAAGTATTATTATTAAAACTTTTTAAAATCTTTTCGTCCACCAATTTCATGCCAATCAATGTTCGGAATCACTCCAAGGCTGATAATCAAATGAATATGTGTTTGCGTATGTGAATGAATGTGTGTGTGTGTGTGTGTGTGTGTGTGTGTGTGTGTGTTACTGTTCTTCACACCAGGCCATATGACCTAGAGGTACCGTATGTCGCGTCTACCAGTCTTTTATTTGATATTTATTTTGTTAACTGTACATAATGACTGTTGTTAACTGTAACCTACTCTGTTTTTGAGCGGGAAATGTTTACATGTGTGTTTGGAAGAATAAACGTTATGGATGCAAATAAATGCCTGCTTATTTTCTCTTGAACTTTCAGCTAACCTTTTAGGGGTCTTTCGAGTTTCTTAAAGCTATTATCAGTAAGCACAGTTCATAGATGCGCTGGTAGCGCAATAGCGTATTATTTTGTGATAATACAACATTTTCTGGCGTCCGCGACAGGACTGTGTTTACAATAGTTGCTGACATGGCGAATCTTGAAGCTTTGAAGAAAGCACGGAAGGCAGACAGAGCTGCTTTTACGAAAGCGCAAAATAAATTAACGGAGCTGATGGCATTGGAAAGAGTTGATGTTATTGAACTGGAATCGGAACTGAATGTTTTTAAATCGAAAGCAGAGCGGCTAGAAGTTACTCACTCGAGCATCCTTGAACTTCTTTCGGAGATTGAATTTGATACAGAATTTGAAGTGGTTGAAGATTTTCGTGACAGAGCTATAAGGATTGAAACAAGAGCTGGAAGGATTTTAAATCGTCAGCAAAATGTAAGTGCTATCATGAATTCTTCCCAAAGTAACTCTGTAATAGATTCTCATGAAAATATTATTGAAAAAAGGTTCAAATTACCTAGATTGGAATTAAGAAAGTTTGGCGGTGACGTCAAAGAGTGGCTTCATTTTTGGAGCCAATTCGAAAAAATTCATGTTGATTCTGGTATTGAAAATTCTGATAAGTTTCAATATTTATTACAAGCTACCGTTGAAGGCTCTCGGGCGAGAGAAGTGATCGAAAGTTTTCTGCCAACTGGCGATAATTACCCTAAAGCAATTGATTGTTTAAAAACAAGATTTGGTCGCATCGATTTACAAGTAGAGGTATATGTTAGGGAATTGTTGAAGTTGGTTTTGAAAAATAGTAATTCAAATTTTTCATCAAATAATTTATGTGCATTATATGATAGTCTAGAGCAACAGATTCGTGCACTTGAAACGCTAGGTGTTACTACTGATCAAAGTGCAGCTTTACTCTACCCTTTAGTTGAATCTTGTTTGCCTGAAGATTTTCTTAGAGCTTGGCAGAGAAACTCAAATTTGGATTTTGGTTTAGATTCAAAAGGCAGACTTGATAATTTATTAACATTTTTAAAAACGGAAGTAGAAGCTGAAGAAAGAATTAACTTGGCTATGAGTGGTTTTGGATTGAAGGATGAATTTTTACATAAAAGCGAAAATAAAATGTGTACTGCAGCTAATTTACTAAGTACTACTGCTGATACAGAGAAATTATGCATTTTCTGTAATGGTAAACATGACGCTACAAATTGCTTTAGAGCTCAAAAAATGTCTCACATTGATAAAATGAAAATTTTAAAAGCCAAGGGCTGTTGTTTTAAATGTTTAAAAGTAGGACACAAGTCTGGAAGGTGCAAATGCTTTATAAAATGTATCATTTGTAATAAGATGCATTATGCAATAATGTGTAACGAGGTAAATCAAAATGAAAATGTGAATAAAGCTCCATCCCGTAATTTAGAAAAGGAGAATAAAGACCAGAATTTTAGGTCAGTAAATTTAGCCAGTATGTCCTGCAGTCCACAAGTTTTGTTGCAGACTTTAAAGGTTAAAATAATAGGAGAAAATTGCAATTTAAATGTAAGAGCAATGTTTGATTCGGGTTCTCAAAAATCATATATTAGAAAAGAGACAGTTTCTATTCTTGGTCTAAAGCCCTCACGACAGCAACTTTTGTCTCAAGCACTTTTTGGAGGAAGAAAAATTAGCGAGGAGCTTCATAATGTTTATAAAATTGAAATAGGAAGCTTAGATGAAAATTTTTATTGTAACTTTGATGCTATTGATCAGGACATTATTTGTGATGACGTCCCCTCTGCTTCGATCCATCCATGGACTGAGGAATTAAAGTCAATGAATATACAAATATTTGATATAGAAGATGATTCAGGGCCCATTGATGTTCTCATTGGAGCAGATGTTGCGGGAAGACTTTTTACTGGAAAAAGAAAAGTTCTATCTAATGGATTGGTAGCTTTAGAATCTTATCTGGGATGGACACTAATGGGGAAAACTAACTTGCCCTTTGAAAAAGAAGATGCTGCTATGATGGTTATTTCGATGTTTGTAAAAGAAGCAAGCATTTCGGATCTTTTTAGTCCAGAAATCCTGGGGATTGGTGATCCTGCTCAGACAAAATCTAAAACGGAAACTGAAAATCTGATCAAGATGAATTTTGAGGAATCAAAACATGAAATATTACACGACTCGTCAAATCAAGAAAATGAACTGAATGAACATAAAAAGGAGGAACCTAAAGAATATACTAAAGAGCTTGTAATGAAGGACGAGAAGGCAGGCATTTCTCTTGAAGCAACTAAATTCCGAAATGCTGTAACCGACGGTCAACAAGAAAATGCGAACCATTCATTTGATAGTGGTAAAGGACCTAAAAAAGAAATGTCACCTGAGCCTGATCAGATGGCTAATGAAGATCAAGCAACAAATGACAGGATGAATCAATTTGTAATTCCTGGAAATGTAACACACTTTCAAACTGATGAATCTGCTTCTGAAGCAGAAACAAAATTCGAAGCCGATGAAAGTGATGAAATTCAGCTGGAACCAGATGTCACAAAGCTGCTGCTTCTGCCACAAGGCAATACGCCTTGGGATGTCGGAGTTAAAGATATGAAGTTGGAGTCTTTACAATGGTTTGAGGAGTTGTGCTCCTTGAACAATTTATCGATCAATCGCTGTTTTTCACTTTTTACAAGTAACCAACAAGATACTAGTGTGCATGCCTTTTGTGACACTAGTCAATTTGCGTATGCCGCTGCAGTTTTCGTTCGAATTGAGTATGTTGGTGCTGTTTATGCAAATCTTTTGGCTGCCAAAACCAGAGTTGACCCTGTGAAAGAACTACCTTTCCCTCGTCTGGAGTTACTTTCTGCGACGGTGGGAGCACGACTCTGCGGATTTGTGATAAGTGGTTTCCAATGGGATAGAGGGAAACGAAACTTGATGATCTTAAGAATGAAGTTTTGAAAGAAACTTCTAACATTGACACTGTATCTATTTTAAAAACCAAAGGTGGGAGAACTGTAAAACCACCTATAAAACTGAACCTGTAAATTTTTCTTTTCCTATATGAACTTTGAAAATTTATATTTTAGTCTTAAGAAATTTATGTAGTAATTTGCATGCAATGATTGTAAAGGTAGAAAAAATGCATTAGTGTAGTTTTTGAAAATTTTTTAAGTGTTTTTTTGTAGGTTAAGTTGTTTTCCAACAACTTAAGGTGGGAGGATGTCGCGTCTACCAGTCTTTTATTTGATATTTATTTTGTTAACTGTACATAATGACTGTTGTTAACTGTAACCTACTCTGTTTTTGAGCGGGAAATGTTTACATGTGTGTTTGGAAGAATAAACGTTATGGATGCAAATAAATGCCTGCTTATTTTCTCTTGAACTTTCAGCTAACCTTTTAGGGGTCTTTCGAGTTTCTTAAAGCTATTATCAGTAAGCACAGTTCATAGATGCGCTGGTAGCGCAATAGCGTATTATTTTGTGATAATACAACACCGTACTTGATATATTCATATTTACTTTAGAGGATGAAAATATTCGGAAGGCGGAATTTTTTAGGGGAACTTTAATTAATTAAAATTACGCTAATATTTTAAATTTTTCTGCGATAATTTCCGCAAATATTACAGTGTAAAATTGTTTTTTAAATCGTTTTAAAAATGACTTTTTACATGGTTACCATTGTTTTAATTTATAAATTCAAATTCTATTTTTAGTGATTATTTTTAAGAAATATTGTAATCATATTTTCTAACAATTCATTTCCCACACAATGAAAGTAGAATTTAACCTGCAAGATCACGTTAAGAATGTACCAGTGATTGCCGTCACTTTGACAAAAACTCAAACTGAATAATTAAATGAACTCTTATTGCAAATTAAACCGAGGATAGTGTGATGTACAGCAAGTGTTTGAAAAAGAAGCACAATATTATGGAACAAATATAAAATGTGATATTTACACAATTCCATGACAGCTTATTACGAATTAGAGATATATAATGCAATGAACAAATAATTGTGAGGCTTCTATAATAATATGAGTTATGTGCCTTTCAAAGTTTAAACATATTTGGCTGAGAAGTTATAAAGATAGGAAGACACATAACTATTTAATTGAACAGTTTAGAAAGCATTACTCATGGCGGACCAACTGGTCACCAAAGGCGGCTAGTATGAAATAAAAATTGACATAAATGGTCAAATGATTGGAATAGGTAGAATACCTAAAGGTTTTGGAAGTAATTCCAACATAAAACGAATTAAATGAATATAGTGAGAAGAAATATCTGTACATATTTCATATTTTTTAATTAGACGGTGATAAGGCACAGGCGATCATCGAGGATATATGTATGGTCATTAGCTCTCGCATAAAACAAAAATTAATACACAGTAGACAATATTATTTATATAATAGACTTAATATTTATATAATTGATAATTGACTTAAAAATAAAAAAAGTGTTTTTCAAATTTCAGTTCAATATAGCATGCTAGATAAGGCTTAATCCCTTTTTTCAACCCTTTAAAGCCCTTTCTTAACCTTTTTTTAACTTCTCATTTCATTAGCTAGGGTTAAAATGGTAGAGCTTTCACAAGAAATTATTCCAGTCAAAAAATTTGACAAACTTTTAATTTCTTTCTTTATCGTAATTTTCCTTAATTAATTGTAATTAATTTAAATGTAATCTTATCTTCAGATATTAGATTAAACTTCCTGATGGGAAATCTACATGCGTAAATCTGTATGTAAAAATCGTGTATGATACACCAAAATGGAAGCATCGAGATAAATCAAAAGTATCATGCAATTTTATCCAAATGTATTTTTCTATTAATTTTAAAATATATATAATCAGACAAAGGATTAATTATTTATGAGTGTCTATTCTTGATTATTTGAATAGTCATTTAAAATCACGAACACACAAAATAGATTTATGAAATGTGCGTTGGTTTGACATTCTTATTGTAATTATGTCGAATTTTTGCGATAATCTAAAAGGACAGGAAGAGGCACAAAATTCATACTTGATTGCAAAATCTAATCAAAATGTATTTAGAAATAATTGCTTTTAATAATAATGATGATGATGATGATAATTGTTTTCTTGTTTGGGTCTGACAACTTTTAAGGTTGATCCTGAACCAATGTGTGCAGTTTATGATGTTTTCTTCAATAAGTAACGGCCCCATCAGCAACAAAATCTCAATAAAGTAACGTAAAGTCATTTATTTGGTACGAGTAAATAACAGGCTGTAATTTCAAGACATAACTATGAATGCTGCACTTTTAATTGCATTCAATTGCATTTTTATTAAGGAATTTAACTGCAAGATTTTACATTAGAACGTCCTTAAAAACGTGTAATTAAGACACGCTATACTTTGCACAAGATTAATGAAAAGCTCTCTCATTTATCCAATCATATTTTAACCTCTATCGAAGAGTGCTATTAGCATATCTGCAAAAAGAAAAAAAAAAAAAAAAAACTGCTTCAGAGAACTGTAAAATAAGCACAGAATTCTTGAACTAAATATTGATATCTTAGAAATGTTTTATAGATCCACAATTTTATCCAAGGCAAATATTCTAAAAATATCTAAGAAATATAAAAATCATTCTAAAAGTATTCTTTGATAAACTATTGAAAAAAAATATCTGGAGATGGATTTCGAGGTTAAGACTTTTAGAATGTGATCCATTTCTTAATATTCGTAACAAAATTAATCAAACGCTGAATTAATTTTATTTTGCAATTTGTTTTCATCTACATCAAGGTATATTATGATTAAATATTAATAATTTTCTGAGTAGAAATAATTTTTAATTTTTTTTTATGAATTTGAATGAAATTCTTTTATTCAGTTAATTTAATTATTCTATTCAAAAATTTAAAAAGGGGTCACAACATTAAAAAGAATGACGCAGAATTCCATGTTTTTAAAAAATATAAATCTGATAAGAGAAACAATATAATTTATTTTATTATATTCATAGAAATTTAGACTTCTTTAAAATGTAAAACTCAGTTGCATCTGCTTATTTTATGAAAAATAATTAGCGGTAGAGATTAGCGTAAAAAGTATAAATTTGCATTATAAAAATAGTTTAACTCAGAATGAGAAATATATTTCATCCATTAACCATATATCGAAAGCAATTTTTCAAATATAACCTTTTCTAGTTCTTAGTGCTTCTATGCCATGTTTAATCACAAGTAAGCTAAAACTGCATTAGGAAAAAAAAATAATTCAATGGAACTTTGAAACAATATTTTGATCAAATAAGCTATATCAAAGAAATCCTACGGAAACTAAACGCAATTTAAACTTAAGTCCGCATAGAGCTATTATGGGACATACTATTGGGGAACTGTTTCTGTTCCTCTTTTCTTGAGCGAGCCCTTTCCTTTCTCACCCCT
Source organism: Argiope trifasciata (assembly GCA_026543055.1). Taxonomy (NCBI): domain Eukaryota; kingdom Metazoa; phylum Arthropoda; class Arachnida; order Araneae; family Araneidae; genus Argiope; species Argiope trifasciata. The sequence goes on from JAPMOQ010014870.1 coordinate 23,459, forward strand.
CGTTTTTTCCTAACGCCTATTCATTACAATGACCTATGCCTAAAGGAATCTCCGGACCCTCAGATCCTGCGACATCCTTAAATAGTCGTAAAGAATTCATTGTGTTGACTCCCCTCCAAGTCATAAAGAGGGCAACACGTGAGGGGGTGAGCACGGCGTTAAAATGCGGTCAAAACCGTTTGGGAACGGTATACCCCCTACGTCATTTTCCGTGTAAACCGAAAGGACGTTCTTCCTTAAACTCCGTCGAAATACGTGCAGCGCCCTTTTAAGACATCTTGGTGCTACGTCGATATACGTTTGGAACCCTTAGAGGGTTAAATGATTCCAAGTAATGAAATATACAACTTAAAACATTATGAATTGTACCAATGTAAATGCATATCAAATATATTTATCCAGAATTTATTTTTGTTCCATACTTTTCTAGTGATTTTAAAATCTTAATACAACATAAAACAATCGACATTTTATCGCAATTTTTTCTCCCGTTTATTTCCACCACTTTTAAAATATTATGCAAGAGTATTTTATTCCACATAAATTTAGGTAAGTTTATAATGTCTAAAATTTTCTTTTAAAAAGTGCGGAGAGCAGGTGATCATTGATGACATATCTATTGGTCAAAATTTTAAATATAAACTAAAAATTTGCAGAATCGGTTATAAGTGAACATGATACCTAAAAACAAAAGCAACTAGATAAGTTAAATATATCCTGTAATTTTATCAAAATATATAATTGTATTAAATTTTTTAATATAATTTGTAAAAGGAGTGATTACTCGTCAGTCTGTCTATTCATGAGAGTTTGATTAATCATTTAAAAAAATGGATAAATGAAATTGCTCTGCTTTGACATCATTATTACAAACATGTATCCAATTTTCGCTCCAATCTAAAAAGATAGGAAGATGTGCTTCATGCATACTTGATTCTATTTAACAGTATAAAGAAATACGGATACGCTGCACTGCATAAACATAACCATAAGAGAAAGTAGAGAGGTAAACACTATCATTGATCTTTACCTTAATTGCAAAGATAAATGGTAGTATTAGACTGTTAGATTGCTTTTAATTATAATAATAAAGTACTGATAAAAATTGCTTTCCAGTTTGGAACCTGCAAATTTTAAGGTTGTTACTGCCCCTGTTACTACTTATGTGTGCAGTTGTAGTTTCGTTTCATAAGTAACACCCCTATCAGTAATAAAATATGAGTGAAGTAATATATAATTCTTTATTTGATACGAGTAAACAACAGATAGTTATTTCAAGGCATAATTATGAATGCTATACTTTTGAATATTCAAAAGTAAATTATTGCCCACGCATCTTTGAAGCATTTATCTGGATTATTTTGCATTAGAATGTACATAGAGACATGGAATTATAACTCCTGCTGCACTTTATACAAGATACATCTATCTCACTTATTCACACAGTTTTATCCTTTAATGAATATTCTCATTTGCAAA
>JAPMOQ010014883.1:0-28149 GCA_026543055.1 Argiope trifasciata
CAAATATTATTTAATTAGCATAATCTAAAAATAATATGTAAAAAAAAGATATCGATACCACATAATAAAGCACAATGACAAATTTGTTCAGAAATTACGATATACAATCAGTATCAGCAATACAAACCAAAACTATTTAGAAGTTCGTTTATAATGACGTCACACTTTCGTCACAGAGTGGGCGATATTGCGAACCAATGATGCTGCTTGGTTTTTCTCCATACATGAAATAGGGTAGGGAGTGGGAATATGCAACCCGGGCAACCAAGATCACGGGGAAGACAAACATTTCTATAAAAATGCAAATTACTGCATATATACTTGATTAATTATTTGAATAATTCACCAAATTAAAAAAAAAAGAATTATGTAGATGTAAATATCCTGCTTAACCGAGATGCCTATAAAACGAAACGTTTCTGTCATAGATGTAAGATTATTGCTTAAACGGACTATTGTTAAGAGACGCATAAACATCGAGTTATAAATGATACGCTCATTAATCCAGTGATTATTTGTAATCACCCTTAAACTTATTGGTAATTATGAATAATCACCGGTAATTACACATAACCACCGGATTAATAACAATTACCGTAACATATATAATAGAATTAATTGATATGAAACATAACTAATATTCCCAGCAATTTCAAACTAATGGCCAAAGATGGTTTCTATGCATCATTAAGATACATAATTTTAATAATCGTTTAACAAGTTTTCTGTAGATTGAACATATAATCAATCCATATATCTAGTTTATATGCCGAGAAAATAATCAAATTAATTTAATTATTTTCCTCACAAGATTCGTATTTATTTATTTATCTCCAATTTATCATATTGATTATTATCTTAGTAATGAGCAACCAAAAATATTTACATGATTAAATGAAGAACTTTGTTTTTAATAATATAAAGGCTTAAGGATCACTTATAGATATGAATATATTAAAAATGGAAGATACTGCATTAGATTCCTAGTAAATAGTTAGCGAATAATTTACTGATTCCCATATTTAATTGGTAAAACTCTACCATTTTACAAGTTTATATACTTCCCAATATAGAAAGTTTTTTTATTTTCAACCTTGATATTCATGTATTGATGAGTTGTAGTCTAGTAGAAGGTGAAATTGGATTGTCTCAAATAATATTTTTCATATAGAATTTAAAATAATTCAATCATTTTAAATCCAGTTTCATTTTATGCATGATAATTGAATTAAATATTGTACAAATGATGAAATTGTCGTGTATAAACTTATGAAACAATTTTTAAAATCTCTCAATAATTTTCGAGGATTCATTAAGAAAACTGAAAGTTTTCTGCTAGACTAATTTCTATATGCTTAGCTAATTTAATACAAAAAATGGTAATAATGAAATTCGTTGCCTTCCTAAACTTTAATTAACCTTTCTGAGAACAAATAATTGCTTTAATTCCCCTGTTAAAAGTTTTATAGTTGGAGTAAGATAACTTTCGTGCACAATTAATGAAAAATTGATTCAATTTAATGGAAAATTGATTAGTAAACTCCAGGGGTTTTTCCTATTTTTCATACGAATGAGCGTACTGTAATTCTATTAACCCCTTAACTGCGAAGTTTATGCATTAACTGCCATGGGCGTAGATATGTTTTTCAAAAATTAACCTTTTATGCAATGCGTTGCTGTCGTATAATTAAATCAACTGTTTCGTAAGTAATGAATTGACCTTGAACGAGGGTTCGCCTAGAATATAATCAAAGAAATATTATAACGGCTGAAAAAAAGAGAATAATAGAAAAGAAAGGAAGGAAGAGAAAATAAAGGAAATAATAGAAAGAAGTAAAAGAGAGAGCAGCAAATAAAGATAGAGAAAGAATGGAAATGAAATAAAAGAAAAGGTGAGGAAAGAAAGAAATGGTGAGAAGGGAAGGAAAGAAAATAAAGGAAATAGAAAGAATGGAATGGAAAGGGAAGGAAAAAAAACGATAATATAAAACAGTAACTGGAAGCAACTCGATGTAGATTTTGAAAACAATTAAAGAAGTTAACAACTGTCGTTTGTCTCATTTATTTTCAAATCTTTAACGATCATTAGTACGCAATGTTAGATTGCAGAATTATCGCTATCGAACCCAAAAGTCTGAGTTTTGGTTCGCAATTCCACTATAGATCAGATACATATTTGAATTATCTGTAACCCGAAAGATCCTCTCCTGTTATTGTGCAGTAGCTTAGAGAGGATTTTCCGAATCCAGCATTGATCTCTTCCTTGGACCAAATTTCAAAAGTGACCAGGTTTCTCTTCAAAATGACTTTCAGTTATTCTATATAAATAAAACACATACCCATTATTAGAAAATTCTGTCAATTTTGCCTTGAATTGCAAAATTTTGTGCTGAAATAGTTTTCAAAAGTTTAATTTTGGAATTTGTAAAACCATTTTGTCTAAACGGTTTTACATAAATATCTTTAAAAGATTTCAAAAAAAGTAGTTTATTTAAGATATTTTCCATTTGTTATTCTTTAATTTATTATTCGTTATTATATGTTTTACTAGAACTTATAATATTTTTAACTCACTTTTCTTCAAACTAATCATCAAATATTATTCCCTCATGTATAATTTATTTAAATTAATACAATTGTTGATAGTTAAATTTCGAACATTTTACACATTCGCATACTTTTACTACTAGTAATGATAGATTTGGACTGTAGCATTGAATTATAAAAAACATTAATGAAAATAATTTTATTACTATATTGGAACATTATTTACACTTCAATTGATTAATTTTATTCTTAAAAATCCAATAAAATGATTTGTAATGGTGCGTTTGTTTGTTGTAATGTTTAATAAGATTAAATGTTCATAATTGTAAGTTATTAAAGCATTAAAAATTAGTTACCTTAATTTTTCAAATTTTTTATTAAATTTATTAAATTTTGCTTGAGAACAATAAATAAAAAATATATATTTTCCCAAAGTATTAATCAATCGCTAATCAAAATATTATTTATTTTATCAAATTAAAATTTATCTAAAATATCGAACTAAATTGAGAATTTACTTAGAGATAACTCATAACGTGTATGTGACCTAGAGCTGCAAAATGTTAAAATCCGCCAATAATGCTAATCAGCTAACTAAATTGTGAAAATAAGTAATGGCCATAATCTTGTTTTTTGAGATATATAATATATACATGTGGGCAAAGATGGAAGATCTGATTGGCGTTTGGCATGTGATCCTCAATTGTCAGATACCCACGTAGACGTAGTTGACGATCCGTCATAAGCGCCTTGGGCACACCCTTGCAACTTAGTTACACCCACGATCGAATAGACACGGAGGATTTTTCTCTTCGCATCTCTGCTGTTAACGATCTCCGCTTTGGACCTTCGTCCATCGACTCCGGTTACTTCCCTCTATTTATCTGGGCTTTTAAAGAGTAAAATAAACAGCGCGAAAAAGAAACACGGGATGTATATGTATGCAAAGAACGAGGTTTAATCGTCTCTGGTTTTTGTCTCGTGGACCATCGATAAATTTCAACTATCTAGTAGTAGTTGAAAGAAAAAAAAAAGGTTATCTTGTTGTAACTGGAGAGCTGCGTTTGAAAATTCATGACTTATTTTTATTTATCGGAAAATGTAAACATGCTGTGATTTATCGTAATAAGAAACATGACATCCCACGCACATGTGATTTTTAATTTCTCAGATAGGAAGCATATTAAGGATAAAGTAATTGAATATTATAATAACTAAGAAAAAGATTCTGGCTTGAGATTGTGTTGAAACTCTATGTTAAAGACCTCTTTGAGTTAAAAAAATTGATTTGTTGATTTTTGATTTTTAGTGGAAATATTTTTAAAATTTTTTCTTGGCAAGCTGGAAAGGAAAGGTAGATTCCTTCACATGTAAGTTACTATTTGGCAACAGAATTTTTTGATGTTAGAAACAGTCAAAATGAGGGCTAGAAAATCACTTTTTAGTTCTAAGATTTTGCAGCTATCGAAATGCTGTTGTTTTTACTTAGGCACATTGCAAACCCATTGACTGATACTGTCAGCGATTTAAGCCGAAATGAGCGTCTCTTTTTTTTCTGTAGTGCCACCTAGGGCAAGAGCATGACTTAGCTACTTCATGCTTCTCATTTGCTTGTACAAATCCTTTTTAAGGTGGGGGGGGCACATTCACAAACCTCACATAACACAGAGGAACAACCATGTTCTAATCGGAACTCGAACTCGAAACGCCCAGATCACGGGGAAGACACGCAACAACTATGCCAGGACCCCAGCATATCGAAATGCTTTTGGTGCAAAACTTGTTTGTGGTAATGAGGCGCTAATTTGGCCAATTGGATTAATTTATTCTATCTTCAGTATTAAAACAGTTATACCGAAATGAAAATTTCAACCCTCAATGATTTCCCCCTTCTTTTAGCTAGATGGCTCGTTGATGATCTCATCCGAATTTTTTTTTTTTTCATTTCTAACAACATATTCCAAGCCAAGTAAATTCTAAAAAAAATAATTCTAATTATATATAATGTAATTTATAACTTTAAAACTGAAGGCAGTTTAAGGTTTTAGGGAATATGACCCGTTCAGATCTGGAGAAATTTCTCCAAGGTCTTTTCATGATAACTATTGCAAAGGTAATCTTATTGGAATCTACCTAAAACTTGAATATAAAAAATTTGTAATAAATTTTAATGAAATTTGACCAAAACGGTTAACAAACAAAACTGTAATGCAGAAATCCTATAGAATATAATGGTGGATGAATTGAACCAAAATCTCAGATAAATATTGAGTTGCAAAGAAGCTATGAGTAAAAATATACGTCTATATGCATTTTTTTTCCTAAATTCACAACATAATTTTTCTAAAAACACTTATAAATGAAAAAGTATTTCACCAACTGCAAAATTTTTGGTTTATTTCAGTGCTCCTATTATTTAAAACACTCGCTGAAATTTTTATGTAAATAACTCTACTATTTCTCGAGATACGTTAACGGTGGAGAATTTTTATGAATATGAAGGTTTTGAGAAAGTTGAAAATTTTGGCTGAAAAATGTGTGAGCTTGGATGATTGATCGGGTCTTCCTATTCCTAGAAAAGATAAACTGATTTGGAAAAAGGAAAGTCTGAACTACAAGAAATAATCGCCAATGGGGTCGATAACCTGTATTTTTAACGTAGTCCAATACCTTAACCATAGAAAATATCAAAGGACATGAAAAAGATTTTTTTCAGAATCGTATTTGACTTATTCCTATACACAATAAAAATAATGTAATTTTATTGAATTAATATGAATTTATGATCTGTCAGTATTGTTTAAAATATTTTTTTAGGGGAAACTTGAATATTAAATCATTCAGACGATATTTAAAAATCTCCCATCAACCGATTGGCCACTAAAAGGGATAGTTAAAAAATAAATGTAATTCATCATTTGCATTGTTATAAAAAATAGAGAAAATGTTTCTTAAAAACGAATTGATTCGTCCTTCGTATTAAGTGCATACATTAATTCGTATTAATTATGCTTTTGTTTTAATCTCTCATCTTAATTGTTGAACAAGTTCTGTAATCGTTGAACTACCCTTTTGTTACATTGCGTGCGAAAGCATCATTTGGTTCAAAGATCACTTTCGTTTCAAATGTATGGTATAATTTAAGAATAGTTCGGAAATGATCTGTTATTTTCAACAAATCAACTCTAAAAATAAATGCGAATTAATATTTATTTTTATTTGCTGAACTATAGATTATTTCTAGTGACTGTTATTACTGGAAGTAAAAATCATTTTCTAAGAATAGTATCTGTATATTCACATTACTGATTCTCTGAACTGCCCGAAGGCAAGCAGATAAAAAATATACTGAGTTTAGTTTAGTTAAATTAACGTCCCGTTTTGAAGCAACACTAGGGCTAATTTAGGACAGAACTCGTCATTTTGAGCCACGGTCAGGTGACGAGGGCAGTGCCTGAACTGGCATCCCCCTCTCCAAATCTCCACACCACACCAGCGGGAGGACGTTTGGTGCCGACGTATTTAACGTGAACCAGATCGACTTACAAGACGGTTTTTCGGTGGAATCGGGTCTTGAGCCTGCAACCCTCCGGTTCCGAAGCCGAGACCTTACCACCAGGCCATCGCGGCCTCATAAAAGATTACTGAAAAGCCGGACTGCCGCAACAGCAACACTGGTAGGAATTATGGTTGATTCCTAAAGGTCATCACCGGCCTCGGTACAACCCTTCCCTAAAGGAATACGGAAGCCGATGTAAGCCGAAAGCCGGAAATAAAGGAATACTCTGAATGACATCATCGATGGAAGGAGCCAGACCCCACAATTTCGTGTAGTCTAACCACCATGCCGGAAGAATCTCATCCTCAATACGAGGCCCCTTCCCCCCCCCCTTGGGAAGGAGTCGCATTTGTTTATATCATCATCCTGGGTCATCTGTAATATTAGGCAAAGTAAAAAAATATTTCCACCCTTGTTTTATGTCATTATCGGAATGGAAATTCCAACTTCTGTTTCGGCATCACAAGATTCGATCAAATTTCTCAATGCATAAATTAGCTGTTTATATAAGGGCGAATAAAATTAAGCAAGACCAATAAAATAATTTTATAGGATCGTAAACTGGGCATTCTATTAGCATTTTGCTTTGGATTTCAGCAAAATTAGTTACACACAGTTTCCTAATGCCATAAAATTCGAGATTTGTATTTTTATACCGATTCATTATATACTCAAAGACTAGAAAGAAATTATTGCCAATACCTTCTTTTGACATTTATTTATTTATTTTATTTTTGGCAATGTATCTTTTTCCTTTAGAGATCCAACGTTTGTTTTCATTTGATTTTAAGTGAACAAATTTAATTTGAATTTTTACGAATTTTATGGATAGAGAAGACGGCACTACTAGAAAATAAAGATGATCAAGCAAGAGGATTGCTCAGTGGGTAAAGGGACAATGTTAAATGACATTTTAAGCTGACTTGAGTTATTGTTAACAGGATAACAATCCGTCTAGACAAACACACTTCTAATTTTTTATTTTAATAGTTCAGTTTAAATTGGTTAAATTTTTTTAACTTGTGCATCTGATATGGCTTTATTTCAAAGGGTGGTATTTAAATACTCTAATTTTTCTGAACTATTTATTTTATATTAGCTGGTACCCGGTGCGTTGCTGCCACCAAAAAAAAATATTAAGTGAAACAATCAATAATTTCGCAATGTTTTGCCGAAATAGGATGAACGTTACGACGATATATATATTACGAACAAATAATCATTTTTGAATAGTAGATTTGTGTATTCTTTAAGAATTGTAAAACATGATATTCTTTCAGAGTGGTAATGAAAGAAACTATTTATTGTATCTTGTGATTCGTTCGATATTCTTTCAGGATTCTCAAATTTAATTTTAGGAAATGCGATTAAAGTGTTTACCTCTAATATTGATTAAACATAGAAAATATATTTATGCCATAAAATCGTCAATGTAGTTGAAAAGATAATTTTTGATAATTAAGATGAGTGCAAAATTATTTGTTCTACATTATTTTTGATAGTTATTGCGAAAAACGCTAAAATTTAATTCAAATTTAAAAACCTCAGGGTTGATCTCCCGATAATTTTCTCGCATAAACTTTAATAATGTTGTTACTTCTGAGAGTGACTCATTTGCGTACTATAACTAAAAAATATTAACCTTTAACTTGGAGGTATCATTCCTACAGAATCTGTTGTCTCCTCGGCGAGTTATTTGGAAATTAATCTTTGGTGAATAGATGCGATTGAGATTCGATTTTTAAAAAATTTTAGATAATAGTAATATCTTTGTAACCATCCCGTAGGTGTAAACAATAAGCTGACCAAGTTTCATCGCATGAATTATTTAGGAAGCCATAAGGGACATATAGACAAACATTCATTTTTATTTATATAAAAGATTAAGGTCTATTTTCAGAAAAAGTAATTTGGAACAAGAAACAACTGTGGGGATATATGCTGCTTGAAATTCTAATAGACTATTTTATCTCAGTAAGTGCATCAAAATTTACTGATATATAATATATTCCGAAAGCTATTTACTGCAATTTTTCTTAAAGAAAGCTACTTTTCTCCTTAATTTATCAATTAAGACTTTAAATAGAAAATGTTCATGTTTTATATCTTGTACGTGCCATTTCAAATGTTCCCGAAAATCAAAATTTCGACGTTTTTTTTGCATTCTATTTTAAAACTCTTGCGAACGAATATTGAAGAATAATTTAATGAATAATGTAGTTGTGTCACATAGGTAAATTGCTAATGTTATAAGATTCGAGATAGAAGAAAACAATTCGTCGCCCTTAAAAGAAAAAGCGACAATACAATGAAACGAAGAAATAATACTTTTTTATTTCATGGTAAATATCCACACATCGTCCAAATTCTTTCCGTTTCTTTTGTGAATTTGCCAAACTATCTTTCTTTCCTTTTTGGTTCAAATTATTTTTGTAACCATAATAGAACAAATGAAAGTCGAATTTTATGCATAAGCAGATTAGATTCCATAGCAAATGCTTCCTTCTGCTGATTCTATTGGGTTGGGGAATAAGTTTGTGGCGTTTTTATATTTACGTTGTTTTTCAACGACTTTTTTTTGCTGTTTGACAAAGGGATAGTATTCATTCGATAGAGGTCTTTCTATTCTACAAAACTGTGCTAATCGTCTTTTTGGGTAATTTTAATTTTTAATTGCTTTCAACGCTTAGAAATGGAATGTTTAGGAGGTAAAAATCAACATTTTCGACACCTGCTCTTTGCTTTTCATCCAGGCCAAAACGCTGCTAAAGCAGCACAGGACATTTTAAAATGAATACGAAGAAGGTATCATAAGCAAGTCTGCAACACGGAAATGGTCAAGCCGGACCTCCATCCAAAGAAGACCATGGTCTGTGTTTGGGGGGGGGGGGGAACTGGGAGGGTATGGTGTACTGGGAAATGCTATAAAGTAATGTCACGGTCACCACGGGGCTCTACACAGCCCAGCTACCGCGCATGAAAGAGGGTACGTGATCCCATCGAGTAGGCCAAACCATACTCCTTCACGACAAAGCTAGTTCTCATGTTGGACAATCGTCAATGGCTCACTTCAAGAACTTGAATGGAGGTCTTTCGGCATACCTCGTACTCTCCGGATCTTGCGCCGTCGGATTACTAATTTTCGGGTCCCTGTCGAAATACATGATGGTCGTTACCTTCGATAATAAAGAGGGCCTTAAAACCAGACTGGGCGATTTTTGGCGGAAAAGGCATCGACAAATTGGTCGAGAGGTAGGAGGAGGTCGTAAACAACAGCGGAGAATACATAATCGATTAATCGTTGTTATTACTAATGATTTTCTTTAAAAAAAGCGTATGATAAAACAATAACTTATTCCCCAACCCATTATATACGAACGGTAAATGTTTTTTAAAAGTTAGAGCATCGTTTCAACATTTCAGTTTCCATAGAAAGCTTTATTATATTGCAAACTCCAAATCTATATAAAAGAAAGAAAGCACAGATTTTATCTAGATATTTTCATTTCAATCTTTATTACATGCAAATAATAAACATAAAACAAAAAGGAAAATCTTTTCCAGAATGATGAAGTAGCAAATCATATGTAGGGAGCAACACTATTTATTCCTACACATTTGGATGAACGAAATACTGCCCGACTGAAAATAGATGTACTAAATGAATTGAAGTTTATCTTTTATCCAAAAATCTTTTATCGTTTATCTTTTCTAGAGAACGGGAGGCCTGATCTATCATCCAGGGAAATTTTAAAGACATCATATTTTTTATTATTAAAATTCGCCGTTAACTTCAATTTAAAAATTATCCACCATTAACATATCTAAAAAAGTAATAGATGTGTTTACATAAAAATTTCAGCTTGTGTTTTAATTAATATGGGCAATGAAATGAACCAAACGTTGAAATGAAAAAAAAAAGTGTAATACTTTTCCATCTATATGCGTTTTTAGAAAAATTAAATTTTGAATTTATTGAAAAAATGCATACTTATGAATATTTTCCCCCATAACTTATTTGCATCTCATACTTTTTTCTTAGCTTTTTGATCATTTTCTTCGTTATATTCTATAACTTGTGTACAAAGAAAAATAGGATTTACCATTTTGCGTAGAATGTTAATCACTTTGCTTAAATTTCCCTAAAATTTTCTACCCGTTTTCCCATTTCTCAAAAAATATTATATTTTCAAATTTTTTTTTGTATTTATAGTTTTTTGTAATTGGCAATACATATAAAAACTAAAAATAGTTTTTTAAATGAAACAAAAAAAATATTAAGTTTCCTTTTATTGTAGTCGGATACTTTACATACGTGAAAACTAATTTAGTTTTTTAAAACTATATTTTATGTACAACAAACTAAAATCAAGCACAAAAATAACGAAACGAATGTAACATTAATTATTATGTTATTATGCCGACAGTTAATAATCTAGAACATAGACGATTGACTAGTGAATGATTAACCGAATATAAAGCTATAGAGACAAAACAAGCTTGAATAGAATTTATTTATATAATATGACCAATAATTACTGTCACGAGTCAGACTTGTCTAAGTACGCCTATGGATTAATTTTTTTTCTTGTTTACAAAATTTACACAGCAACTAAATCAAAGTTTGACGAAATCGTGAATAAAATTATGAACGTACTACAGTGGGATTGAATAAAAATGAATACGGCATATTGAATAAAAATGTTCAATTCCCTTTGACGTAGACACCCGAGAACGTACCTCGTATTGAGGAACGTATTGAGGATGAGTTGCTTCAGGCATGGTGGTTGGGTTTCGCCAGCCCGGTGGATGATCTGGATCCTCCCATCGATGATGTTGACGTACTTCCTAAGGGCTGGGTTGCATCGTGGCCTGTGATGAACTTTAGAACTCAACCATAGTTCGCGCCAAAGCTGTTTTAGCTGTGGTCCGGTCAGTCAGCATTTCCTTCCTACATTCGATTGAAACGGTAATAAGGCTTCCCTTTGACGTAGTAAACTGAGCATCACATTTTTACTTCGCAATCATCTCTCTTATATACTGGTGTGAAAGGGATTACAATATAATCAAATATCATGATTTCCTGTGAAAAAACAAACACGAAATAAGTTTCACAATAAAGAAATTCTTAAGGTATCCGACTGCGTTAAAAACACTGGCTGTCGATCACTTTGGCGGGTTTTATGCTTATTCTTATTTCTTGCAGTTCAGACTTTCTTCTTTCCGAAGTAGTTCATCTTTTCTAAGAAAAGGAAGGCCTGACCTATCATCCAGCATCATATATTTCTTCATCTAAAATTTGTTTTTAAGTTCAATTTTCTCAAAACTTTCGTTTTCTTAAAAATTCTCCTCAGTTAACATAATATCTCAAAAACTAACGGAGGTATTTAAATAAAAGTTTCAGCGTGTGTTTTAAATGATATTATGGGCAGTGAAATGAACCAAAAGTTTTACTGTTGGCGAAATACCTTTTCATTTATAGGTGTTTTTAGAAAAATTAAGTAGTGAAATTATGGAAAAAATGCATGCATACTTATATTTTTACCCATAACTTCTTTGCATCACAAGATTTCTCTTAGATTTTGATTCGTTTCATTCATCATTATATTCTATAACTTGTGTATGAAGGAAAAAAAAGATTGCTGAATTACAATTTTGTGCTGAGTGTTAATCGTTTGGGTTAAATTTCATTGGAATTTACTACAAATTTTCCTATTTCTCAAAATACATTATATTTTCAAATAATTTTGTTGTATTTATAGAATTTTGTATTACAACTGACAATACATGAAAAAAAACAACCCAGTTTTTTAAAAATCCAATTTTTCAAAATTTTGCCTTCAAACATAGACGGATACCTTAAATTACCTTTGGACTGTTGCATTTATTACATGTTTACAAAACTATAGTTTTGAAAATATGAACTGTTAAACCAAAATGTTTCGCATTGCGAGTGCGCAACTTTGAATTCAATTTTTCCATTCTCCATTGTGTCTTTTATAATATGTAAATAACGAATCTGTGTAAGAAAAACATAGATTCTGTTTTTATAATATCGCTTACACGCGAATAACAAATGTACATCGAAAAAGTTAGCTAGTTTCCATGCTGAAAATATTTAACTGTTTGTTGCACTTTTAAAGGCTTTGTTGTTGTAATATAAACAGCCACTAAATCCATGTTTCAGGTTACTGAAACATAATTTAAATTTTTATAACATTAAAACATTTCTTCTAATTATTTACATACATTTAGATTCTTATTCTGCGTCAAGTTTTTAGCCAGGCATAGGTAAAAAATCCCATTAGAATATTTTGAATTTTGTTTTTGCATATATAATGGCACACTTTTATATAATGGCATAAAAAGTAATTGCAGGTTAATTGAATGCCTTGATTTCAAATCTAGAGACAATCACAAAACCTGTCTCTCAATGAAAGAAATTCGTAAATTACATTTTTTTTGTTGTGTTTATTACGGTTTTACAAAGCTGAAGTTTTGAAAATATAAACCGGTGAATCAAAATATTTCGTGATGCGCATGGCCAGCATTCATTTCAATTTTTCCACCCCCACCCCTACACTCATTGCCTTTATAATATGCAAACAGCAAACCTACTTCAAATAGCTAAATATTTTTGAGAATAAAAACTAGCTAAACCACATTTCGGTAGTTAAATTGTTAATTTTTTGGTTGCTGAAATTTAAACACAAGCTAAATCCAAGCTACATGTTACTGAAACATAATTTAAAATTTTATAGCATCAAACCCTTTCTAATCATTTACATACTTATAGATTCCATCTTCTGTATCATGTTTTAAGCCATGAATAGAAAAAAAAATTAATTCCCATTAGCATATTTATCCTTTTATCACTGCTTATATTTGTTTTATATAATGGCATAAAAGTGCTTGCGGAATAATTGAATGCCATGATTCCAAAGCAAAAATACAATCAGTAAAACATGTTCCGCAATAAAAGACGAATTCTTAAATGCATTTGGCATTGTTGCGTTTATTACCCATTTACGGAGCAGCAGTTTTATGACAAATCCGTTCGAGACAATAATCCACTTGGAGTTCATCAGAAACGCTTCCACCTGCGCATATCGTTTTCCAAAGAACATTAAAACGAAGTAAAACTGCTCTTTCGTAAAAGTCTGACGTGAATTGTGGCGGCAGTGTTCCATCAACATTAGTTGCATGACTAACGGCGGACAGAAGGGCGTGAACGGGACTAATGTCACTCCGAGAAACGGATCCCTGCTGGAAACGGAAGAGAAATCGAGAATTTATTTTGTAAATTATATTCACTTGACTCAACACTGGATCATGTTACTTTGTTCCTAGTCTTTTTTTTTGGTAATCATCCTTTTTTCTCTATATTCAGATGTAACGGTTAATGGCCAAAGTATTTGCAGGACCGTATTAACAAACTGTGCATCAGTTTAAAGGATTGCCGTAGAGAAATTGCTTTGTTGTTCCTTATGGCACTTTATAAGCCCCTGACATAAAGCTGTCAGAGATTTAAGCCGAAATGAGCGGCTCTTGTTTATTCAGTAACGCCAACTAGGATCAAGATTCCGACTTCTCTACTTCATGCTTCCTTTTCGCTTGCACAATCCCTTTTTACTGGGGGGAGGGGTACATTCATAGAACTCACAGATAGAATAAAGAAGGAAAACCATGCACGAGCTGGGATTCGAATCCGGGACGACCGAATCAAGGGGAAGACACGCTACCCCTATGATAGGACGCTGGGGAAATTACTTTAGAGAGAGAAGACACTTTTTAAAGCTATATGTAATCTCAGTTGTATCAAAATTTCTAATATCAAAAAACAAAAATCGCACACAACAAAAACATTTAAAATTTAGGTATACAAAATCCATATGTGATATTTTCTGGCAGTATTCAAAAATGATATTTGGTGCAAAATAATTTGAATGCAATCTTAGCAAATTATATAATTATTTTACACCAGAAAAAAGGGTTTTCGATAAATTTGACGTATAACATTGTATTGCAACAATGCTACAATATAATTAGAGGGGGGGGGGGCAGAAAAATAGTGCCATACATTGAGACCATTTATCATGTTACTGTTGTCACTGTGACTTAGTCTCTGTTGAAAAATCATATGTCAGAGCGGTATTTACTAGTAATATTTACTATTTTGATTGAAACGCATTCATTGCCTGATTTTTTTTATGTTGTCATTTTTCATGACTTGCTATCTTAGCTTAGTTTTTATTGAATTAATAATATCAAGTGTTGCTTCTACTGCTATATGGCAATAGTTCATACCTTATGTGATGCTCATAGGCCTTTCGGGTTTATATAAGCTTCATCTGCAAAGTCTGTTTATAGTCTGGCAATCTTGATGGTCATGTAAATTGACTGTATCAGTCCAAACTCGGCTACTGAAAATTAATGCTAGTAAACTGTAATAGTTTCATAATGATAACGGTAATAATAGTTTAAAATTAATAATTAGTTAATAATTAGTGTTATAATTATTAATAGTTAAAATTATTGGTATTTTTTATTATTAATAGTATTAATTTATTAAAAGTTAAAATTAATAATTATAGTTGGTTTTTAACATTACTACCTTCATGTTTTCGTTTATGTATATATTAAAAAAAATTTTAATACCGATATATTATTACATCGTATTTAGATACCTTTTTCTCGAAGATTATAAAAAAAACATTGAAAAATTTGTCAAGTATATTTTATGGTTAAAAATTTTTCATTGTTGGTTATCAAATAGTGACTAAGTTTTAAAAATATTACATCAGACATGAAATAAAAATTGAAGATTGGGAAATTACTAATAAAAAAGATAAAAAGTGGCGTTCGATAATCTTCATTTTTTTTCCAGAGCATTAAAAAAGCCTTAAAAAACAACCATAATCAATGGATCAATGAGCCATCTGTCTTCTCTTTCCGTCAAGGACAAAAAGTAAAATGACCATCTGTTTGAGTTCAAAGTGTAGAAAAATAAAAACTAGTACATCGAATTTAAATGTAAGTATTTAAAATAAAGTGAATTAGAATTGAAAAACATTTATTGAACATATTAAAGCACTTTTTCATTTTATAATTCATAGAAAATTGTGAATAACCCATGAATATTAAAAGAAGGATTGATTTTGTTCAACTAGCTGATAAAGATATAATATTGTAAAAATTATCCTTGATATTATAATACACAGAATACTCTTATCGTCTGAAGCGCTTTTTGTTTTACTTAGATTATTATTTGACCTAACAATTTTTATTAAATTGTCAGTCGATAATTTTTCGCTATAAGTTACTATTTATTAATTTTCGATTTTTTTTTGTATATAGAAAAAAAGATTTTAATGAACATTTTGGAACAGCATTTTAATTCTTTTAATAAACTAAATCAGAAGGTGTTTCCTAATGTAAAGTAGAATTAAATGCTTTAGAATTTTTCTATTAATGTTCTTCAGAAAATTTTGGCGATTTTATTTTGTTATTCTTCATATTAATATTCTTATATGAAATTACTCTTCATATGAAATCTTGCTCTAGAAATTAAAAAAATCTAAACTTTTATTTGTGCATGCAATTAATTTTGATTAATTAGCTAAAATAAGAAAAAAAATACTAGGCAAATGATATTTGGAAATATCTAAAAATAATATGTAAAAAATATTTTTACGTTTATATTATTTTTAGAAAATATATCAGGAAAACGCAAAAATTTTGATTATATAAAAATCATTGTCGTCTATTCAATTATATTTTATATTCTGAAATCTTAAAAAAATGAAAAAAAAAAGTTTCGTGAGAATAATATTATCGGGAAAATAAAGTATTGAATTTTAGTATGGCATAGAAATATTTCATTTGGTATAATTTGCACCGAATTATTATGGAATTACTGCGTCTTAGTAAATGAATTAAATATTTTACTACCAATTTAACCTAACGTAAAATTAACATGAATTACTCTTAGGTAGTCTTGTACCTGATATGTTTACTAAACACATGATCTTTACGAAGATCTGTTGAATCATCGTACCTTTAAAAGTATAACAAAAGGAGCAATCTATTTTCTAATTATAAGTGTTTTTTACAATACTTAAGAGTTTTACTCTTATTACAAACTGCGTAATCTTCCTTTTTCATGTTTAAAAACGAAAGAAAATAATGCCATTAAAACAATAAAAAAAGTTTCAATGAATTCATTGTAACAATGAAAGTTACTGTAGAAAATTAAGCAAAAAATAATTTTTAAGGAAATATAAGAATACAGATAAATTAACGGAGGAACTAAATTTGTATCACTGAAATGCATATCTGTTGAGTATTAAAGCGGTGTAAGATAATTTTCATGCACATATTTTCGGTTATTGAAGAGAAAATATGTTTAATTTTTGATAAAATGAAAATAAATTACGTGATTTTAAAAACTTATTCTTCAAAGTGCTTATTTCTACTTCCCAAAGTATATTCATATCAAATACGTGACTCAATAACAAACAGTATCTATAAAAATATTTTACAGTCACCATGGAGCCATGTACTTCCTATCTTATTATTAGTAGAGGTTAGTAAAGCAAAATGGGGATAAAAAGAGAAGACATTTTTGTGTTGCTTATCTAGATTAAAATAAAGATAGTTGCTCTTAAACACCACCTTAAATGTAAATTCCTCAAGAAATGAGGTCATTATTAGAACTTAAAGTTGTTTCTTGAAAAAAGAATTTCGTCATTAAATGAAGTACCTAAGCATTTTCATTTAGTCGGAGTGGGCAAAACTTTCATATTTTGATTACGTAAAATTCCATTTTGGATAATGGCCTTTCCAACAGTGTAATTATAAACATTAAAACGAAGTGATCATCGCCTCTTTTATGCTTTACATTTTTCCTTGGTTATTGGTTCTCGAATTATTGTACTGTTAATATGTAAATATATAGTTTAACTCATTTTGTTTAATATGTGGTAATTTTGGGAGTAACAATAAACAGTGGTATAGAATTTCGGAGCATATTGAAAATTAAGATAACTGCTAATTTACAGAAATTTCACAGTGAAATAAACCCAATAAAAGATTTTGCTCCATGATAATGAGGTATTTTGTTCTAGTGTCTGAAGCATGGCTGATGTCTAGAACAGAGTATCTTGGGTATTTTTCAATTCCTTTTTTTCAATGAAAAAATTTCTGAACCTCGTTTTGTTTGATAATTTTTGTTTGCACTTAGAAATCGCAAAATAGATTTAGAAGGTTTTATCTGTAATGATTGAAATGAAATTATATTAAAGATAATTATAAATTTAGTTAAAACCATTCGAATCGAAGTGATATCTTAAGTTATTGCTGCTCGTTAAAAAATTAATAATTTGTAATAAGTTTTCCTGCGATTTTCATATGAACATTTTTGTTAGCCAAAAAAAAATGTTAAATTATTTTTTTTATTTATCTAATTTATTATTAACGGCAAAAAAATTTAATAAAATCATTCCTTAAATTTTAATTTTTAAATTCGAATAATTTCTTTATTTTTATTCACTATATAAGCCAAACGATTTGAAAGATGTATTTTCGATTTGAAAGATTTTTGCTGTCATTCAAAACATTTAAAAAGAATCGTAAAAAAAGGATTAATTTATGTTAATAGAAATAAGATTTAAATGAAATTTATTCATTACTTTTGATTTGAAACCCATTAATTCAAAAAATTTTCCGAACCTATTGTCTTTCGCTAATGGCAAACATATTGAAATATTTTTTTTTCATCCATTTTACTGTGAAGAGTTTCCTTTTCAATCAAAATAAATTGTATAAAACAGATATGATCTATAATAACTGAAATAAAATTCAAATATAAATTATTCATTAAATTTGATTTGAAATCAATTCAGCCTATCAATCAATGAAATAGGCTTTCCTAATCTATTATTGCTCACTAATGACGAACGATTTGAAATATATATTTTCTTCCATTTTCATGTGAAAAGTTTTGTCAACAGCCAAAGGATTTAAAATAAATCTAAGACTGAATGTTTTACGTTGATAGAAATAAAATTAAAACTATTCATTAAATTTCATTTGAAACCAATTAAATTTAAAGGATTTCCTAACCTATTGTTGTTCACTAATGACAAGCGATTTGAAAAATATTTCTTCCATTTTCATATGACGATTTTTGTTAGCAACCAGAAATTTCAAATAAATTATATAAAGTGACCAACAACAGCTAAAATAAAACTGAAGTATTATTGTCCAAATTTAATAGAAACTAATTAATTAAAGTAGTTTTCTAATCAATTTTTTGCTCGCAAAAGATGAAGAATTTAAATGAAGGTATTCTTAAAACAGCTCTGGCGTTATATTTCCTCTGTAGCCTCGATGAGAATCCGTAACTTTAAATGCAAGAAGCCTTGATTTAGATGAAAAGGCGTGGTTAATAAATATTCTGTTTTTGATTAGCGGTCTTTGGCGATCTGCCAAAGTCGCCAAAGATTAACCTTTTGATAAAGTTTTGCATTAAATATCTTATGTAGCTTGCCTTTAATGATTTGTCTTAGGAAAGTATTTTTAACAAATTTTGACAGATATTGATTTGTATTATTCTAATCTTCCTTTCTATTTTGTAATGTATTTTCTTGATTTTCTGTCTCTTCATCCTCTAAAATTTCAAAGTTAATTTGGAAAAAGAAAACTGTTAAACTTCAGAAAATATAAAATCTTTTTTGCTGAAACTAAATATTTCTATTTAAAATGTTAGAATAAAAAGTAAAATCTTTTTTTTGTGTGTACTGCAGAATATTTTTCATAGTTTATCTAATACCTTCGATGTTTATTCAATAAAAATTTATCCGATCAACAAAAACAGTGAATGCACCACAATAAGAAAGCATTTATCAACTTGTATGAAGGACAATGAATTTTTATAATCCAGTTATATTCCATTAAAGATAAGAAAATTCAAAAACGCAAAGTCATTAAAAAATCATAACTTTATATTTAAGAAGTTAAATCTTAATTTTGGGAAAATTTTGAATATGCGTAATGTTGATTTTTTTAAAGTATAAATTTTTAAAAATTTACTCAACATATAAAATATGAAAAATGTGCCGTAGCATTATATTTTCTTCAACAGTGAATGAAAAATTCTAGTCCAGATATTTGTACTATGCGCTTGAAAACAATTTGAGTTTTGTTACAAGTTGAAATAAAATAATGAAAAATATTATTAAATATTTTTGAAATATGTTATAAACAATATTGGAACCACATTAGTAACATTGAAAAGATAATTTTGAGAATTTTAAAATGAGAATAAAATTTATCATGTTGTGGGGGAAAATATCAATATTTTGCTTAATTTCCAATTAATCAAAAAATTAAAATTTCAATTTTTTTCAACTTAATATTTGCATTAAATTTGGTAGCTCTAGATTTATCGGTTGGTAGCATTTCTGATGAACTCCAAATGGATTGTTTCAAATGGGTTTGTCATAAAACTGTTGCTTCGTAAATGGGTAATAAACACGGCAATGCCAAATGCGTTTAAGAATTTGTCTTTAATTACGGAACATGTTTTGTGGATTGTATTTTTGCTTGGATTCATGACCTTCAATTATTCCGTAAGCACTTTTATGCCATTATATAAAACAAATATAAGTATATATAAAATGCTAAATATGCTAATGGGAATTTTTTTTCTCTCCATGAATCAATACACACACATACTCGTCTTTAGAGAAAAGCATATGAATGATAGGTAACATTTTGGATAAGCTCATTTATGCATTAACGCAGCATATTATTAAATTGTAATGTGTTGAGAATTGCGAGTAAAGTTTCTTCGTTCTCATTGCACTGCCCAAGATTTTTTCCATTTCCAATCTTAAAAAAATATCCCAAGCATCGTATTCCCAAATTACAATGCAAGGTTACCAACATCGATCATCAGATGGCAAGTTCAGCAGGATGTTCTAACGATCTCATGAGCATCACAGTGTCAAAGGAGTCGAAAATCGAGAAATTCTCAGAACACATAGAACACAATGCAAACCATGAATCATAATCGCATGCCAAGGGCAAACAAAAAAATATCACGTGATCCACTTAAGATCAAGATGCCTTTTTTGTCAACGGCGCCGGATTAACGAATTGATTATGTCGGCAACTACCTAGGCGCCCAGCAATATAGGGCTATCCAGGTACACCAACAAAGAACTTTTGAAATTTCAGTATATAATATAATATAATTGTGATACTCTCTGAATGTGAATTTTTTACTTTCCTTTAATTTGCAAAATCAGTGCCCTCGAAATGACCCAAATTAGAATCAAATATCTATTAATTGTTAGAATTTTTACTATAGTATCTTTAATTAATTATTAGGTTTTTCATTAAAAATAAATCTTGCTTTATTAATTTAAAAAAATCTGATTTGATAAATAATGGCATTTAAATTGTGGGCGGAATTTTGTTTCAGCTATTTCATATAAAATTACTTTTAAATTTTAATCTTGAACTTCTTTAAAATGTGGAAAGTAGCTGTACCAAAAGTGACCCCTAATTAAACATCTTTACAACTTATCAAAGTACGTTATATAAAATTTTCGATATAATAAACTAAAACCAATAATATACATCGTAAGAAATTTTGGAATAGAGAGCATAATTGGGCTTTGTTTGGAAAGATGTAGATATACATTATGTTTTTCTGATTTGTCATCATTTGAAATTCGCCTTTGTTTTCTAAGGCAATGTAATTTCACTTTTTGGTCCCTCTTGAAAATAGCTCTGATAATTAAGTAGTTTTAAGCATTTGGAAACAAATCAGGTGCTTATATAATTGAAAGAACAATGAAAACTATTTTAATTCCGTTGTAACAATAAATTCTATTGTTGCTAAAAAAATGTGATGTATATCGAAAGCAAAAAAAATCCTAGTAATTAAATTTTGCCATTAAAAAGACAATTTTAGAATATTGTAAAAATCAAATGTGTGCTATTATATTTCCAGTGATGATTTAAATATAGCAAAATTACATTGAACTTTTCTTTAAGATAATAATTAAAAATCTCAAAAAGATTCATAGTTGTCCATTTTCGTTTGCTAACGTATATTTTTGCCGAATTTAATAGCCCTAGGTCAAAAGTCTACTCCCCTTCCTCCAAAGCAAACACTCATTTTTATAAGTTTTATAACTGTACAATAAAAGGGATATCTCTTTGTAAACTTAAGGATAACTTCCAATTTTTTATAATTGTTAATCTTTAATACCATTGAAATATTTTTGAATTCTTATAAAAATTTAATTTTTTGCCCCATATTTTGATTTAAATTACTATTTCATTCTCTTTCATGTGATGAGAATTCCTATTCTTAAAATTAATTGTTGAAAATTTTTACTTTTAAGTATCCATATTTCATTTTAAATTTTTGTGCAATATCGCTAAAAGTGTCTCCTTCGCCAGCCAATCCCGAGAAAGCGACTGTTGTCTGAACTTTTCATATCGCTCAAAATTGCACTAAGGTAAGGGTACTTAAAAGGTAATTTTTAAACATAATTTCATGTTATGTTTCATTTCAGTTTAAACTTTGTTGCAGGTATAGTCAGAAAAAGTTCTTGAACTTATAAACGTCAAACACCGAACTGAGTTTAAATTTTTACGAAACATTTTTTTAGAATTGCTTATTACATGCAATTTATTTCAGGCAAAATTATGATATTAGTGCATGAGCCATTTTTTGGCTGAACTGCACCAAAATTTAGATTCAAATTTCTTTCTTGGTTGGGTTTTTTTGGTGCTATAGCCATTTTTGGCTAAATTTTACAAAAAATTTTGACTTAAATTCCTTTTATGTCTGGAGTTTATGGTGCAAGAGCCAATTTTTATTAAACTATAAAACAAAGCTAATTAATTAATTTAAATCTAAATTTCAGTACAATTGAGCCAAAAATGGTTCTTGCATCAATAAAACTCTACCAACAAATGAATTTCAGTCTAAATTTTAATTCAGTTTAACCAAAAATCGCTCTTGCATCAATAAATCCCAAACGACCAATGAATTTGTTTGCATTTTAGTACAGTTTTGCCAACAAATAATTCTTGCATCAATGAACCCAAACCAGCCAATGCCTTTCAGTCGAAAATCTTTGCACAGTTTATCCAAAAAGAGCTTTTGTTCAAATAATCCAACCAACCATTGAATTTTAGTTAATTTTTTTTCATTGCATGAAGTTGCATTCTGGAAAAAAAATTTTACAAATGACTTTAAAGTAATTTTGGATTAAATCTAATTATTCTTGCTTTTCTACATACAGCAATAATTTACGTGATGGTGAAGATTGTTCGTTGGTTAAATAACTTGAAGACACAGGTTGTCTTTTCTAGGGTTTATTCGATAACATAACAATTAAAGGCACAGGGATACTCCATAGTATAGTGGGTCTAGAAAACTACTCAATGGTTTATTTCTGAAGAGAGAACCAAGATCATTTTCACCACCGTTTGAGGGTCACAAGCAGCAACAGTGAGACCACGTGATGTTTACATGATTGGCGGCTAGCTCCGCCCAGGAAGATCACGTGGTTCACTGAATTCTTAACAAATATCATGTATTTGCTTTAAGTTTTACTTATTCAGTTTATGTCCCCCATAGAGAAAAATTGAGTAATCTTTCCGCCCCTCCAAACGATTGATATTTTTTCCCTCCCTCTTTCTTTGTTCTTTTCAGACATTCGCGTTCGAGCTGCGTCCGTCGTGTTTGCATTCGCCTATGAGGAGAACCAATTGCTTCAATTGCAATTACTGCCATCCATTCTATCTGCCGATTCGACCGTAACGGGTGACAAAAAAAACTCTTTTCATTGTGATAGAAACGTGACTAACAAGCCAGGCTTTAATTTGATGATTAAGATCCTTGTTGCCGTGTAATTGGGGGATATGCGGCTCAATGAGATAATTGAGGGCCTGTGTTAAAAAAGAACATCTGGGTTGAAGGCGTTCGTTTAGAAATCCTGGAATATCCTTTGAGATCTTTTAGAACCAAGAGTTTTGAAGATTTTACTTCGTGGACACTCGATAGAAAATACTGTAAATAGGGAGAGAGGATACGAGAAACTTTCGAAGACGGATTATGGAATAAGTAAAGTAGGCAACTACCTAAGAGTCTAGGTAGCTCATGCGTTCCAGAAGATTTTATGGCAATGTTTATTGCGTAATGTTATTTAATTTAGTTTGATTCTTGCAGAAATTTCTAGATTGGAGAGATTCATTTATAAATCCTGGTATATTCATAAATTTTTATCTTTACAGCCAGGGGATTTGAATATTTTCAATATCGCGCAAAAATGCTGGATCACCATAAAAGGATTTGATGATTCTCAAATAGACAAACTATTAAATGCCTAGAAACTTTTATAATTTAGAGGATTCTCGTGACTTTATGACGGTAATTTTTGAGGAAAAGTGTAGTAAATTGAAAGAATTCGTTTAGAAATCTAGGAATGTGATCTGGGTCGTTAAAGTAGAAGATTCGAAGTTTCTACATTATGGAAATGAATTGAATCAGTCTGAAAGGAATCGATGAATGTCAAGTAAGCAAAGTAAGCAATTGCCTTGGGGCCCCGGCGGATGTGTTTCGATTTTTCTTGTGGTAATCTCTTGTTTATTCATTTGATTTGCAAGTGGCATGCGAACATATTGACATTAAAATCAAGGCAATTGAAACATATTGACATTAAAATCAAGTATTGCTTGAATTTCATAATGTGAAATTTGTTGATGTCGTAAAATTCCCAACAATCGATTTGTGTTTCCTCTTTTAACTCGCCATCTGTGAAATCAGCAACTATGGTAATGGGTGTCGCCATAATGGTGGGTAATCTAAAAATTATCAAAGTATGGTAAAATCAACACGAGAATATTTTTGAACAATTTATGTTAGGATAGAACACAGGTTCCCAATCTTTTTTGAATCGGTGCCCCTTTTTCTAGTGAATATTTCAATACTGTCCCCCTTCCACTCCCGAGAAATAAGAACCTGCATAATGCATAGTGAAAACAAGAATTAAATTAAAAAAAATTTCTAATAGGTAGAAAAATGTTGGAATTGAAACGCTACAAATCTCTTCTTTATTTAAAAAAAAGTTTTAGCTTACCTGTTATAAAGACAGACAGGGGTTTGGATGATATGATGTAATTCATAATAAACTATTGCTTTCTAAATAAATACAGTTTCAGAGAACAATAAAACGCATACTTAATTATATTTAAATACATTTTTATTAAAATTAAAATTCATCGAATTTCTAACTTAGCTAATGAGAAGGCCGAATTTGTTGTATTTTAAAGAGTTTGCTAATATCGGGATCGATTTTGCCTAAAAACAATCGTAAGTCGCCGCGCTCAGTAATATGGAGCCAATTTCTCTTTTTCTTTACCAATGTTGCTACAGCATTAAATCCACATTCTGCTAAATATGAAGATGGGAATGATATCAGAAGTTGTTGAACAATCCACCATAATCCAGAATATAGTTGCGAAATCGACTTCTGCAGAAAAAATTCTTGGTAGCCATTGAGAAAAAGGGCTTGAATATCATTTTTAATTGCTCATTTGTCGTCAATTATTCTTCTAAGATGATCCTGCTGTGTTGAGATTGGAAAAATGATCCAAAACCCAGTTTGGTATGTCCATGATTAAAATGACCTGGAATCGTTTCTTGAAGACTGTATTTGGTTAATCTTCTCATGCCCCTCTGTGCCATATCAACGCCCCCTAATTTTCTCTGAGTCTTTTAGCGCCCCCTGAAAGTCTCAAACGCCCACAAGGGAGAGTGATCGCCCACGTTGGGAATCTATGGGATAGAAAATCTATTCTTAGAATTGACGAGAAGAACATAAGATTTTAGTGCTTTCAGTTTTACTATTTTTGTTTATTAGTAACTAGCCGCCTTTGGCGACCAGCTGGTTCACCATGAGTAATGCGCTCTAAAATTTTGAATTAAATCGCATATTCATTAGCCAAAATTTAAGAAATAGTTAAAGTTAAAAGATTCAGTTATTAGTAGTTAAAGAGTCGGTAACTTTATTCGGAAAAACGTTTTGAGTTTAATGCTCTAACAATTTATCGATTATGCTTCCAAAATATCAAAAATGTTTTTTTGGGTGATATTGCCAAAATGTTAAATATGTTTTTTAAAGAAAGCGAAAAAGGGAAAAAATTATCGAATTAATGTAACAGATATTGCAAACGATTACAGAAATATGCCATTAAGTAGGGATTTCAATGCTTAACCTGTCTAAATTCAATCAGGTTTACTGTAAATAAAGATAATTTATGGAATTTATGATATAGATATTGCAAACGATCATAGAATCCTTTGCGATGCATTTATTTTTTTAGAAGATATCACATTTTATATTTATGTTATTTTATCCAGTCACGTGCTGAAAGTTGTATTTCTTTAGATTTGATTTGCGATGATAGTTTTTTTTTTTATTTTAAATTCCGGCATTCTTTTATTTTATCCAGTCACGTGCTAAAAACATGGTTAAAATATTTCTTTAAAAATTCGTTAAAAATAGAACCTTGACTTATACATTAAAACACTGATGAAATTAGAAAGCTAATTTTTTAATCTTTAAATTGATGTTAAAATCATATTTGTCCGATTATATTTTTGGCAGTTATAGCGGAAAAACGTTGAAATTTCGCTTAAATTTTAATTAATTCAAATTATAATTAAAAATTCGAAAAAGGGCTCCGAGGTGCCCATTCCCGACCTCCAAGGTATACATGTACCAAATTTGGTAGCTGTAGGCCCAACGGTCTGGCCTGTAGAGCGCCAACACACACACGCACACACACACACACACGCACACACATACACATTGAGCTTTATTATAAGTATAGATGTATGATTGTATACACAAGTATTGTTGTTTTACCAAAATGAAATAATCGGCAAATTAGTAAGTATTTTAACCAAAATGTAATATTTCGTTTTATATATTTTATTTGTTATTGAAAATTTTAAAAAAGGATTTTGATTGTGGTAGATAACATAAAATAGAGAACTTCTTGCAATATGAATTGTTTTACTATTTTTTTAAAATTAATTTTATATTTAATTTTTTTTAATTACAGAAATAAATTGTCTTCAGTGAGAATTGAAATTAAATTTTCTTTTTTTTTTCTCTTTGTCGTAATATTTGTTTAACATTGCTTATATACATGTTAAAATATCTGTTTTTCGAATTTTGGAAGAACGCTTAGGAGGTCTGAAAGTTGCATTTCCTAAGGGCTCTTACAGAGTCTAACCTTTGCCAAACTGGAATATTGATGTTCTTAGAATCTCGCAACTGATGATATGCATCTGTGACTTCAATAATATTTATTCCATGGTCAGGAAAAGTGCAAAACGAACAGGGTGGGATTTTCAACATCCTTGTTCGAATTAGCAAAGGTCAATATTAGCAAAACAATAGTGTTCGACACCGAAGAAGTTCTTCAAATCCTGTATCCTTGAAGATCGTTCAGGATCATCCTACTTTATGGAGGCTATAAATTTTAAAATTTTTGAAAGAGGTCGCGACCGCTTTTCTTTGATTCTTTGCCCTAAATAGTATAGATGCCAATTCTCGCCGGCAATAACAATTTTTTTGGACCTGCCAAAAAATTCGACTCGCAGCGGGGTCCTTAGTTTTTGCATGCAGCTTTATTATCTTTAAAAGCGACAGCGACCGTATATTGAAAAAAAGGACTCACAGTAATTCACGGTGATTTTACGCATTGCCCCCACTAGAGTTCTGATTTGTAACGTCCTCAATAAGCAACAAAGTAAAGACGAGTATATGATACAAAAAAATTATGCAAACTTGGCTTTATATCATGCGGCGGACTTCTTTTCTTATATTTTATTTCTCGCCAAGATCCGAGGCCGCCAAATGATTATTTGCGCGATAGTGAAAATTTATGGATCAAGGAAGTAGCCAAGCTTCATACATGCATAAGTTTTGATTCTAATGCGGATATACGCATAAGAATGAATGTAAGTAATAGTAAATTAATTTGATAGTGGTGCTAAATCCTTTTAAACTCAGACAGGGAGCAACTGTAACTTTTTAATTTTTTTTGAGGCGCATGTTTTGGCCGAATCTTTTGAGTGTAAATTTAGAGCCATGCATTGAGACATCACGAGAAAATAAGCTTTTGATTCAGATTGTAGGAATCTGAATCAAAGAGATAATTGAAACTCTTTTCTAATTACGGTTTTTGATTTTATCACGAACCATTAATTTCAAGAATAGTTGAATTATGATTGTCAGAATAGTTGAATTATTTGAAGAAGTGTGTTTTTACATACGCAACTTAAGTGGACTCATTTCGTTTTTTGTAAATTCATAATTTAAAGCGATATTTCATTTATTTCCTGTTGTGTTAGATTCTGAATATGTTTCACTTGTGTCTTCTCGTTGACGATGCTGTATTTTATACTAACCACTTTTTGGTGACCAGTTGATTTTAGAGATTAAAAATTTTGTGAATATTTTAATGGCTTCCTCAGTAAAATATTTTTGAACAATTTTTGATAGACATACAATTAATTCTGTGTTAAAAGCATTTTATTCCTTATTTTTATGCATTTCCTTAATTTTCTATGAATTTTTTTGATCCAAAAGAGAGAAATTGTTTTCTGCCTTGCAATTAAGAGATGAAATGTTTCGTGTTTTGTAATAACCAAAGAGCTAATATTTCGGGTCGCTCTTCATGAACATATTATCTTATCGTGCCATGGCATATAGTATATCAATAATATAGTTGCCAAAACTGCAGGAGATTATATCATTTGATCGACAAATGCAAAGAATTGTTAATAGGCATTAAGTAAAACAAAAATTGTAATAGAACATGATGTCGCAATTTACCGTCAGGTGAGAAAATAAAAAGGGCAAATACACACGCACGCACGCGCGCGCGCGCGCGCACACACACACACACACACACACACACACACACACACACACACACAC
>JAPMOQ010014890.1:0-38775 GCA_026543055.1 Argiope trifasciata
CTCTGCGTTTCGTAATTGTTATTAGAATTCCTGTGTCTCCGACGACCGTCATTATTTTGCGGGCTTTCTTTAAATTAAAAACTTTTTTTTCTATCTTTTCGCTCCGTATATAATTACGATGGTTCGGTCTATCAAGTCAAGAAATCGTAGTTGCAGCTTCAAGAGAGAGAAACCGTTTTGCAGTTTTCATCATTTTAATTATGTGGATTGGGATTATGTGACTGATTCTAGGATGCGTTGATATGAAAGACGAGATTTCCAGTCGTATATCATGTCAATCTTGGGAGACAAGATGTCGGCTGTGTGGTCGTTTAATAAGTCCAATTGTGATTTTTTTTTTGTCTTCCTTAATTGACATCGTTCCAAATACTCAATCACATAACGATGCATCTGGAAAGTAACTGATTTATAACTTTCGATCGAGATGATGGTATTAGGGAATGGTTTTTAGAAAACTGAAATGACAGAGGGGGTTTCAAATAATACAACAAATCAATCTCATGACTTAAAGGTTGCTGTGCAGTTTTGTTGCCTTTTTAAAAAATTCTTCTACGTTGTCTTAATACTACTTCTTCTTCTTTATCTCTTTTTTACACATTAATAAGCAACAATTTTATCATTTCACTCATCAACGTGATATTTTGGAAATATAAAGTATGAAAAAAATTAAAGGAAATTTTTCTAGTTTATTTAGAACTGATTGTTAACTGGCGCGTTGCTGCCGCAAAAGAAATAATCTTGGAAATATCGTTTGGAAATTGAAATAGTTATCTTGTTCAATTCAGAATGATATTTATTTTCTTGTTGGCAATGAATACATTCATTGAAATCTAAGGATATACACTGAAGTGACAAAAGTCATGGGATAGCAACATGCAAATATACAGATGGCAGTAGTATCGCAGCGAAAAAGTATAAATGCGCAGTTCGTTTTCCAGAGCTTTCATTTGTGTTCAAGTTATTCATGTGAACAGGTTTTTCGTGATTTATGGCGGCACGACGAGAATTAACAGACTTTAAACATGGAATGTTAGTTGGAGCTAGACGCATGGGTCATTCCGTTGCGGATATCGTTAGTGGATTCAATATTCCGAGATCCATAGTATCAAGAGTGTGCAGAGAGTATGAAATTTCAGGCATCACATCCCGTCATGGACAGCGCAGTGGGCGACCACCTGCACTTAACGACCGAGACCGCCGAAATCTGTGTAGAATGGTCAATGTTAATAGACACGCAACACTTCGTCAAATAACTGCAGGAATCGTGTGGGACGTTCGAGAGACGTGTCCGATAGGACTGTGCGGCGAAATTTGTCTTCCTTGGGCTATGACAGCAGAAGACCGACTCTAGTGCCTTTACTGACAGCACGACATCGCCTGCAGCGACTCTGCTGGGCTCGTGAGCATATCGACTGGTCCCTAGACCAGTGGAAAACCGTGGCGTGGTCAGATGAGTCACGATTTCAGTTGTTACGAGCTGATTGTAGAGTTCGAGTGTGGCGCAGACCCCACGAAGCCATGGAACCAAACTGTCAGCAAGGCACTGTTCAAGCTGGTGGTGGCTGCATAATGGCGTGGGCTGTTTTTACATGGCATGGACTCGGTCCTCTGGTGCAACTGAACCGATCATTGACTGGAAATGGTTATGTTCAGCTGCTTGCAGATCACTTGCAGCCATTCATGGACTTCACGTACCCACACAACGATGGGATTTTTATGGATGACAATGCGCCATGTCACCGGGCCAGAACTGTTCGCGATTGGTTTGAAGAACATTCCGGACAATTCCAGCGCATGATCTGGCCACCTAGATCGCCCGATATGAATCTCATCGAGCATTTATGGGATATCATCGAAAGGTCCGTTCGTGTCCAAACTCCTGCACCATCCACACTGTCACAATTATGGACGTCTATACAGACAGCATGGCTCAATATTCCTGCAAAGGACTTCCAACGACTTGTGGAATCCATGACACGTCGAGTTGTTGCACTTCGCCGGGCAAAAGGAGGACCGACACGATATTAACAGTCATCCCATGACTTTTGTCACTTCAGTGTATAAAGGAGAAGCATGAATAGTGCTTATTCAGTTTTTAGTATTCTATTCTACAAACAAATATTCGTTTTTAAGTATTAGATTTGGATATTCTTTTAGGGTTTTAAGGCTTGGTGTTCTTGCAGAATGGCATTGAAAGAAACTGTTTATTGTATCTTGTGATTCGTTTAACATTCGTTCAGAATTCTCAAGTTGTATGTAAAATTGTGTGATTAAAATATTTTTTTAAAAATTGATTAAAGATAGAAAATATATTTATGCCATAAAATATCTAATATAGTTGAAAAGATAATTTTTTGGAAACGAAGATGGTGCAAAATTATTTATACTATAATATTTTCGGAAAAACGCTGAAATTTTATGAAATGTTTAGTTAAAATTTCAAGTTTATAAGATTGATTCTCCTTAAACTTTTTCGCACACTCTCTAATACAAGTATTACCTCAGAGACTTACTTAGTACATATACGTACAATAGCTGTGAAATATGAACGTCTAGCTTGAATTTAACATCTTTACTGAATCTGTTGTGTCTGCGTGGCGAGTGATTTGGCGGTCAATCCATAGTTAATAGATGCGGTAAATATATTTTATACTTTGGATAACTGATTTGTGCTGATAACCTTCGCGTAAGTGCAAGCAATATGCTGCAAAAGTTTCGTCGCAATCGGATGAGCGGTACGGCAACGCATAAGAGACATACAGACAAGCATTCATTTTTATTTATATAGATAAATTAAGTTGCTAAAAGCATTTATTTTTATTCTTCGGTATAAAATCCATGACTGCAATATTTTTTTAGTTTTTCTTTTCTTGTCCTAATAATTCATCTTAGCCATATAGCAGAGCAACAATGTATCATACGAGAGATTATCTTTGCTCTTATGCTGCATGAAAAGCAATTCCCCACCTTTCTCTCGTTCTAATTTTAATGCCGCTGCAAAAATGCCACTTAGTAGTATATACAAAATTTACAAAATGGTTGCTGGTTTCCTATACTATAACATATCACAAATCCTCTAAAAGCCTGTACAAAACATCAATACAAAAACTGTTATTTCTGTTCAAGTGGGGTGACTTTAAAAACTATCATGGAAGAGTTCGCAACCGCAATGCTTGATATGCTGGGATATTTGACGCATTCTGTTCGAAACATCGCATCTGTATCTGCACATGATACTTGCACTTAATCAGTTATTACCGACTAAAACAGAGTAAAGATTAATTTTGCTACAAGAACGTTAACATAATCACAAACTGACAGCTCCGACCCGTCCGAAGGCTCACGGAAAAATTACTGAAGGACCACCAGATCACCGCTACAACACTGGCGGGAACTGTGGTTGAGTCCTAAAGGTCATCACCGGCCATGATACAAGGCTCCCCGTAGGAAGTACGTCCCGACGGGAGAAGTCAGATCCCCCACCTTTTGTGGACCCTCCGGGTTGGAGAGATCTAACAACCATGCCGGAAGCATCTCATCCTCAATTACGAGGTTTCCTACAAAGATTTGGATCAAATAGAATTTTCCGACTAGTTAAGTCTAGTTAGCTATCTAGTTAAGTAAATTCGTTGGTCAAGGGGTTATCTAAAGCGAACGCATATGAAATATCAATTATACAGAAAATTATAGATTAGTTGCTGATTTAATATCCCCAGATGTTATTCGCCAAATACATGTGGTGCCAGGTATATCACTTCCCGCCATTGAACTTCGCCTGTGATCTCAGTTCCCGCCACTAAGCAGCCCTCTGGTGGAGAAAACGTGAGCAAAGTTAGTTCATGTCTGGACGAGGTAAGATGATTGCGAAGTACTAAAATAGACGAGGACGTATGTGTAAATGACGGAAGACGAAATGACGACGTATTTCTAAAAGACGAAACTTAATTATTCTTTCCATGCTGTGAATTTGTCATCATCACTTGTTCACCATTCACCTTTTATTGTCATCCATTAAATTTTAACATATCATCTGGACCTACTATTGCCTGGCCATCCCGACACTCCATTTTCATTTAAATTTGCTGTGCATCTTTTCTTTCTCGTTATAGCATTATATGAGAGAGTTGCATAACACAACGTGGAATAGTATGACATGAGCAAATACCACATTAGTACATGACTTCCGTCATGTAGTAATATTTTTGAAGGTGTTTATTATTATTAAACAATTTTTCAAAATCTGATTTTAAACCTTAGCACTCCGATGTCTCCTCTCAGGCATCATTCAAAGCAGTGCATCATTTTGTCGTTACATTTGATTAATTTCTTAAAATTTGACTAGTAAAAAATACTTAAGAGTGGTAAAAATGTGTAAATTAAATTTCCGAGAAAATTCAATTAAAAAAAATTCAAATAGTGTGTTGTCGAAAATTGTGTGTGTGTGTCTATTTTTCGGAGTAATAAATCAGTCCTCTTAATCGGCAACTATTTATGCATCGAATTACTTTTCGGAGCCCTAAGGGATTAATTTATATATGGTGGTAATTTTTTTAATTATTGTTTGTTTCACATTTCGAATGAAATAAAAATTATATAAAAAGGTGAAATAAGGGCTAAAATGTTACTTTTTGTGATTCCATTTATAGGCACTTCCTTATATCAGTTAAGATCGCGGTGACCCGGTGGTAAGGTCTCTGCTTCAGAACCGGAAGGTTTCAGTTTCGAGACTCGATTCCACCGAAGAACCGTCGTGTGAGGGGGGTCTCTTGCACGTTAAATGAGTCAGACCAAACGTCCTCCCGCTGGTGTGGAGAGGAGGGGGGTACCAACTCAGATGTTGACATCGTCGTCTAACCGTGGTTCAAAATGACGAGGTCCGTCCCAAAATAACCCTAGTGTTGCTTCACAACGGGACGTTAGTATAACTAAACTAAAACTTACCGTGGTTCAAAATGACGAGGTCCGACTCCAAATAGCCGTAGCGTTGTTTCAAAATGGGCCGTTAATGTAACTAACCTAAACTTTCCTGTATCAGTTGCATACATTAGAGAGTACTACCTGTTACCAATCTTACCTGTCTTGGCCCTATTCAGAACAGGAAACGACACTGCCGAATCAAGTTGAATAATGTTAAGATATCTCTAATGAAAGATGAATGTTCTTAGATTAGTGAGAAAACGCCCTTATTTTCTATTTTCCGAAACTGGAGCCGTCATTTAAGGTTAAGTCGGTGAGTCTTCCCCAATGCCTGTTTGAAATTTCGCTCCCTGAGAAGCTGTCAGAACTTATTTTCGTGGAAAACAAACAACTTCATTTGGAATGGACGAAATGAGGTGAGTGACCTTGCTTACTTATTTACCTACTGAACTACAGAAAGCAAGGATTTTTTCTTATTGATTTTTGATGAACTGCAACTAAGACATCATAAATATTCAACAGCATTTAAAACTTTTAGATCGGTGATAAAACCACTTGACTGTTAAGGCTGCTTCACTCTGGTACCTCCTTTTTACAACAGCTTGCCTATTTTTCATTTTCTCCGAGGACATACTAATGCGTTTTTTTTTAATTTTTTATTTAAGGTATCTAACTGCATTTAAAGGAAAATTTTTGAAAAATTGGATTTTTTTAAAACTATTTAAAACGATGGTTTATGTATTGTCAGTTATAATACAAAATACTATAAATGCAACAAAAGTACTTAAAAATATAATATATTTCGCGAAATAGGAAATTGTGTAGTACATTTTGATGAAATTGAACCAAAACGATTGACACTCTACACAAAATGGTAATGCAACAATGCTATTTTTCTTTACACACAAGTTATACAATATATTGATGAACGAAATGAACCAAAATCTACGAAACGTTTTGAGATGCAAAGAAGTGATGCGTAAAAATATGCTTATATATGCATTTTCTCTCCATATATTTACTGCTTAATTTTTCCAAAAACATCTCTGAATGAAAAAGTCTTTCACCCACAATGAAACTTTTGACTCCTTTCATTGCCCACATTATTTACAACACATGCTAACATTTCTATGTAAATGCCTCCATGAGTTTTTGAGATATCATGATAACGGTGGTGAATTTTTATGAAAATAAAAGTTTTGGGAAAATTGAAGACAAATTTGAGCTGAAAAATATATTTTGCTTAAAATTCCCCTGTATGATAGGTCAGGCCTTCCTTTCCCTAGGAAAATTAAACTGTTTTGGAAAGAAGAAAGTCTGAACTACAAGAAATGACAATAACAAAAATTCACCAATGTGGTCAATAACCAGTGTTTTGAACGTAGTCGGACACCTTAATCCACTACAAAGTAATCGAAGAGAATGTATTGTAATGGCGAAAAAGTTCTCAGTGGAGATTTTGAAGTATCTCTATTTTAGACCTCCCTGGATTCGAAACACATATTTTTGTAAAACGTCTGTCTGTCTGTATATGACAAAGGTACTTCAAAAATGTTTTGAGCTAGATGAATGAAATTTTATGTCATCTCTTTCATTCATATATAATTATCTTTATCGATTATCATAATTTTTCGATTTATGGCAAATTCCAAAAACCATTCAGAGAAATTTTATCCTTTCGGTTATCCAAATATACAAATATTATTAAAAATTATATTATAAATATTTAAATATTATATTGGATAATAATTGATAATATTGGATGATATTAGGATAATTAATATAATATTTGGATATAATTTGGATATAACTAGATATAATTTGAATATTTGGATATAACTGGATAAAATTTGGATATTTGGATAAATATTATCCAAATATAAGACATTAAATATCCAGATTTAACTTTAAAAAATCAGATAGATATACATCAAACTTTGAACCAAATCCGTTAAGAGATTGATCCTTTCGGTATTTTTAACATTTACTTTTTTAAAAATGCACTAAAAACGCAGTGTTTTAAATATATGAATTTTGTCTATGATTTTCTTACTGCTGTTGTAATTTTGTATGAATTGCGATTTCCATCGGTCGAAATAGATGTCTAAAATACACATTTGGTGTTCTAGCGCTTGTGTATTTACCGCATCGTAGAAATAAATATAAAAAAAATGATCTTACTTTGATAGACTTTTTTTGTACTGCTGTATGTCAATGGTAACTAACATGCAATAGTACAAGTACTTTTAGTAACTGTACAGTACAAGAACATTCACAAGTACTTTTGTCAGAGAGAGCAGACAACTTTCGCTGTTTCTTTTACCCCCAAAAGCAATCGCTTGAAACAAAAAATTTTATCGTTATAATGATCTAGAACTTTCCTTATTTTTTCTGAAACATTTTGATATTCCGGAGTTTTTTTTATGTATGTCAGATATTTTTATTCTGCTTTCTTCCCAATTTTGTTTGTTCAATTTTCAATAAAACTTGTCATAGTCAAAACTTCTCAACTTGTTATTCATCGATGCAAGTTCAAATGCATTTTTTTTTCAAACTTGTAGTAGATGACACAATGTTAATTCAGTTTTTTAAATATTAATTCATCAATTAAATTAAATTAATTTTTAATAGATCTTTATTAGTTTGTAATAACAATTGACATCAACGGCCAGTAGCTCAATCGGTAAAATGCAAGTTTTTTCGGTATTTTTCACGTGAAGACGAAGAATTCGAGTTCAATTCCTGAGATGAGAGATTATAGAATACCGTCAGCTTCACAAATTAGAAGCGAAAAAAAAAAGCGAATGATAGTCCTATAGTAACAAACAAAAATAATAGTCCCAAACCATATATAGAAAGGAAAATCGAAAATTGCAAGGAAATTCGCTTTCTTTTTGCCATTTAATATTGTGATTCCATATACATATACAGATTGATATTAGCTATAATTATTTAATAAAAAATAACTAAAATAAAAATTTTCTTTTTTGACCGAAGTAGGAATTGATTTAATTTTTTTTATATCTCTTGTATAATGTTTATATACTTATTTCAGATTCTATAGAATTATTAACCCATTTCCATCATATTAAAACATGAAAAAAAGACGCATATCACGAAAATTTTTTTATTTCATACTTAGGTGTCAAATTGTATAAAAGTAGGAAAAAAAAATCATTTTTGAGCATCATTTGTTAGCAATTTTGTTTAGTGAGGTAATATTTGAAATGTGGGATGCATAGAGGTATATAGTATATAATATGAATATAGAATATATCATATTATATACATAGCATAAAATATGATGCAGCGTATATATACGCTCCAGTGATA
The DNA here is from genome assembly GCA_026543055.1 of Argiope trifasciata. Taxonomy (NCBI): domain Eukaryota; kingdom Metazoa; phylum Arthropoda; class Arachnida; order Araneae; family Araneidae; genus Argiope; species Argiope trifasciata. The sequence continues at coordinate 8,251 of JAPMOQ010014890.1, forward strand.
GTGACCAGGAAAATGGAGCGTATATATACGCTAATGAGCAAATGGGTTAAGGAAAAAACTTTTTTTTTTTTTTTTTGGATATAATCAGTTTACAAGAGTCCCAACAATATCAAATCATTTTATCGAGCAAAGTTTAAACACTTCGTGCAAAATAAATGACGAACGTGTTAAGTAAAAACAACTTTATTTGCAAATAAAACAAGAATGCAAATATATAACCATAATAAAAATAGTTTTCAAAGTGTCAGTATTGTTCACACTACTTGTTTCGAATTGCATGTTTATAATAAGTCGAAAGTGCCAAAAAAGGGCTAAAAAATTGTGCACTGCTAATTTGCCCAACCAAATAAGAAAATTGTGGCTAGTTAACCCTCAAGGCTATATGAAAAGATAATCGTGTGTCTAATTAATCTGCCACCTGTAACCTGTCGGGGTTCAAATATCAGCTTCTAATTATCCGTTCACTTTTTTAAAGAAAAAGCTGAATTAAATCAGGTAGTCAGTTTTTATTTCAGACAAATATAGTGATATATTCGTAGAAGGATAACGATTCTAATTCATATTTCTTACGCATATTTGAATTCAGAGATGGAAGTTTACTTCATTCTGTACGAAATAATGCAGAAATTGTTAAATTATACTTTTTGAAGACTGGGTTGTCTGCCCAAATTATTGGCATTTTAGGCTGTTAAATATTAGTGCGAAATGGATATTCTTAAAAAAAACTCATTTTGTAACTTATGAAGATTGAAAAACTTGAAGTTAATTGAGTAATTGAAATCAAATTATAATCATAAGTGCAAATTCCACATATCTATATATTAAGTAAGTATGCGTGTAAATTAAAGTGAAAATTCTATTTCAGAATCGTCCTAGTTTAGTTTTTTCAACGTCTCGTTGTAAAGCAACACTAGGGCTATTTGGGGACGGACTTCGTACTTTTGGGCAACGGCCAGATGACGAGGATGACCCCTGAGCTGGCACACCCTTCTCCACACCAAACCAGCGGGAGGACGTTTGGGTTGACGGATTTAATGGGCAAGTCAGATTTGTCCAAAGAAAACATTTTGAATCTTAATTTTAACATTGGCAAAGGCATGAGACCTGTATGTTTCAATACATTAGTTTGAATTTCATCATAGCATGAAAAACTATTTGTTACACATTGTATATCCCGTTTGAAAAATTTATAAAAAAATTAAGAAAACATTGTACAGAAATGAAATTGATAACATAAAAGTAGTTTTTTTGGAAGTTTGATCGGTAATTTTCATAGGTAAATCATAGAAATTACATATGTAACAATAGTTAAGACTATTTTCGCACCAGAAAAAATTCATTTGTCACAAATTTCTTTAATTTTTTTTTCCTTCTTCTGAGTGAACATAGCTTTTATGAGCCCTATCCAATTCTGCATTTGATAATATTTTGCATTTTCAAAAATTAGCAAAACATGAAATTAAATATTGTTGTAAAATGCTCATATAGTGATTTGTTCACATATGATTGTTGCTACTTCACAACATGTGACAAGCGATTTCTGAACTACGTAGCTTATATACATATATCCAAGTAAATCATAGAGGGCCGCGTTGGCCTAGTGGTAACGTCTCGGCTTCGGAACCGGAGGGTTTCTGGTTCGGCTCCACCGAAGAACCGACATGTGAGGGGGTCTATTGGACGTTAAATCTGTCAGGCCAAACATCTTCCCCCTGGTAAGGTGTGGCGTGGGGGGTGCCAGCTCATGTGTCGCCCTCGTTGCCTGACCGCGGTTCAAAATGACGAGATCCGTCCCAAAACAGCCCCAGTGTCGCTTTGCAGCGAGATGTTAATATATCTAAAACTAAAAAACCAAGTGAAATATAAATTCCTACAGAATACTTACGTGATGGTATTTTTCACTAGAAATATAATAATACCTACACATAGTATTTGAGCTAAAGCTTTTCTTTTTTTCTTCTGAAAAACATATGTACTAATTCTATTTCTTAGCATTTTATACTGATATGCATCATTAGATCACTTAAACTTAGATTAGCTTAGACAGAATAATTACAGAGCTCATTTATAAAATAACCAGGGTATTCACTAATTTTGAGTTTAGATGCGAACAATTTGCCGCTTTAAAAATAGCGATTGACATTTGGTGCAACTGTGTTTGATTGTGATAGATTGATTACAGATTTGATTTTCTTGTGTTTGATTACAGATGATTAAAAATATTTCCTCTCATGAAAGTTTAAATGCAGCTTTGAAATCAGCTAATTATTCAAATGTAGAGAGACTCTTAGGAAGCGAATAACCACGTTTATAACTAAATAATTATAAACAGGAGAACTAAGTTGGATTCCGTAGGTTGGATGTGCAAAGCTAAACATCCTCCTTGGGAGGTGCACCTCGAAATGACATGCTTCCGGCATGATGGCTGGATCTCGCCAACCTGGTGGGTACATAAATAGGCTCCTCCTACCGATGATCCTTAGGAAAGAGTTGTGCCGTGCCCGGTGATTTTCCCTTTGGACTCAACCACAGTTCTCGCCTGTGTTCCTGTCAATATTTGTTATCCGTGTGCCTTCGGATGAGTGATATGATTTACAAAGCTAAACAGATATGAATTGAAATTGCCTATGTAGCAATACTTCTCTAAAAAGTTACTAAATATTGCAAACTATTTTAATAAACTTGCAGCTATTTTATAATTTTGAAATTTCAAAAATTAGTACGCTAATTTTAAAAATAAAATTATTTGGAAATCTAATCATATGATTATTAGTTCGTGAAATGGTTTTTTCAGGCAAACTTGAAGTTTTTGCAATAGTACAAGAAATCTCAAATGGAAAGTTAGAAGTTTTAGTCTGGTGTTATATTTGGTATGAAACTAAGCCAGAAAAAAAATGCACCAGATAGAATGTGCAGTACATGCTGAATGGAATGATGGAATACAAATATGCAATATTATAGCAGCACAATTGCATGATGATGCAACATTACTCTGCACTGTAACGATTCAACTTCTTCCCGGCCTGATCATGGTGGGTTCTTTTTTTCACACGCTCCATAATTGCCAATTCCAGACATTGGTCCCCTCAATGGCTATGTTTTATGGCGATGTAATTACTTACAGATGAACAGGTGGAGAACTCTCCTTCTAAGAACGGTCATCTGACCCTTTAGATGGAGTCCAGATAAAGGACCACCCGTGCATTAATCGTATCTGCGACAGAGATGTGCAACCTGCTTTGTTTCCCGTAGTGAAAATTCCACGAACATTCCTGCTGTCAACTGTAAACCATTGAAGTTTTGCTGAACGACGATTGAAGAATCGGCAGCCCAAAAGCTAAAATGTGGAGGCGATGCAGGGTCCAAGGAAGAGAGAAAAGGCGAGGTTTTTGGAGAGAAAAGGGACTGAGACGCCGAGCATTCGAGAGAAGATTCCACCCGAGAAATTCGGTGGATTCCTGGAACTAACCCCGGTACCAGCGCGAGACTTAGACGGCTGGTTAGCTGTTCTCGTGAGTTTCTCCGAAATATCTCGAGGAACTATTCTCGTGGTTTTCCACATGGACTTTTCATTTAACCTAGATGGTAAACAGTATTTCTTTCTGTAAATTAAAGCTGTAAATAAAGTAATTAATTTAAAACGCTACCCTTTATTTGATCGGACCAGATCGAGACGTTACAGCACAATTGAAGAAACCCTTCAAACAGGAATGTAACACCAAAGTAGGGAAATTTGGAGTTACATGTGAAACTATGCGTTAAAATAAAAATTTGTTCATTTGGTGCCAGAAAGATGTAATTGCAATCGTTAGTTCTCTCGTTACCAAAGCGATGAAGTTGTTTGTCTCATTAGTTTGTTGCAATATTGAGGTAGCTTCTGGTGCTACCGCCGGCTTTCTTCAAACTTGAATAGTTGGAGCTCCTTTTTTTACAGCAAACACTTCAAGTTTTGAAATATTATTATTTTTTAATTATAAAGATATAATGTTGATGTCGTGTCCGTGTTTCCACAGAAAAGGGGTGCAGTCGTTTCTGAGGGTAAAGACCCCTGAGCACCCAGAGGGCAGAAATCTGGCTTCCACCTCATATGGAGGTGACACACCCATTCGCTTGCACTGCCCCTTTTTACAGGGGAGCTCATTCGTACATCTCACAGAACAACCATGCCCGAACCCGGACGCCCAGATCAAGGGGAAGACACGCTACCCCGAAGCCCGGACGCCGATAAATGTACATTTAAAAGGTGCTTTTATTGCATTTTTTTTTAATTCTTTTGTAAAAACTGGTTAGGAACCTGATTTGCTATTGGCTCCAGACTCTTCTAAGGTTCCAACCGGCTGATTTCTCCCCAGATATCAGGCCTTCGTAGTTTAGTTTAGTTATATTAACATCCCGTTTAAAGCAACACAAGGTCTCTTTTGGGATGGACTTCGTCATTTTGAACCACGGTCAGATGACGCGGGCCTTCGAAGCAAAAGTGCAAAACGTACTCTGAAATTAGAAAAAATTTATCTACCGTGTAAGTATACTGGTAACATAGAGAAGACAAGCGAAAAGTAAACTAAAAGTTACCAAAGTAACTAAAGTAACGTCCTGCCTCTGGTGTGATGTGGAGAAGGGGGGTGCCAGTTCAGGTGTCATCTTCGTCATCTGACCGCGGTTCAAAATGACGAGAGCAGTCCCAAAAGAGCCCTCGTGTTGCTTCAAAACTGGACGTTAATATAACTAAACTCTGAAAAAACAAGGGGGCCACGGTGGCCTGGTGGTAAGGTCTCGGCTTCGGAACGAGAGTGTTTGCAGGTTCGAGACTCGATTCCACCGAAGATCCGTCGTGTGAGGGGGTCTCTTGCACGTTCAATCTGTCAAGCCAGACGTCCTCCCGCTGGTGTGGTGTAGTGTGGAGAGGGTGTGTGCCAGCTTGGGTGTCGTCCTCGTCATCTGACCATGGTTCAAACGGACGAGGTCCGTCCCAAAATAGCCCGCGCGTTACTTTAAAATGGGGCGTTAATGTAACTAAACTAAACTGAAAAAACAAGAGACGCTCATTTAGACTAAAATCGTTGACAGATAACCGTTGGTGGACTTATGAAGTGCCATATGTAACAACAACAAAAATAGATTTCAAATTCATGCTGAAATTAAAGCGAAATTAAAGACCTTGTTCCTCCGCGTCGTACAAAGTTTTCATTTTAATTAGAATATGTGACATGATTAATGCACGTCAAACACAACACATTCATCTGCAATTATTTCCTGGTTTAAAAAGCACGCTCGCTTTAATTAAAGAAGGATAATTTTCGACATTTCTTTTTGCAGACTCATCTCCGAAAGAAACAGAAGTTATTTCTAATCCAAACAAGAAGAAGAAAAAGTTTCGTCGAATCACCAATATTTTCCTCCTCCCATCATTTTGTCCGCAATTACGCTCTCGAGAAGAAAGAAAGCATCTTAACATGAGGCCGACGGGACGGCGAAAAGAGTTGATAGTCTGTAATTGTATTGGAACATTTTAATTACATACCCCGAAATGACATTGGCTCGCGCTTATTAGAGTCACACACCGATTTAGAAGTGGACACGCTTCTTTCATTTACCTCGTAATGCTCTGAACAACCCCTCTCCCCCCTCCCCCATCCGAATTGACTCGTTTGGCTTCAAAATAAAAGTAAGAACTGAAACAAAGAAATAAAAAAAAGATTTTTTTGAATGGCGTGGCGCGGTGCTGTCTTCACTTGCACGTGTTCCTGACGTTAATTACCGTCTGCTGGTAATGAGGCGGCCCGAGCGACGTGCGTCACGAGACGAAAGCCCGCGAAAAAGTTTTGGTGGAGATAATCGCACGGAAAGGGAAATTGTCGCAGAATCTCGTCATAATTTCTTTTTGAAGTAGATTCCCTTCTTTTTAAGCATTTCATAGCATTCTTCATAAGAATATACAGCATTCTAAAAATCTATATCTATCTATCTGTCTGTCTGTCTATGTGTGTGTGTGTGCGCGTGCGTGTCTATATATCTGTGTGTACCTGTGTATATGTGTATATATGTGTGTGTGTGTGTATGTATGTTTATACATGTATACATATGTGTGTTTATGTATATATATATGTGTGTGTGCGTGTATGTATATGTGTGTGTGCATATATGTATGTGCATATGTAATTGTGTGTGTATATTTATACGTATGTGTGCTCATATATATATATATATATAATGTATGTGTGTGTGTGTTTATATATGTGTGTTTGCGCGTATATATGTATATATACAGTGGGTAAAAAAAGTTTCTGCACGGTCACTAAATTTAAGAATAAATGAGCATAATTTGTAAAGTATTGCATTTTTTTTTTCTCTTTAAATACTGTCTATATGTGTTAAGTATAAGTCTATAGAAAGAGATTTTTATAAATTTTCATTTTTACAAAACGGGAAAAGCATATTATTTGCAATATTGCAGTGCAAAAAAAGTTTCCGCACACGTTATGCAAATTCTTTCTGAAGTGTTTAAAACAGGCCCGCAATAAATCTTTGACGTCAGAAAGTTAATCACTAATAAGAAAATAACATTTCGACAGTTGTTGAGTTCAAGTTTGTTCTTGATCGTCTCAAAATGGAAGTTTCCAGAGCTATTCGAGAATTAGTAATTAAATTGCGAATCGATGGATCATCCATGAAAAGGATTAGTGAAAGGATTAAAAAATCGAAGTCTACTGTGCAATATATTATTGAAAGATATCGTAAACTTCATTCACTTGAGGATAGAGATCAATCCGGGAGGGAGTCAAAATTAAATCGCGTGCATAAAAGAAACATCATACGCCAAGTTCAAGAAAATCCACGAATTAGTGCACCGAAGTTGGCAGCTGATTTAATGGTTAGTTACAACATTAAAGTCTCAACTCAAACCGTGAGAAATGTCATTAAAAAAAGTGGTTATCATGGACGTGAAACCCTATATAAGTTTGTGCAACAGGAAAAAGCGCCCCGAGTTTGCAAGGAAGCATGTAAGCAAGCCATTATCTTTTTGGGAATCCATTCTTTTTAGCGATGAATCAAAAATTAACATTCATGGGTCAGATGGCCGAGTTATGGTGTGGAGAAAACCAACCGAACAAATGCTAACTAAGAATTTATGCTGACCTGTGAAGCACGGTGGTGGCGGTGTTATGGTATGGGGGTGTATGAGTTCTTCTGGAGTAGGAAATTTGCAGTTCGTCGAGGGAAATATGGATCGATATGGATATCTGGATATTTTTAAACAAAATGTGTTAACCAGTACAGAGAAACTATCTCTCGGAACTGGATTTACTTTTCAGCAGGACAACAATCCTAAACACACCTCTAAAATTTGCCACGAGTGGTGCATTTACCATGTTAAACAACAACTTCATAGCCCTTCCCAGTCACCTTATTTAAACCTCATCGAACATTTGTAGGAAGAAATTGGCCGACAACTTAAAAAATATGACATAAAGGACAAAGTTGAGCTCAAAAGTGCCATTAGTAGTATTTGGTATATTATTTCTCCAGAAACAACAAAAAAACTTGTAGGGGTAATGCCGCAACGTCTAAAAGAGGTGATAAAGGCCAAAGAAGGGGCCCACTGATCATTAAATGTATATTTGTTAAATGTATTTTGCAATTTTGTTAACTTTTTTCGTGTGCTAGGGTACCGTACGGAGACTTTTTTTGTTCCATGCTTACGGCATTTTTTGAGTTTATAAGATTTATTATTTAATTTTGTCAGTATTATCATCCTTTTAATATGAATAAATATTAAATAATATTAGTTTTAACTCATTTTTAAGTTTTCAATTTTATCATTATGAATTTTGTGTGACGAATTAAGCTTTGATTTGCATTCGCATCTGCGTACGGGGACTTTTTTTACCCACTGTATGTGTATGTGTGTGTGTGTATGTATGTGTATGTGTGAGTATGTGTATATGTATGCGTGTGTGTATATTTATATGTATGTGTGCTCATATATATATAATGTGTGTGTGTGTATAGTCCTAATGTTCAATCGTTTATAAAATACTTTTTATTCATTCACTTATGTTCAAATATATTTTTAAAACTCGTAGAGTGGATGACATTTGATGTTAATACAGTTTTTGTGTCAAATATTATTTCATTAATTCAATTAAATTACTTTAAAAAGAGGCGCCAAATGGTCGACAAGTTAAAAATTTTAATAAGTAGTATAAAAGTAATATATAAAAAAGTGTATGACACTTGATGTAAATACAGTTTTTTCAAATATTAATCCATTAATTAAATTTAATTATTTTTTGATAATTAATTTTTTTGATAATTCGTAAATAAAAATTAACCACAATAATTTTTTTAAAAATAAAAGTGTGAATTGGATTTTCTTAAAAAAATTAATACTAATTGTTTCCCAATAAAATCTTAATTTATCATTTAATTCCTGAAAACAATGATGATGACGATTTTATTAATTTCAAATTAATATAAAAACATCTCTTCTAAGATAATATTATCGGAGTATAGGATAAAATTTATCGATAAATAACAACATGTACGAATGTTCATAAACAGTGAGCCTCTAAAAATAAGCAGGTGTAAGATGTGTCTATTTTCCACCGATTAAACCAATCGAAATGCAATTATAGCAAGATGCCCGGAAAAAGCGTGGAAAAGCAATAAATCTCCCGGTATTGTGCAGACCCATAAATCCCGCTTTTCTAAAACGGCTCATACATTTCTACTTGTTTCCCTTAGTAAAACCTGACCGCGGATATTTTGTGGTAAAGATGTTGCCGCATCATTATGATATACTGCCGTCCAATACGGGAATGTGAAAGGAAGAGAGTGTGGGGGGAAGAAAGTGCGGAAAGATATTGTTTTGATTTTATTAACTACAAGCTGGTATCCGCTAAAAATGATATTAAGTGCAATCCATCCATCATTTGGCAATGTTTCATCGCAATTGGAGGAATGGTAAGACAAGATATCAAGTACGAACAAACACACACTCATTTCTATGTATTAGATTCGCGCATTCTTTTAGAATTGCGCAACTTGGTGTCCTTTCAGAACGGTAGTGAAAGAAACTATTGATTGTATCATTTGATTCGTTTCATATTCGTTCGGAATTCTCGAGTTTAATGTTAGAAAATGGGATTAAAATACTTTCTTTTCAAATGGATTAAACATAGAAAATACATTTATACCATAATATCATTAATATATATATCTATACTTATAATAAAGCTCAATGTGTGTGTGTGTGTGTGTTGGCGCTCTACAGGTCAGACCGTTGGACCTACAGCTACCAAATTTGGTACATGTATACCTTGGAGATCGGGAATGTGCACCTCGGAGCCCTTTTTTCGAATTTTTAATTGGAATTTGAATTCATTAAAATTTAAGCATAATTTCGACGTTTTTTCGCTATAACTTCCAAAAATATCGCACAAACATGATTTTTACATCCATTTAAAGATAAAAAAAATTAGCTTCCTAATGGTATCAGTGTTTTAATGTATAACTCAAGCTTCTATTTTTAACGAATTTTTAAAGAAATATTTTAACCATGTTTTTTTAGCACGTGACTGGATAAAATAAAAGAAAACAATGACGGAAGTTCAAATAAAAAAACAACTATCATCGCAAATCAAATCTAAAGAAATACAACTTTCAGCACGTGACTGGATAAAATAACATAAATATAAAATGTGATATCTTCTAAAAAAATAAATGCAAGGCAATGGATTCTATGATCGTTTGCAATATCTATATCATTAATTCCATAAATTATCTTTATTTACAGTAAACCTGATTGAATTTAGACAGGATATGCATTTAATAGCCTATTTCTATAATCGTTTGTAATATCTGTATCATTAATTCAATAATTTTTTCCCTTTTTCGCTTTTTTTAAAAAACATATTTAACATTTTGGCAACATCACCGAAAAAAACATTTTTAATATTTTGGAAGCATAATCGATAAATTGTTAGAGCATTAAACTCAAAAAGTTTTTCCGTATAAAGTTACCGACTCTTTAACTACTAATAACTGAATCTTTTAACTTTAACTATTTCTTAAATTTTGGCTAATGAATATGTGCTTTAATTGAAAATTTTAGAACGCATTACTCATGGCGAACCAGCTGGTCGCCAAAGGCGGCTAGTATTTTATAATCTAGTAATGATAGTTTAATTGATATGCCATAAAGAAAAGAAATTGTATCAACTGATGATATGGGAAGAAATTATATTTGAAAATGTCTGCTTGGACGTGTTTATTACTCATCTTTGCAAATTGTTTCAACAACGAATATAACTGAAAAAATAATATCATTTCACCCAACTGTTCAGAATTTTGTGAGCATTTCCACTGAATTTATTTTTTCTTTGGGTCAGAGATTTGGATGAGCAGATTTCATTTTTCAGGTTTGTAAACAGGGATTAAAGTATCTGGTTGAATACGCATTTTTATTTTCATTTCACAATATTTAAGAAGATCACTTTTTGTACCACATACGTTAGCATTATATATATATATATATATATATATATATAAATGACTAAAAGCTTTATTTTCCTTAATTTCACCTTGAATGGATATATGGATATTTTATTGTAAACATAATTTTAAGTGCTGTTAAGTGTTTTTTTATCCAGTTTGATGATGAATGAAAAATAACCGGTCAATTATTTTTTTAAATTATCTGACTAGTTTAACTTAGAAGCCTAACCTTTTTGTCTAACTAGTTTGATTCATATTCGCAGTTTTAGCAAAAGTATCTAATATTAAATTATTTCCTGTTTGTTTTTGCAACTGTAGTCTTTATAGTTATTCTAAAAATGATATTAAATTAAAGAATTTCTAAAATTTTGAAATTCTCTAAAATCTGGAAACATAACGTTTTTTTAGCAATTATCTACCAAAAACTTTCTCCAATTTGTTTAGTAATTATCTAACAAAATCTTGCGAGAAAATACTAAAAGAAAAACGCTAAAAATAAATTAAGACTCATTTTTGCACTTTCTGATAAATATTGCAACTTCTACAGAAATAAAGACACAAAAATAGATTTTAAGGTAGCGGACTATGAATTTTTTTTATTTTTTTATTTTGCTATTTTGAAAAATTAGCTTCTTAAAAGACTATGACTTTTAGTTGCATTGCATAAATACAAAAAAAAAAAAAAAAAAAAAAAAAAAAATGTTCGAAAATTTAATATATTTTAAGAAATAAGAAAATTTGTTGTAAATTTTAATGAAATTTAACCGAAACGGTTAACACTCTCACAAAATGGTAATGCAACAATCCTATTTGTCTTTGCACACAAGTTATGGAATATAATAATGAACGAAAGGAATCAAAATATAAGAAAACATTTGAAATGGAAATAAGTCATGGGTAAAAACATACATATATATGCAATTTGTCCATCAATTCGCAATTTATTTTTTCTTAAAACGCCAATAAATGAAAAAGTATTTCACCCACAAAAAAACTTTTGGTTCACTTCATTGCCCATATAATTTAAAACACGCACTGAAATTTTTATGTGAATACCTCCATTAGTTTTTGAGGTAGCGTGTTAACTAACGGTGGTGAGTTTTTATGAAAATTGAAGTTGAAAGAGGAATAAGAGAAATTTTAGTTGAAAAATATGTGATCCTGGATGATAGGTGAGGTCTTCTTTTTCCTAAAAGAGATAAACTGTTCTGGAAAGAGAAAAGTCTGGACTACAAAAATAACAATAAAAAAATCGTCAATGTGGTCAATAACCATGTATTTTTAACACAGTCGGATACCTAAAAAATTGAAGGAATATATAATTGTTTACACGAATTATTGTTCCTCGTAAATTAATAATTACATATAAGGAACCCACTAACTTTCACCTCTCAGGACACACTAAATGCTGAAGAGAAAAAAATGAAGGTATAAAAATAAACTACAAAAGCGAAAGTCCCGCCCCACATGCTAAGTGCCTTGTCGCGTGCTACAATACATTTGAGACCTCAAGAGCAACACTCGTTTAATGGCTTTCGCCCGCCTCCCTGATTGATCTTTGGATTTGTTTTGATTTGCGGACTTTGCTTTGGGAGGTTAATGGAATGGTTCCGTTTTTGATGAATGACCGCATTCCCTGGATCATTTTGCCACAGATTTTAATTCTTCCTTCTTAATTGTTGGTAGTTATTTTTAAAGCGTGATATTTAGTGGTATTAGAGCACTCTAACTTTGATCCAATTTAGGCGGTGAGTTGTTTAATTTGTATTTGTATTGTAACAGGTGTAAAAGTTTTTCGTTGAAATACTTTTCACAGAATTTTTTTTATATGTCTTTTTCGAAGACCAGCATGTTCGCTCAAATGATTAAATTTTCCCTCAGTTAAATATGAATGCTGAATTAGTAATACCGAAAAACACGAATTTAGTTGGTTCAGTTCAGTTCAGTTCAGTTATATTAACGTCCCGTTTAAAGCAACACGAGGGCTATTTTGGGACGGACCTCGTAATTTTGAACCACGGTCAGATGACGAGGACGACAACTGAAGTGGCACCCCCCTCTCCACACCACACCACACCAGCGGGAGGACTTTGGCCTGACAGATTTAACGTGCAAGAGACCCCCTCACAAGACGGATCTTCGGTGGAATCGAGTCTCGAACCTGAAACCCTCCGGTTCCGAAGCCGAGACTTTACCACCGGGCCACCGCGGCCCCCACGAATTTAGTTGGAGAAGTCAAACAAAATAAATGTGAATATGCCAAAAAAATTTAAAAAAACAGAGGTAAAACTCCCATTTGTTTTAGTGTCTAAGTAGGCCTTTTATATCTCTCTTTCTCTCTCTCTCTCTGTGTATATATATATATATATATAGTGAGAGAGAGATGGATATAGAGTCGCAAAGAAAATGCTCATTTATGCCTTTCAAAATAGCTTCTTTTTCTCTTAAAGGTCACACTGGTATTCTTTCAACAAGACATTCCATTAAGTTTTATGAATGGTGTTAACGACTTTTATGCATATAATAGCAGCTTTCATTGCCTTATACTTATGATAAACTTCCTTCCCTATGAATGGCCGAACGTGTTCCTAGAAGCATACAAATATTGTATAATATCGTATGACACTGATCCATCTTCGCAATATTGTTTAAAATCATATAATATTGTACAATATAGTGCAGCAGACTGTGCGACCTGTCATTATTGTTGTTACTTATGATACTTGCCATAAGCGGCTGACGAAATCAGCGATTTAAGCCAAGTTTGTAGCTTCTGAGAGTGAAAGCCCCTGAGCACCCGAGTCCGGAAATCTGACATCTAGCTCACATGAAGATGACACTCACTTTCAAAACCCTTTTTAGAACTGGGAGGGGTTCTTTCATACTCCTCACAAACAGAACAAAGGTTAAAGAAGAACCCCGTGCGAACGAGGACTGGAACCCGGGATGACCAGACCACGAGGAAGACACACGATCTCAAGTCAGGACGGAGGCACTTTCAGTATTAGATGCATATGCTTTGCTGGAAACTAAATACTTTCCCATTACATTTTTATTTCAAGGAATTTACTCTCCAAAATTCATGCATTTATCAGTGTATTGTTAATTAAATGAATTAATTATAAAGTGCATGTAAGTGTATTATTTCCTTTATCGCGAAAAGCAAGCATTTATGTTTAATTCCACAATGTGGTTGAAATATAGATTATTATGATTTTTGAAGGAAGCAACTGGGCTCATGTTCTCAGGAACATTTCTTTCATGACCTCACTCACACACGGAACAAAGACAAGACATCCACGCGAGCAGCTTAACAGCACAGTATCACATCTCAGTCTGATTACACTCGCAAAGCATTGTGAGATGATATATCAGGTATCGCCATCCAGTATCCAAAAGAGAAGATAAGAGTTATGTGAGTGCCACAGCAATTATATTGATAAATTTATTTAAATTATATTAACACGTTGACTGCCAACTACGAGATAACTCGTGGATTGCATTCTTTTCTAAAAGGCCAACTACGAGTTATCTCGTACTATGTTTTACTCGTCATTTTTGTGCAGATACGAATAAACTCGTAGTGTATCTGTACTAATATCGATAGATGGCTTCTGGGAAAAGAACAAACAATCATTGCTGGCTTGCATCAACAGAAAATTTTATTAAAAAACGAACGAAAAATATAATTATAGAAATGGGTTCAAATGAGTTAGGGTCATTTAAGGTCAGATTTCGGAAAATGGCCGTGGCATTCAACATGCTAATGTCTTGTTTTGATGGTAAATGTAACTATTTTGAGGTAATTATTGTAAACTGTGGCTAGATGACTTGAATTATTCTTGACCTATTCCCACCCTTATTCTTCAAGGCTCCACACAACAACAACAGGATGACTTGTGACTTTATGACAACAAATTTAAAGCGAGCAAACCCACACAAATTTTGGATTTTCCATAGAAGCGAGTCTGAACTAGAATTCCTTTGATAATGAAAATAAGAGCCACCCACAAAATCACGATGCATATTAAATCCGTCGAGGCCAAAGGTCCTCCTTTTGGTGTGGTGGGAAAATTTGAAGGGGCGTGTCAGCTCAGGTGTTGTCCTCTTCGTGTGACAGTGGTTCAAAACGATGAGGTCCGTCCCCAAATAACCTTAATGTTGCTTTACAACGGGACGTTAATACTGATCGGTCTAATGCCACTTGGTCATACCAAACCCGAAATGAGATTTAGCTCTTTGGAATGAAGGCAGAAGTGTGCGCCTTTCGTTGTGAACGAGCACCGTTCAGGTGAAAGGACGACTTTGCTAGAACACACACAAGACACAATCCTATTTAGGGGACGGTCGACCTCATTCATCTATCTGCTAGTCAGAATTTAGACCCAAAGCAGAGCCCGCTCAGTACATTAACTCAGACAAATTAGCTCAGAGACATTAACTCAGTACCCCCAGAGGTATCGTTTGTTATGGGAAATTGGAGGACTTTTGCAGTCAACGTGCCGCAACTGCCATTAGCCAACAAGGTGGTCTCTGGCCGAGACGAGGACAGAACCAACGAGTTGACGCTCTACCAACTAGGCTACCGCGGCCCTCTCGTTAATATAACTAAACTAAACTAACTCATAGAATCGCTGAAATCCTGGATGACCCAGCAAAAGAAATCCCTAGATTTCTTTCAAAGTAATCTATCTTTTAAGATTCGTCTCTTTTCAACTTTCTGCCATTCATCACTTCCCCTAAGTACCTCTTCGCATCAAAATCCACATCAAAACACGCTCTCTCCCACGCTGTACAGAAGTCTCATCACACACCCAAATTGACGACGCCATTCCTTTGCTTGTCACCTCAAACAATGGGCAGTCAACAACCACGGGCAACCCAAAAAAACCTTTCTTTAAGTGCGGGAAATCACTTGTATTCTTTTCTCCCATTCCCTCAAACAAGAAAATAATCGAAGGGGAGAAAGTTGCGAGAGTTTGTCGGTGTTTAGGACAGGACCCGCCCTCTATTCGGAAAAAGGTCATAATAAGGGGCGTGCCTGCACTTTCCCTGGCGGCCTGTTTGTTGTGTTGCAGATTTGACGGTTATTAACTATGAGTGGCTGCCGTTTTGCGCTGATTAGGTTGCTTCAAAAAAGAAGGCCCGTGCGTGAAAATATATTAAGGGATCGGGGCCCATGATATATCGCCAAATTATCAATTAGCGGAAATTGAAAAAAGAAATAAATCAAAACTAATGTGATACTGAAGTAAAAAGAAGTGGAGCTTTAAAGTATTATCCGTATATAAGCCAAGAAGTTCTCTTTTTGTTAAACTAAAATTTGCATCCTTTTTATAGCTATACTTTTATTTTGCTATTTTTTTTTTAAAGAAAAGTGTTGTTATCTCTATGAAATTGTAATCTGGATGAAATAAATGTCAACATATTTTAGTATTTCATTCAGAATTTTGATATACGATTTGCTAACAATTTTAACACAAGAAAGGGTTTTTATTTCATATTTTTATAATCTAACTATATGGTACTCGGCGCTTTGCTACCGGGTGAAGAAATAATCTTGGAAACATCGTGTGGAATTCGAAATAGTTATCTTGTCTCATTAAGAATGATAGGAAGAGTGATAGTTATTTTCTTGTCGGGAATGAATACATTCATTGAAACTGAAGGATATATAAAGGAGAAGCATAAATAGTATTTATTCTGTTTTTATTATTCTATTCTGCAAACAAATATTCATTTTTATGGATTAGATTTGTGTATTCTTTTAGAAACTTAATGCTTGGTGTTCTTTCAGAATGGTAAGGAAGGAAACTATTTATTGCATCTCGTGATTCATTTAATATTCGTTTTGAACTCTTAAGTTTCATTTTAAAAAATGTGACCGAAATATTTTTTTTAAAAATTTATCAAATATATAAAAATTATATTTATACCATAAAATAGTTATATAGTTGAAAAAAATTTTTGACGATTAAGATAGTGCAAAATTATTTGTACTGTCCTATTTTTGGAAGTTACTTCGAAAAACACTCAAATTTAACTCAAATTTTAAAACTCTGAGGATTTTTCTGCCCAAAATTTCATTTCATCATCCGTAATAAAATTGTTATCACTGAGAATGACTTGCATGGCATTTGTGTTCAATAGCTATACGATGTTAACCTTTCATTTGGATTTAGCATTTCTACTGAATCTAATCTCTCCTCGATGAGCTTATGGAGACTTATCTTTGGTAAACAGATGCGGTTGAGATCCGAATTTTTTTTTTCATTTTGGATTATTGCACCATTTCTCTGACCACCCCGTAGATGTAAGCGATAAGCTGACCCAGTTTTGTCGCCATCGAATGAACGGTTTAGGAAGAAATAACAGACGTGCAGGCAAACATTCATTTTTGTGTATAGAGATATAGATTTTAAGGTAGCCATTGACCTTTAGTAATGTAGATTTAATTAGAAACCACTTTTAGTAATTAAACCAATTTTTAGTAATTAGAAACCATTTTAGTAATGTAGAAAGCCCCATTTCTTTTATAAAAAATTAGCCATTTCTTCGCATATTTTGATACGTTTATATTTCATTTGCTTCGATTCATGGTAAAGCAGGTGAAATTTCGGAATCGCTTTTGTTGAATATTTCAATAAAAATAAAATTGAATTTTTGATGACAAAATATACCAGGGATGGCGAACCAATGGCATGCGATACAATATTTTGGGTACGCCCCCGATCAAAATGATTTTCATGCGACTTTATTTGATAAAATGAAATTGAATAATATGAAATTAATCTGATTCATTTCCAGTCTAGTTCAATGTGAATTCAAAAATGTATTGAAACAAGGAAAAAGTTGGAATGGATTGAAACGGAAAGATTATCAAATAGAATAAGTTGATATGCCAGGAACGGAATTTTGAAAATATGGAATTCGATTCCAGATACATTTGGCTGTTTGGAGAAGCTGGGCTCATGCAATTTTAGCCCTATTTTCATCCACCTACGCATGCGAGTCATGATTTTCAGAGATGAATAACATCAAAGACTCGCTCAGAAACCGTTTGGCAGATGCCCCCCCCTTCAGCATGCATTCCGATAAAAGTAATATATTACAATCCTAATATAAGTTATTTGTCATCTTATCTGCAACAACAGATGTCACACTAATGTTTCGTTTGAACTGCAAGTATAACTAAAACATTTACTTCTACACTGTGCAAAATGTCTTTTCGTTGTAAATAAAGAGTTAGGAGTTGTTAGGATTTAGTTTTATTATCTTTTCAATAATGAAACTAAATACACAAGTGAACTTTCTTTTTGACGGCCCATCTATATCTATTTAAACATTTCTTTAGAAAAAATGGCAGGTTTTTCCATAAAGGTTCGCCTTCCATAGAAGATATCTTAATTTAGCTATCCATTAACCGTTAACTAACCATTATTAATAATTAAAGTTTGATTCCATGAAAGTGGTGCCATCTGGTAATAAAATTAGTGAATAAAATTCATTTCAAGATTCCATAACAATGCACCATAAATTAAAGTCTGAAAAGTGGGCAAAAATCAGCAGAAAAAGATCTCTACTTTTTACAAAATCGATAAGCTTTTATTTTTAGAAAACTCTTTTCAGTGTCTTTAATTATTGTATCATTTTTTGACAATGAAAGAGGTATAATAGTGTGTGTGAAGGAATCTTTCTGCATAAAAGCTAAACTATATTTCTAATGATAAAAATTCAGATAATTCATATCAAATTGAAATGATTCGATGGATGTATTAAGTTTACTTATTGCCGGCGACCTGGCATAGGAGTAGCGTGTCTTTCCCGTGATCTGGGCGTCTCGGGTTCCAGTCCCGGTTTGGGCATGGTTGTTCTTCCTCTTCTCTATCTGTGGGATGTGTGAATGCGCCCACCTGTAAAAAGGGGTTGTGCAAGCGAATGTACTAAGTCGTACATGAAGTAGCTAAGTCGTACTCTTGGCCCTAGTTGGCGCTACTGAAAGAATAAGAGACGTAAAAGTGTCGGCTCAAATCGTCGACGGCATCTGTCAGCGGGCTTGTTAAGTGCCATAAGCAACAACAGTTTTTTTTGTTGTTAGTACGCATGATGCAATGAACAGGAATAATAAGATTTTCCATTATAAATTTCTTTCGATTTTTACAGAAGTCACAAACATAATCTAAGAAATATTCCTTACTAGAAGAAAAATGATGTTGTGAAGGAATACAAAAGAACAGAAGGTTCTTTCTAACCACGTGTTTTTATGTTAGGGCTTGCTCTAGAATATTCATCTTCTTTTAATTTTTATAGGAGTCAACTTGAGATCTAGGTTAGTAGAGCAGAGGGGATAAATAAGAGAAAAATGCGTTTTCCTTCTTATTTCTTTTTTTTCCTTTCCCATCGTCTTGTTGAGATATTTGATGTTATACAATGCATATAACAGAATTAAGCAAGTTAAGGTATCCGACTACGTTTAAAACACAGGTTTTCAACCACACTGTTATTTTTTGTGGTTCAGACTTAATTCTTTCCGAAACAGTTTATCTTTTCTAGGAAAAGGAAGGCCTCACCTATCATCCAGGGGAATTTGAAGCTATACATATTTTTCTGCTAAAGCTTGTCTTTGATTTCAGTTTTAATTTTCATAAACATTCTCCACCGTTAACCGGATACCTCAAAACCTGATAAAGATATTTACATAAAAATTTCAATGTGTGTTTTAAACAATGTGGGCAATGAAAGGAATCAAAAGTTTTGTTGTTGAGGAACAACTTTTTCATTTATAGGGGTTTTTAGAAAAATCAAGTTGTGAATGTATGGAAAAAAGCATATATGCGAAAATTTTTCCCGTAACTTCTTTGCATATCAACATGTTTCTTAGATTGTGGTTCATTTCATTCATCATTATATTTTACTAACTTGTGTGTAAAGAAAAAATAGGATGGCTGCATTACCATTTTTGTACAGTATTCACCGTTTTGGTTGAATTTCATTAAAATTTACAAAAAAAAATTCCTATTTCTCAAAATATATTATATTTTAAAACAATTTTGTAGTATTTATAATGTTTATAGCTCACAATACATCTAAAATTCATAAATCTTGCATTTCTGTTGAGGCAAAAATAATACTTCATTAAATGAATGGGATCAGAATTCAGGCACCACAGTCTTCTAAAGTAGATGAAACAAGGCTTTTTTATTTCCTTTTTATTTAACTTCGCATGCTTCATATTTATTCCATGGAAGTTTGTAAATATTTTGATTAACGTGTACACTCAAAGATATAATATTTTTTTAATTTTTACTTTAAAAATCCATTTTTTTCTTAGTAGGTCATTAGTATATGTTAAACCCATTTCAATGAGGAAAAAAGCATATTAAACTATTATTAATTAATTAGTTAAATTTAATGAGTTAATTAGCATTTTTTTTTTTTTTTTTGGAAACGTGGTATCTTAAATTCTAATTGGTACAAACACACAATTCCAGTTGGAAATGATGTTTAATATGAGTCTTCATGTCGTCTGCCTCCCTCAAGTTATAAAAATAGTTTTTTTAACCTTTTTCAATCCACGATGAATAGAAAGAGAGATTTTTTTTCATTCATTTTAACTTTTAAATAGCTATTAAAAGTTTATTTCTGTAACTTTAATTGAGGCACAAAACATCCCCTGTTTCATACTTATTATTTTTATATATGAATAATTGTATTTGGTTCATTTTTTGTTCAGCTATGATTGTTTGAATGATGTAATATAGTGTGAAAATATCATTCTTCATAAAATGAGTTTTAAAAATAATACTGAAACTAGAGTCTTTAGTGAAAGTACCTTGAGGAAAATCCTTACAACTCGAGAAATATTCCAAATATTGACAGCATCTCGGTATCGTTTGAAAGATAAAGGATCAGAGAGCATTTTGAGGTAATAAAAAAATATTCGATATTTTGAACGATTTTCGAAATTCCAAGTGTATATGTACACCTTAGCAATTTGATGCTCTAGAATTCTGCAACTTTCAATAATTGTGGCACTATGATATATATTTTAATACTTTCTAGACTACATTATGAATAATTTTAATTAAATACAAGTTTTTAATCCCTTTTGAGGAACATTATTTGATAACGAAAGTAAGAAAAATGATTTCAGGATTCAATCATATTATTAATAATGAATTATTGAGTATATTAAAGACTAATAAGCAAAAAATGAGAAGTTTTAAAAATGCCCTACATATTATATTGGAAAATTCAGATGATAAAATTATTTTACAAAAATAGGAAGATAGCGTTATTGCCCGAAAACCATGAATAATGAATAGCATAGAAAGTCTTTAATAAAAATGAGTTTTCTTATATAAATATGTTTGTGATGAATAGGAATGTTTGTTTATATGTCTCTTATGCGGTGTTTGAATGTTGATAACATTTCAATGAATCTATTCATTTCCGATATGAAAATAAATATCATTCTTCCTATCATTCCTACTGAAACAAGGCATTTATTTTAAATTTCAAACAATATTTCCAAAAGTATTTCTTCTGCGGCAACAACGCAATGGCAGTTTCTTATAAATGGAAATGAAATTTCTGTTTTCATAATATATTTCTATCAATGCTTCACATCTGTGCGAGTATATTTTTGCCCTTTTTTATATCTAAAATATTTCTTATCGCTCTAATAAGAGTGGGTTTTTTAAATCTACAAATATAAAATTGAAAATAACAAAAATTTGCTTTTTTTTGTTTTTAGAATTTATTTCAGTTTTATGCTTTTGGATAAATTTGAACGAATTTGATATATAACTGTCCTCTATTTTTATTTGGTAAATTTTCAAGGTTTTTTTTTTTTTCATTTGTACATATTTTTACTGTTACTGTGCACCACATAATGACTTATAAACTCAGTTTTATAATAAAAAGTAAGTTTATGATAAATGATTTGATTAAAAGTTTCTTTTAATTAAATCTTTTATTACTTTCTATTTAAATGCTAAAGGTTCTAAAACATTTTAAGGGGTTGAATATGAGAATTGAGAAACTATAGAATATAAAAATATGTAATTTTTTTTCTTTCATTTTCGTATATGTATGTATGACATAAAAAGACTAATGAAGCCGCACATATAGTGATTAGTTTTTCTTAACTTTAATTTTTTTAAATAAACCTTAATATAGGCAAGATTTGTCTTAAGCACATAATGAAGCATGCGTATAATGTTCTTGAAAACATTAAGATGACTATCAAATTTAGTAGAAAGGAAAGTTATTTCTTCCTTCTTTAGTTTAACATTGTCAGTAGCTTATAAAATGATTCAAAAATATAGAAAATAAACATTTTTTTAAAGTTTATTTATTAAAGGTATAATAATATAGAACTTACAGGAAAAAATGGCTGCATCAATTATTGCACACCTTGAAAATAATATCTCAATTTCGAATTCTTGATCAACGGTTTATCCAATTATGATTATGAATTAATGATATTTTATGCAAATCTGCCATCTTTCAAGAACAATGCAATGGAATGTGTACCTTGAACATATTCTTTTCAACGAGATTTGCATATTCGGTTTCCAATCAAAATCGCCAAGGCTGTTCGGCGAGATAATTCAATTTCCTCATACGAGAGACTGTGAGGAACAAGCACAATCCCCCGCTATTTAATGTGTAAATTAAACTCCGCCCATCCGACACGATCTGTATGAAGAGGTTAATAAGTGACTCGATCCCTTTTGCGTCATATAACGTCTTAATCAAAGGGTCTTCCTTGTGCTGCACCACCCTCCCCAAGTACCCGAGGGCAGGCCTCAAAGATAAAAGAGGTTAGATGGCTATCAAGTTCTCGAATAGAGTTATCATGTGCCACCCAAGATGTTGATCGAAGATTTATCAAAAGATCTTATCGATCGGCCTTTTTTCTCAAGAACAGAGTCACGATCTTCCGGTGTTGAGCGCTGAGTTCGTTGCAGAGGAAGTCACATTTTGCTACCATTGACCAAACGCCAATCAAGGTCGGATTTCTTTTTCCTGCTTCTAAAGGAAACATGATATATGAGTGAAGTTTTATTGAATTGAATTTTTCTCCTTGGTTGGGTAAGAAATGTAAGTCATCTGGAGCATGAAATCAATTAAAAATTTCGAGCAAAAAATTAAACGAGTAATTTTTAAAAAAAAATTGATTTGGATTTATGTATTTCAAAGATGTTTTTAATTAAAAGTCTATTTTTGTTCTATAATTTCTTTTTTTCCAATTTTAAAGGATAGTTTCATGATTGACTCATTTGATTGAACAGACCATTTATTGAAAACAGCATTTTGCTAGTATTGCTAGTATTTTTATGTATAGATATTTATATCAAGTTTGGTTGGTTGGTTTCATGGCAAAAGAGCCAAAAAAGTTTAATTCAAAGCTTATTAAAAAGTTTCTATAAAAGTTTTTACAAAAATAACTATTGGTAAAACAATGACAAAAAGTCATAACGAAGACATAATAGCAAGAACTCATATGACAAGTACAGTAATGAAGACATAATAGTACTCAAATTAAGGAATAAAAACCTATAGACTTTAAAAAGGCAAAAAAAGTTTTTACATAGATAGCTGCCAAGCAGCAATGGCAAAATCACTGCTGTTGGTTTGAAGCTTTTGTTACCCGTGGCACTATATAAGCCCGCCGACATGAGTTTCCCTTGTTTCTCAGTAGCGCCAACCAGAGCCAAGTGTACGACTCAGCTACTTCATGCTTCATATTCGCCTGCACAGCCCTTTTTTACATGGGGGGGGGGCACATTCACACTACTCATAGATAAATCACAGAACAACAGCCATGCCCGAACCGGGACTGGAGCCCGGGACACCCAGATCACAGAGAAGACACGCTACCCCTATGACAGGACGTCGGCGTTGTTTTGAAATAAAACAAACGTTGAGCATTCCATACGGGCATGACAAACTGTTATTCCACAGTGATAATGTGAGTACATCGACAATTAATCATTTAATAAGAAGTGTGAATCAGACAACTGTGTCAAGTTTTCGATATTTCAAAGGTTTTCTATGATAGACTTACAAGTATTAAGTTTGGTTTCCGAGTGCCATTGAGTTTAGGCAAAGATGACAAATCTCACGCAGGTGTCAAAAATGCTTTGAGCCAGAAAGATGATATATAATCTTGTATGTGATATGTACATTTAATCTAATGAAGAATTTATCCTATATTCGAAGAAATCTATTTTTTAAAAATTGATTGGTTGGTTGTGTGGTTTATTTGCGCAAGAGCCATATTTGGCCTTAATGCGCCAATCAAATAGTCTGTTTTATAAAAGATATTTCCTTTTGCTTACAAGTAATTAATTAACTCTCTTATTTAGCAGGCTTAGTTTAGTTTAGTTATATTAACATCCTATTGTAAAAGCAACCATATGGCTATTTTGGGACAGACCTCGTCAGTTTGAATCATGGTCAGATGACGAGAACGACACCTGAGATGGCACCCCCCTCTCTTCACCACATCAACGAGAGGACATTTGGCCTGACGGATTTAACGTGCAAGAGACTCCCTCACACGACGGTTCTTCGGTGGAATCGAGTCTCGAACCTGAAACCCTCCGGTTTCGAAATCAAGACCACGGTCTCTTATTTGTCAAGCAATTTTAGGATTGCTATTAAACTTTTTAGTCCGTCAAAATATAGCTCAAGGTAGAAGATTACGGTGAATTTTCAACTTTTCCTGTTATGGGTCTTAATTAATGAAATTATAAGAGAAGGTGTCTTTACTAGTATTGGATTTTACAACAGAAATGTTGACAAAAGCAAAAGTAATAAGAAATATAATTAAAAAAAGCTATGCTTGGAATTATATTGCGCTGAATCTTTGCAACTGCAGTGAGCTATGCTATGAAGTAAAATGCTGCGAAATAATTAAGTAGTAGGCATTTTTTCAAATTATTCCCTTGGAGTGACGATGTTTTTTTACACATAAGTAGTAAAATATAAATAAATGTATAAAACATGCTTAAAAAGTTATATAAAATAAAATTTATTAAAAAAATTAAATATATATATAATTTTAAAAATTTCAGAATCGATTAAACGATTGAAATCTTATCATTTTTTCACTATTATTTTCTTTTTATTGTCATACAAATTTTTTTTGGAGCAAACTTGGTTAAGATTTTTTAAATTTCAACTAAAAGCAACTTTTTTTAAATATTTTTATGCACATCAGATGAATTTTTATTACAGTTCTATGTTTCTCTGAACTAAAAAATAGACTTTTGATTTAAAAAAAAAACTCAAAACGTAAAATGTATTCCCGGTTTTATTTTAATGTTTATCCGAAATTTGCATTCACAATTTTTTTTTGTTTGAAATTTCGTCTAAAATTAGAACACCTCGTGTATTTCAGGGATATTTGATTCCAATGGAACGTCCTTTTGAAAAAAGAGTCATTAAATATATTTATTCCTTTAAATCTACAAACATGTTTTTCTTGGTAGCCTCATTTTGAATTTTAGCTCATAATTTATGATACCTGGCCTATAAACTCACAGATTTTGGATTTATTCCTTATATTGAGCAATGCGTTTCTTTTATTGAACAATGTGGTCTTTTTATTGAACAAACAATACATTATTTTTGTCAAGCTATGCATTCTTTTTTGTTCAACAATGCATTCTTTTTATTCAGCAATGCATTTCTTTTATTGAACAATGCATTCTTTTTGTGGATTAATGCATTCCTTTGATTTAACAGGGTCTTCCTTTGATTGAACAGTGCATTCTTTTTATTGCACAATGCATTTCTTTTATTGTACAGTGCATTCTTTTTATTAAACAGTGCATTCTTTTTATTAAACAGTGCATTCTTTTTATTAAACAGTGCATTCTTTAATGATATTTAAATTATCTTTTTTGATGAGAAAAAAGATTTCATGTTTTTATCTATTTTTTTTGCTAATCACCGTCCCTTTAAAACGAAAAATATTTATTAACTCTTGGATAACTTCGTTTAAATAAATGAACTCTGGCAGCAAGTAACTATTACAAGCACAGAAAAAGGCATCGAAACATCTTTTTTCTACCTGAAAGCTTAAATCAAATGAAACATGAGTGCTCAAAAAACAGTTTCAGATGCTCCTATGCATCAAGCGAAGTGCGATAAAACGATGAAGACCAGACAAGCGAAAGAAGAAAAAATAATTTCTCAAATAAAGGATTATTTAAAAAAAGAAAAAGAAAAAGAAAGAAAGAAAGAAAGGACCATCTCTCAAGCATCGTGCTCATTGAACTCATTCCACTTAAATTAACTCATTACAAAAGAAAAGGGAACAAATTAATCTTCGGTAGCTCATAGCTGACAAAGAGCTGCATTGTGCTCCGACTCAAGTAGGAGCTAAAGAGTAACAGCCTCTTCAAGAGGTGGGGGAAAGAAAAAAATAGACTTCCCCTTGCTTTCTTAGGTTACATCTGAGCGTTACCTTTCGAATGAAAAAAAAAAAATCCACAGAGCAGAAGGGGGATGACACAGGTCAGGCAGCAAAAGCATTTAGAGGAAAAAAGAAAAAAAAAATGGTTGAATCTTCTTTGTGGTTACATTGGCTTGAATTGAACTCGTAAGAAGGGGTGCCCGATGAAAGGACGAACCAATGAATTGGACTGCGGTTGCAAGAGGCATTATAGATATATTTTACATTTTAAATCGTGCATGGTGACCTTTGTGGGGGTCAGCGTAGGGAAACTTCGGGATTTCAAAGTATTGCACATGTTTTTAATATTAGGTGGGTGCAGATGTTTTTAAACGATATTATTAAGAGCTCTTAAATACAATTTATAATGAAAAAAAATTCAACAGCAGCATTTTTAAGTGATTAATCCGGAGGATTAAGCGATGAAGGATGGTGGAATAGTCCCCATTGAAGTTGTTGGTCAAAATTCGAGTGGTCAAACATTCATCCCCTTCCAAGGCTGCCAAAAGTGCCTGGTCGTCAAAATCCGTTGCTCGACCTCTTCCGGACTTATAAGCCAAACTAGTGTCGCCAAATGGGAAAATTTGGTATAGAAAAAAGGGTTTGTCCAAATTTTGACAAACCGTTCCCTGCATCGACTTCCCTCACCGAAAAGTGCTTTGAGATCGCGAAATGACTGATCTGCTTTCCATCCTTTCACAAAGAATATGACGAATATGAGTATGGCTATCAACAAGCATTTTTGTAACCTTAAGAGTAGAGGAATATAAGCGAAATTAACAATATTTTATACATCTATAAAACATTGTTAATTTTTATTAACATAGAGAGGTCAAAGAAACGTTTGATAATTATATACCAGCCTAAAAAAATACTAGAAGTTATCATTGACAATTTATAAAAAAATTTAAATAAACTAAATTGATAAAAAAAATTTGATATTTCATATTTTCAGCAATAAATTCCTGATCTATAATTAAAGACCTCCCTCGGTTTTTCGATAAGGTTAAAAGATATAAAATTAAAATTAAAATTGGAAATGTAATGGGAAATAATTCGTATTTTATGTGCCTGCTTTCAAAATCAAGTATTTTAATATGAATTTTAAACGATACGTTAATGTATGGAAAGATTTAAAAGTGAGAAAAATAGAAATATGCCTGTAAAATAATGCTTGCGAATGCATACAGAATGAATTATGCTTCGTAGACCTTATCGAAAGTTTCGTACAAAGAAACTAAATTTCCGAAAATTAGTAAAAGAAAAAAAAAAAAAGGATTAAAAATGTCATTAATTAAAAAAAACAATCAGAATTTATGAAATTACTTGTCTTTGGTGACCAGCTTCTTAGCTCAGATTGCTGATTTTTTTAAAGCAATTAATCGTTTACTTTTTTAAGCAATTAATGGAAGGCATTTTCAAAAAATTTTACCTTGTTATTTGATACGGCTGAAAAATTAGAATTTAATTAATTCAGTCATTACAAATTAGTGTGGGTTAAAATTTTTAAAAAAAGTACCAAATTAAAAAAAAAACTATTTTGAAGTTAATGATTTTTTTTCCCGACAAAAACGTGTAATTGCATCTCTAGATGGGAGAAAGTAAATTTGATCTTAATAGTAAAAATATCTTCCAGAACGTATATCAAAAATGTGTGGGATTAAAACTAATATCATTAAACACAAAACGAATTGAATTAATTTGTATTTTAAGATAATATAAAAATTATTTTTGATCGGTACTAGTTTCGGAAGACACATTTATGAATTTCTTGAACCAAGAGAGTATCCATCTGATGACGGTTAAGTTTATATTCCCGCTAGATTAAACTTTCTGCTTGATTTTTTTTTTCTTTTCGATTTTTTTAAAGTCTTGTTTTGCCTGACAGAATAGAATTTTTGGTAAATCATTTCCAGGCCACTTCTAATAACATTTTTCCAGCTCTACTAATTAGTTTTTGACTTTAAGGCACTGTTCCTTTGTAGGGCAAATCAATTTTTAAATCTAAGGCATTATTCCTTTGCATATTACGGGGAATTCCATAAAGATCTCAGAATTTACGTGGATTCTTGATTGAATTAAAATTTTCCCCAAAACACAATTTGTTAATCAATTAGATAAAAGAGGAAATAATTTATTTAAAGGGTGAAAACACGACCCAAATAGAACATAAATTTATTATTTCTGTACTCGAAAGTAATTTTTATTCTATTTTTTTAAGATAATGAAAAAACAATGAAACTGTCTAAACAAGAGAAAACTCTTTTAGACTCATGAAACCACGTTAATAAAGTTTCTTTCTTATTGTTTCCTCAATTTTTTTCTTCTGAAAATGCAAGATTTTGTAATGAAGGAAACTAGCACAATAATCAAAATCTCCACAAAAAAAGTTGCTTATGAATTTTAAAGGCGCTGGAGAAGGGCCGGTGATTGAAAACAGGAAACTCTCGGGGCATCATAACTAATCTCTCACCCCTTTTTTTTCGGCTGCCTATAAATCATCTTGACAGTCGATTCCTTCCCGTAATTCGAGAATTCTTCACTCCAACCCTTAAAACCCAATTTCATCCCCTCCCCCCTGCTTAAGCAGCTTACTAACTGACTTCCGTCGGCATTAGGAAGCATTCATCAATGTTGCGCGCCACATCTTTCCAGAGGAAGGGGGTGTTCCTACCCCTACACCCTTGTGTTTTAATTCCTTTTTCTACTTAAAGAAAGGAAAGAAAGGGTCCCGGCCATTGTTGTTTTAGTATACTTCTTCGGCCTTTATTTTTATTTTTAATAGCCGGTACCCGGCGCGTCGCAGCCGCAGAAGTAATTTTGGAAATATCGTTTGGAATTCGAAATAACTGTCTTGTTTCATTAGGAATGATAGAAAAATGATATTTATTTCCGAATAAAATAAGAATAATATTTATTTTATTCGGAAATGAATAGATTCATTGATATTGAAAGATATACAGCAAAAGCTCTTTATTCTCGGGGTATATGTTCCACAAATATGCTGCGAATACAGAAACTGTGAATACGGTATGGTCATTTATATGGGAGTATAGGGGATACGTGCCTAGGTGAAAAAATAAAAATGAAAAAACAAATATATAAAAAAATCGATGTAATTGAAGTTTTTGAACATTTAGATTCATTATCTTAAGGCTTAGGCAATGGTTTGAAGAATTTTGACATTTTCTCTTGCTTGGCAGTTTTTAAAAGCTCCTTCCATTCAGACGGATACGTAGCAGTCGCATAAGCAATTTGCCTCTTAAAAATAAGACTACGTTCCATAGTCGGATCAATTTTCATAAAGAATCGCAAAGCGCATTTGCCATTCTTAAACCTTCACTCAGATTTTTCAAATGAATTGTCACGTTTGCAAGGCTTGTGGAAGCCTCTTCTTCAATGGGCTGTGAATTTAACATTTCCTACAAGTCGGTTTCAGTCAGATGTTCATCTTGCGATTCAAGCCATTCCTGAATGTCACTTGATTCTATCTGTTCAAACCCATCTTGTCCTATTACATTCGCGATTTCGGCTATGTTTGCAGTCAACGTTTGAGCTTGCTCAGATTCTTCGTCATTTTCCGCAATCAGAGCAGGCCACAGTTTTTTCCGGCATGACTTCAATGTATGTGGCTTCAGTTCTTCCAATGATCCTTTTATTTTTACGATGCATTTTGCTATGTCATAATTTCATAAAGTATTCCATAATATTTAGATCAGGATTACATTCCATATGATCCAATATGATTTTGTTGGTTCGTCTAATGTAATAGAGCTTAAAGGCCTGGATTATTTCTTGGCCCATAGGTTGAAGCAAAGCCGTCGCGTTGGGAGGTAAAAATGTCACTTTTTTATTTGGATGCTTAATTTCAAGTTCGCTAGGATGACCTGGTGCACTGTCCAAAACTGGAAGTGCTTTAAAGTATGAATTCTGTTTTATTTTTAAGTAAGTTTCAACTTCAGAAACAAAACAATTTCGGAACCAGTCATAAAAAAGGCACTTGTAACCCACGCTTTCTTATTAGCACGCCAAAACACTGGCAGGTTGAATAAAGAAAACGCGAATAAAGAATTTTTTGCCGCGAATATAGGAATTGGGTCGCATTTTTTTCATCCGTGAATAGTGAAACCGTGAATGAAGGAAGCGCGAATAAGGAGCTTTTATAGTAAATCGTAGATAATATTCCTACTATTTAATTAATTTAATTAATCAAGACTTTAGAGTAGGATTTTTTCCCATCATTCAACTGAAACAAATAAGTGCAAGTAGTAAGTATTTGAAGTTTCATTGCAATCCGATGAGCGGTACGGCACCGCATAACAGACATACAGACAAATATTCCTTTTTTTTTTCTTCTTATAAATAACATAATTTTAATGTGCCTATAACATCCCGTAAGTGCAAGAGTATTCGAAGTTTCATCGCCATCGGATGAGCGGTGTGGCAGCGCATAAGAGACATGCAGACAAACATTCATTTTTATTTATAAAGATAACATGGCTTTAATATGTCTAGAGCCATCCCGTAGGTGTAAACAATAAGCTGGCTAAGTTTCA
>JAPMOQ010014910.1:0-10672 GCA_026543055.1 Argiope trifasciata
CATGAACAATATTAAGTATAAAAGAAATTCTACTTTCTTGTAGTTTTTGCGAAAAGACAATTTTTTCCCAGGTATATTAGTATCAATTTATTTTGTTACGTGCTATTTATCTGATACATGATGTTTACGAGAATGTTTTAAAGACTAAAATATACGACAAAAATATTTCGGGTTTTTTTTTCTTTCTTTTTTTAAATTAAATATTTAAGCAGTAAAAATAAAACCTATGATCTCAAAATTAAAGTTAACATGTGAGAACATTCGTATTTTTTAGTCATCAGCTTAATTAATTGTAATCATTAACCAGTTTTAAACGGTATGGAAATTGCATATATATATATATATATATATATATATATAAATATATGTATATGAAAGCAATACTAGAAAAAGAAGATCTACCTTTTAAAAATGCATTTGCTTTCAAAGAAGTATACTTAATAATCATATTACAACACTGGTAAATCCAGGTTAAAAAAGTGCGATTAAAAGGCGTTAATGCATATTGTTTCAGTGTGTGAAGGTTCAGTTATTTTTTGCCTCCAATTATTCAAAACCTCCTAACCAAAACAGGAACTTTTTCTCACATCATAAAATATACGTATGATCGGTGTAGATTGAAATGTCATACTGTATTACAAAGTGTCATTTATTACATTGATATTGCATTTTGAAACATCACATTGAGTATTTTCTATTGATCCCACAATTTTGAGCATCGATCAGATGATGAGGAAACTTTTAAAGTTGGAGGCTTTCTCTCGAAACTTAAGTAACTATTAATGGAGTCACTTTTGATAACGGAATTCAGATTTATGGAATAACAGACCTATATACATGATGATGTAAATATCACAAGCTGTTATACTATTACTCTTTATGGAAAAATTTAAAATCAATTATAATTTTTATATTATTTACCGTGAACAGTTATTTAGATTAAATATATTAAAAGAGATATCTTGAAAATAAGGATTAAATTAAAATCATTATAACTTGACGGAAGTCAGATTTAAACAATAAAGTCGAACAAAAATTCATTTTCAATTTCTTGAAAGTTATTTTAAGTTAAGAACCACAGACTATTTAATTCTTTTCAAAGACAGTCAGAAAATGAAAATACTATTTCTACTTTAAATGGATTCCCACGTTTCGCCGTGAATCAAAAAGAATCATTTCATAAATTGCCTTTGGCAGAGCAATGGTGAAAGCATTTCTATCATTAAACTTGAAACGGACGATGCAAATGTGGAGCTGAATCAAAATGCAAAGGCGTTTCCAAGACTTTATTGATTTCGTCTAGTTCATTCGTTTAAAGAGAATAAAGAAACACTGCTTCGATTTCTCATCATGCACTTCAATGTAGAATAGCATCGGTGCTTATTATCACAGTGGATAATTTAAATCTCTTCGCATAAATATAAAGAGTATTCACACGAAAATATTCTATATTCTATAATGAAGCTGAACTTCTGATTTCCACGCTTATTTTGAAACCGAAATATGAGAAGGAATTGAATTATTGCGTTTATATGCTTCTGAAAATATAAATCGGCAAATGGTCATCTTCATAATGGATTTGGCTCAAATTCTGATACTATTTTACTGTATGGATTTTGAATTAGTGTACCTAATTTTATCAATCAGTTCTCTGTTTTTTTTAGTTATTTAGTTGACATATTCAGACAGACAGATGAACATTCTTCCTGTCAATAGATTTTTCTCAAAATGTAATAGATATCTACCAATTTGATACAAATACACAATTTTATAAGTCTAAATTAAAGCCTCTTTCTACTATTTATGTTACAAACAGATATGGATTTTAAACACAAAAAAATGTATTTTTCTAACACAAGGAAGTCAAATGCGTCATTTTCGAGTTTTTTTAAGATTGCAATATTAACTCTATTCGTGTAAAACTTTGAGAAATACCTGTTACAGAATAGTAGAGTTGAATATAAAAAATATTTCTGAATACATAATGTATAGTTAATATTCTGAAGAATTCTATTCCATCTGAAAAATTAATTAGAAGAAAAGAAATCAAAGTGTATTCAAGCAATTAAATGAAAGCATGTATTATTTTTTAATTCAAAATATTCTGATCAAAAGGTGAAAATATTTTTATATGTTCTTTATAACGGATGTAAGATTGAATTTTCGAATGCAATAAAGAATCAAGAAATTACTTAAAATTATGGAGATATTTTTCCTAAAATCATCCAGTCAAACTAGAGAACTGCATATGAAATGCAATATTTATGAAACTAAAGAGTGAAGAATTTTTCCAAGCTTAAAGAAAAACTAAGAAAATATCCCCAAATAGATCAGGTTTGAAACCCGTTTCCACAAAAGAACTGTTGTATAAGGATATATGTTGCAAATTAATATGTGTAAAGAGGTATGTTGCAAGTATATTATAAGTAAAGTTTAAAAAACATCAATCCAAATCCCTCCATCTAATGTGGTGTGGTGTGGTGTGGAGAGGAGGGACCATCTCAGATATCACCCTCGTCATCGATCACGTTTAAAAATTATGAGGTCCGTTCCAAAATAGCTCTAACGCTGCTTTGTAATGGGGCGTTAACATAATTCACTAACACTAAGAGATTTATGTAATATTTGGATTGCTCTTCTGTTATATGATACTATTGAGCTTGGAAAGAAATATAATTTTACATATTCCTACTAATGAAAAAGTCAGAAGAACGTCTAAAACGAGCCTTTCAATAACAATTATTTTAAAATACTATCTCAGTTACAAAAGTAAAAAAAAAATATTATAAATGTTTACTGTGAATTATTAACTGAGAATGCTTTTACTAAATGGGTTTTTCTCCCACATTTAGAGAAAGAAAACATTGAAACTGTTATAGATTTTTAAGCCAAACTTTTGATTATTTTTAACATTTTAGACAAATCAAAACAGTTTAAACATAAGAAAAGTTTAAAAAAAGGTTTATGGAGTTAAGATTTCCTACTTCTTTGTTTGTTTAACTAAAAAGTAGTTTTAGTAAACTAATAGTTTAACTAAAAAGCGTATTAAACCAAACATATGAAATTTTCTGCTGTATCGATGCAAAAGTTTTAGATTTTAATAAAATTTTCGATCAGATGCACTTATGGAATTTTTTGCTTTTCTGTATATAGGCATTCAACATAATATTGAAAATGTAAATATCTTGATTAATGAAACACTATTCACAGCTGTATAACACTATTCATAACTGTGCAATGTACTTCATCAACCAAGCTGTTTTTTCAGTCGTTTATTGCAGTGTTTCTCAACCTTTTAGTATTCACGGCCCAATTTTCAATCATAATTTTCATCGCTATCCCCTTCCCCACCGCATACAATAAAATGTATACAATAATAATGTATTTTGAGTATTTTGAGTATTTTTAAACCTACACTACAATCTTAATTTTAGACTTTACAAATTACCAAGAATACGGAAATTTATTGACATTTTGCAACACCGATCTTCAGCATTAAGAAAACAAGAATCCTATGTCTTTTTATTGCTCTTGCGTCCCGCCATGTCGGGCATTCTCACGGTTTCGCGAGAAGTTTCGATTTGTCTGGAATTTATCTGGTCAGCTTAAAAGTTAACTTAGGAGCGTGCGCAGATGTGAACAAACGTTTTCTCATAGGGAGAGGGTGAAAGTTTTATGACGCCAATTTCACTTTCAGAGAATCTCATTCGAGTCGATCCTTCTATCGCTATTTAATCTATTCTGAATGTGTATGTTATATATATTTTATTATAATTGCGATTCACCATATTAAATATTCACGGCAGCAGACTTATGCAGAATCATAGATAAATTTTTAAGCTGGCCTAAGCGAGCATTAGACGATAGACAAGCATCAACAAGTATACAGAGAAGCGTGGTTCTGAATATAAAATCAAGAAAATATTTTCAAGAATACTTAAATTTTGGGTTCACTAGTACTGCAGTAAATGAATAAGAAAGGTCGCTGTGTGTATCATTTGCTCAAAAATGTTGGTGACAGACAGCATGCAACCTAATAAACTTAAACGACCTTTGAAAACGCTTCACAGTGAGTACGTAAACAAACCCAGATAATTCTTCGATTTGAAATCATATGAAAAGTAAAAATCATTGTTTAAAAACACTTTGTTTGTGAATGAAAAAGCTTTAATTGCCTCTTACAATTTTTCATATAAAATAGCCAGATGTAAAAAGCCTCACACCATTGGTGAAGAGCTTATTTTGCCAGTCGCAAATGAGATTGTATAAATTATGTTTGGAGATAATTTTGCAAAACAATTGCAGTCTATACATCTTTCAAATGATACTGTTGCCCGTCGAATTGCTGATATAGCTGAAGATGTAGAGTGTCAGCTTTTGTCGAAGTTACGTGACAAATTGTTTTCAATACAACTCGATGAGGCAACAGATAGTAATAAAGATGCTCATTTCATTGCCTGTGTTAGATTTTGTGATGATTTGTCAGTAGTAGAAGAATTACTTTTCTGCAAACCAATATAACTCAAAGCAACAGCTATCGCATTATTTGCTATATTAAATGATTTAATGAACGAGACAAACATAGAATGAAAAAATTGTGGAATATGTACCTTGCAGAGGCAAGATGGTTATCACGAGGGAAATTTTTGAAACGTGTTTATGAATTAAGAGAAGAAATCACCGTTTTCCTAGAAGAGGAAAACAGACCGGAAGCTGAGAATGTTCGTGAAAGTTTATTTGTGATGAAATTGAGCTACATGGTCGACATATTCGAGAAATTAAATAACTTGAATCTTCAATTGCAAGAAGCAAATACACACATACTGGATACGAGTGATAAAGTTAATGCTTTTTGTAAGAAATTGGAATTGTGGAGCAGAATATATATATATATATAGGAATTAAGTGAACAATAGTTATTTTTGTATTCCTGTTGTGGCTTGTACCACCTGATTGACAGTAACATTAAACCATTTATATGTGACCGAATGCCTTCAAATAATTTAACATTGTCTCTGTTTTCGAAAACATTTGGCCTTAATGGAAAATAATGCATGTAAAAATGTGGGCAGGAGCAGCTTGAGTAGCATTGCATTTTGTACATATGGGATAAACTTTGTGGCCCTTCACATGAAGTTGTACACGAGAGTGTTCACTTCAAAATCTAGCCTTAGTTGTCTGATCGCACCTGATACCAACTCCAATTAAAACAACCAAAAATTGGCCTTCAACTTGCTATTCATTCACGAATGCCCTCCTCCAAGAATAACAGATATCTTGCCGCACCCGGGTTTATAATCCTGAATAAGATAATTCTTAATCATTTAGACTAATAAAATTTTGTGCTATTTCGGATATGTGTGCTTTTTTTTTTCTTTATTCAGTTGAAAAAAGTATTCATGCAATTGCGGTGTGTTGAGTTGCAAATACAGAGCTTTACTTGAAGGGAGGAGCAGACTTGTGCTTTCAGATTTTATCATATCTTTTAATTGCTTGTTTCCTTTCACTCCTTCACTACTAATAAAAATATGATAAAAAATTTAGGAATCATACAAGATCTTTAAATATTTTTATTTCCAGCGTTTCCAAATAGCAGAAGGGACCAAGGTGGCCTGGTGGTAAGGTCTCGACTTCAGAACTGGAGGGATTCAGATTCAAGACTCTGTTCCACCGAAGAACTGTCGTGTAAGGTGGTCTCTTGCACGTTAAATCTGTCAAATTAAGCGTCCTCCCACTGGCGTGGTGTGGTGTGGAGTTGGATGCCTGCTCAGGTGTTGTCCTTTTCATCTGCCCGTGCTCCAAAATTACTAGGTGCATTCCAAAAAATCTCTAGTGTTGCTTTACAAAGGAAGGTTAAAAAAATAACTAACCCAAATAGCAGAATGTACCATTAAAATGTACTTGAAATACAGGATTAGAAAATTAAGTCATATCTAAACTGATAATAAAAAGGAACATGTGTGCATGTATGCGGTTAGGAGCATTTGATCTAAAACTATATATTTGCCGCACATATCTTTGAGGAGAGGGAATATCGAAGCAATTAGATAAATTTGATAAATTTTTATAAATTTGGCATCCTGACATAGGCGTTACGTGTCTTCCTCGTGATTCTGGGTGTCCCTGGTTAAAGACCTGATACGGGTATGATTGTGTTTCTATATTGTATCTGTGAATAATATGGATGTGTCCTCCTTTTGAAAAGGGTTTGTTCAAGCGAATGTGTGAAGTAGGAAGTAATCAAGTCGTAATCCTGCCCTTAGTTGGCGCTACGGAACAAACAAGAGACGTCCATTTCGACTTAAATCGCCGACAGCTTTCTGTATGTATTCTTGTTAAGTCCCGTAAGTAACAACAACACCACAATCTTAACACAAATTTAACCATTTTTATAGTATAACTTGCTGGTATCTTGCACATTGCTGCCGCAGAGGAAATAATTTTGGATATGCCGTTTGAAATTTAAACTAAATGCCTTGTTTAATTAGGAATTATAGACATAATAACATTATTTTCTTATTGGAAACTATACGTTCATTTTATTTATAGAGATTACAAGAATTTACTATGCCTGTAACCAACCGGCAAGTAAAAAGAATTCAAAATTGTATTGCAATCGGATTTGCAGCACTGCAGCGCATAAGAGACACACAGACAAACATTCATTTTTATTTATATAGATTGCATCATTTTGCTATGCCTATAACCATTCCGTAAGTGCAACTAATAAGTATTCAAAGTGTTATCGCAATCGGATTAGCAACTCGGAGGCGCATAAGATACATACAGCAAGCATTCATATTTATTTATATATATTACGGATATATATCGAAAAAGTACTTATTGACAATTTGCGTTACATAATGCATCTTTACAATAAAAAGAAAAACCGTCCAAAAACTGGCCTAGTCATATAGAGCATGTATTGTCAATTTCTACGCATTGATAATATAAAGTTTAAACTTCAACCGAATATTATTTACCAAATAGCTATGTTAACAAATCTCATCATCTTCATATTACATGGCGTTCACAGAAAGTATCAAAAAAGTTTAATATATTCGGAAAATCAAAGTTTAATCCATCCATTAAGATATGAAATTGATGTCACACAAATAGAACGATGTTTGCCTTTGAAGAAAAATATACATTAAATAAGAAAGGGTAAATAGCTACGTTTTTCTTTTCCTGATGGATGTATAAATCTAGAATTTATTTTTTCCATCTTCATTCCATGAAAGCGAGAATGAAGACGAAAACTATTTTTACTTCAAATGGAATTTCGTATTCCTCTGCGGCTAAACCGTTTTCGAAATCTCATAACGCTGGCGAAAGGTAATAGCATTTCTATCATTAAGTATATCAAAGTTTGAAGCGTGCGATGTAAATTAAGCCAGCCAAATAGCATGCGAAGTATAAGAATCCGGAGATTCTAATGCGTTTATACTTTTTAATAGCTAAGAGAGATGGAACCTCTCCACGGTTTTCTTCAAAGCTCTAGCTTTGAACTTCCATTCGAAAAGATTTCCATCTTGTAAAAACTTTAAATCCCGTGTTAGTAGGTAATGAGGAATTTTAGAAAGAAGCATGTTACTTTATCTGGAAAGAGGCGTCATGAATAAATATTTAATATCCTTCGAGAAATGTATTTCGTTTTTTGGAAAGTCATAATAAGACATGGTAACAAGTTGAGTCTTTTTTGCTTATTTTTGTATTAAAACATTTTTAATCAGTTTTTTTTTAAATGTTTGATCGTAACTTTTATGATGGCAGCGAAATTAAATTATTTCTTACTGGAATAAATTACTAGAATGACTATGATTTTGTGATGTATTAGAATAGTTTTTGAATGGAAATTCTAAACACGAAATCGATTTTTTTTCCAGTCAAATATAAATAATATTTTTATATCCGGCTTTAATTATTGTAGTAATAAGAAAGCATCTATGCATGAAAATATCTTGAAGTTTTGGGTTATCTCCCTTAGTTATTCTTTTTTTAATTATTCAAAAATAATCTTATGGTATCTTCACTATATTATCGATATTCAGAAATTGAAAAAAAATGGGGGAAATAGAGCAAAATGTCTTTTGCTAATGGGAAAGATATGAATGTCGATTTGATCAAACTATTTTTGAAACAAATCAAGAAAAATAGTAACAACTTCGTAAACTGCAAATAAACAAAAAATTATCGGAATTTTAAAATTACAAAATCATATCCCAATTATTTGATATACTACCAATAAATGGTAAATTATATAAATAAATATCTCAGTGGATATTTAAATATATTTTGTGTTATTCTTTCCGATGAAAGATGGAAGAAAAATTATTTCCAACAAATAAATTTTTTTAATGTTATGAATAATGTTTACTTTCATTGGATTGATTAACTAATTTTTATTTGAGCTTCAAACACAAGCTTAAGAAGCAATTGAAAATTCTACAAAAGAATAAAAAACACTTGAGAAGTTTATCAAATATCTTATGCACTGTAAATAATTTTATTTATCAAAATACATCACTCCATGTATGTTCTATTGATCATCACTATCTTTTGTTAAAATATATAAATTTAAATATATGTTATAAATTCTCAAAATATTTTCAAAATTAGTATCAATTTGCATTTTAAGTATTTTTATCAGTCAATCTCTACAAATAAATCTTATGCATATCTAAAACTTTTCTTTTGTAGAATTTTCAATTGCTTTTTAAGCTTGGGTTTGAAGCTCAAATAAAAATTAGTTAATCAATCCAATGAAAGTAAACATTATTCATAACATTAAAAAGATTTTATTTTGTTGGAAATAATTTTTCTTCCAACTTTCATCGGAAAGAATAACGACAGCTTAACTTCGTTAAACATTATTTGTTTTAATAAAAACCTCAATGACGGTATTTACGGTAAAGATTATATTTCTAAGTAGTTAACTACTGTTATATAGAGAAAGTTTATCGAATAAAAGCATTTTCTTACATTTTAATTAAACATTAAAAGGTTTTTATCTATTGTAAAAGATATTTGATTTGCTAAGCAAACCAGTAGAATATTTTCAAAAATTTCTTCTATTACTTAAAAATAACAGAGATTTCTAATTATTAACCGTAGTGAAAATTGGAATTTGCTATCTAGAACCAAATGCTTTTTAAAAAAATTTCGCGATTCCTATGCTTGTATTTTTTTTCTCT
Organism: Argiope trifasciata; assembly: GCA_026543055.1. Lineage (NCBI taxonomy): Eukaryota > Metazoa > Arthropoda > Arachnida > Araneae > Araneidae > Argiope > Argiope trifasciata. Next base: position 9,195 of record JAPMOQ010014910.1, read on the forward strand.
GGTATTATACGAAAACAAAAGTCTTATAGAATGCTGTGTTTCAGTAAAAAAAGTATCAATTGTATTGGAATGAATTTTATTGGTCGAAAAGTCTTTTAACATCGTGTATAATGTAGTACATCTCAGAAATAAAAACACTATTTCTTATCAAAAATGATAAATGTTTCAAGTCCTAAAAATATTTAAATCTTAAAACAGAGTTACATATGGCCTGCAAATTAACGTAATTTTAACTGTCTCTATATGTTAAAACATCTTATTTATCCGGTTTTTTTAGATGAAGCTTCCAAGTTTTTTTCTTAATGAAGAATTAATGGTTAGTTAACTGTCTTAAAAACTTCATTAAGGCCTTCTTTGTACGGCAATACTTAAGAGAAACATTTTAACTATGCATCGTTTAAGAAACTGAAAAAATAATATTTATTATTATCACCAGATGTAATCCAATATCAAAGGAAAAAAAGATTTTTAAATCTTTTATTTGAGATGTAAAAGGTTGTTTTAAACATACTATTATAATCCGAAAAATCTCTCTATAATCTTCAGCTTTATTTTAAGCTATAATGAGAAAATGTGTTATTATAAATAGTTTTATTATCTAGGAAGTTATTGAAAAATTGTTCACCAGTCCATGGGAAAAACTACTGTAAACTAATTTTCAACTAAAAAAATGAAGCAAATTGTAATTAAAAGTTGTAAGTAGCAAATTAAATATTTGTTTAAAATGTGAGATATAAAGATAATAATTTTAAGCGATGAATTGCAATGATCATCGACAGTTAAATACATGTAAACAAATTGCGAAGTTGTAACAGCAAAATATTAAATTTGCCTAAAGTAAGCTTGATGTAGTATCAAAACTATTCAATTAAATGCTTACCATTTGTACATTTTGATAATTTAAAATACAAAGCAATAATAAATTACTGTAAGATCATATAGTTTGTTTGAAAAAACAAAATGATACGGAAATGGAGTTTGGGTGCATGAAAATAGATTAATAATTTTTTACTTATCACTTAAGTATTTTCTAAGAAGCAGTAAAAATGTTTCTTTCTCATTTTAAATAGTGTATAATTGAATGGAATATTTTTGCTATGCTTTTATCTTTCCAGAGGGCACATTTCCTACACTAACAAGAAAAGAAAACGAATTTCCCCGATACACTTTTATAAAAGATGATTTTTAAGAGGTTAATTATAAAAGTTTGGTTGTAGTTGAATACATTTTTAATAAGTATAATAAGTTAAAAATTTATTTAAAAACCAAAGCAATCAACGTACTCATAAAACAATGTCCCATATTATAAGTTTCAGCTAAATCGCAAAATTGCGTATTGGGATTATGCACTTTCATTTTTTCGAAACGATCAAGATAAATAACATGAAGATACAAACATGATTTTTGAAGTTGTTCCTAGGAAAATTAACCTTCTTGCAAACCATTTTAAAACAATTTATCATTGAAAAAAAATGTAT
>JAPMOQ010014912.1:0-30481 GCA_026543055.1 Argiope trifasciata
TTTCCACATTTTTAAATATTGATAATTGATTGAATAAACGTTCACAAAATTCCATTTTTTCAAGCATTAAAAAGTGTTGGGATTTGTTTTTACATTTAATATTTTTAATATTTCAACATATTTTTTCTTCTAAATCCGTTAGAATATTGTTTCTAAGTGTATTTTTAAGGATTTACATAGAATTTCATATTAACATTTACACACGTTTTAATGCCATTTCACATATTTAATTACCGTTTACTAAAGTCATAAAATAATCTAATGACACATACTATAAATTATAATTTAATGTATGTTTTGTGTGCGTAATGTATATTTTTCTTATTTGATGTATAATGTATATTTTGTATAGTTAATTTTTTTTATTTCTTAAAATATACGAATAATCCAGTAATTTAGATATATATTACAGCTGTTTTACGAAAAAAAGAGACATTTCACATTATTTATCAGTTTAAATACAATGTTTGAAGAAAAAAATGAGAATGGAAAAAAAAGTTGAACTTATTTTTATGTTAAATAAGATATTTGAACATTTTTAATCAATCACTTGATAAAAATTCTATGCTAAAAGGTTTTCCTTTATATCTTTTTAAATTCCTTCTATTAGTTCACATTTCTCCTATATATATTTATTTATACATCTTGTTTAAATTCTCAATTGTTAAAAAAACTTTTTATTCCTCCACTCAAGTTCAAAAGATTTTTTTAAAACTTGCAGCGGATGACAAGTGGTGTTAATAGAATTATTTCAAATATTAATTCCTTCATTAAATGTAATTAATTTTCAATGGTTTAAATAGAACTTTAGAAGCTTGTAAAGAAAATTTAATTCAACAGACAGTAGCTCAATCGCGAAAATGCAACGATTTCAGCGTTTTGCATGCGAAGGTGAAGATAAAGAATGCGAGTTCATTTCTTGCAAAAATCAATATTCTTTTTTTAGGGGGGGGGGATTAATCAATTTCAGTTTTATATGGGAGTAAAAATTTCTCTTAAATAAGATATTTAAAAGGATATGAATTTAGGAATGAAACCGTAGCACGTCAGTGGTGGAACATGTAGATCGAGTATTTATTTTTTATTTTTTATTTTGCCACATAATATTGTGATTCTGTCATATGTATATACATATTTATATTAATTGTAATTATTTAATAAAAATAACTGAAATACAAAATTTATTTTTTTGCCTAAGTAGGAATTGACTTAAGTTTTTTTTTTATATTACTTGCCTTAAATTAAAAAGGTTTTTTTCTCTTAATAACGTAACATATTTATATTATTCAATTATGCATTGGTATTTTTAAGCTTCATAGTTATGTCTCAAATTTTTATATACAAATATTTGAAAAGATAATTAATTTCGAACATTTGTCGACGAATTGCTGGCTGACGTAGCTGCATACATTAAAAATAGAAATATAAAATGTTTACTTTATTCCTCCTCTACTTAAATCAGGGATATTATTTTTAATAACTGAAACAACAATCATCAATCATCTCCTCCTATCATCCATAATTAGATGATGAATATAAAGAGGTGATGATGCGCATTTAATTAAATAGCATTTATAAAGATAATATTATTATTTAAGAGAAATTTGCTCTAAAAAGACCCTCTAGCTCTGCTGTCACACATTATCAATCTTTTATTTCAAGGTATATCTTTGAGATTAAATGTAAATCTACGATGTCCTCATCCATCAAACATGATTAAGCAATTAACCTAAGCAATCTTTTACATTTATCCCGTCAAAAAATTGTTTACTGTCTTTTGTTCGTTTATTAGAATTAAACAATCAGCGAAATGTATACATATACTAGTACAGCCTGTTTAATTTTGTGAATATTTTTGGATATTTTTATATTTAAAAAGCTGGTACTCAGCGCGTTGCTGTCACAGAAGAAATAATCTTAGAAACACCGTTTGGAATTTGGAATAATTATCTTTTATAATTAAGAATGGTGTTTATTTTCTTATTGACAGTAAAAACATTCATTGAAATTGAAGGATATATAAACTAGGAACATAAATAGTATTTATTATATTTTTATTATTCTATTCTAAAAACAAATATTTATTTTTATATATTAGATTTGTGTATTCTTTTAGAATTTCCTTAGAATTTAAAGCCTGCAGTTCTTTCAGAAGGGTAATGCAAGAAACTGCATATTGTATCTGGTGATTAGTTTAACATTCGTTCAGAAATATTAAGTTTCAAATTTAAAAAAAAAATGTAGTTACTTGTAAAATAAAAAAATTAAAAAAGGATGTAAAATATTTTTTTTTAATTGATGAAACTTAGAAACTATTGTTGTACTATAAAATCTTTAATATTGTTAAAGATAATTTGTTGGAAACTAAGATGGTGCAAAATTATTTGTTCTGTCATATTTTTGGGAGTTAATGCAAAAAACGCTACACACTCTCTAATAAAACTATTGCCACTGAGAAAGAATTACATTGCATTTATGTACAATAGCTCTGATCTATTAACGTTTAGCTTGAATTTAGCATCTTTACTGAATATGTTTGTCTCCTTCGCGAGTAACTTGGTGGTTAACCCATGGTTAAGAGATGCGGTAAATAGATCTGCAAGCATTTTTTATACTTTAGACGATTGCATTATGCCTATAACCACCTCATAATTGCAAGTAATCAGTAGTCGAAGTTTTATCGTTTTCGGATGAGCAGTACGGCAGTGCTGAAGAGACATACAGAAAAAAAAAACTTTTTATTTATATAGATATTCGATATCGTAATATGATAATCATTTAGAATTTTCATGTTGACAGTTTTAGTAACTGATATTAATCATCTTTTAAATCTAATACTATAATACGAGGAATGGTTGCCAAGTCGAAAATCGCCCCAGTATTAATAAGTTCCGGTAAACTTGGGGGTCTGGGGTTTTTGGCCACGAGGAATCGATTGGCGCCAGTTTTGAAGCGCTACGGTCGAGCAGTTCGGAGTTACAGATAGGATATTTTCAAACTTTATTAGTTCGCCATAATGGCTACTTAAATTTTCAAGCGGTAACGTGCTGCCATCTATAGCCAATATGGCGAAATAATAAAGTTTTATGTTTATGCTGTTATAGGTTTATAATATGTTTCTTATGTATGTATATATGTTTAGTTTTTCTAAATAAATTTGTCAAAAATATTTAACTTCAACACACTTCAATCTTTACCTTTACTTTACCTTTGTATAGAATAGTTCCCTTTCCAAACTCTAACTTTGTTTAGAATAGTTTACAATGGTGCACTTTAACCGGTTATCTTTTCACCAATGGTTTCACAAATTTTCTTATGGCATGTATTGTTTTGATAAATCACAATTGAAAATTTAACCCTCAAGAGAAGCACTATCGCTGCTGCGCGATCCAGAAGCACTGGGTATGCCATACCCGCGTGTCTTTGATTAATAATATCTTTCGATCAAATTGTCCGATATAGAATTTTGTTTTTTTTTAATTTTAAAGCTTAGACAGTGTAGACTAAGAATATATCCATAGAATTGTCATAAAGAAAATATTATCTTGAATAATATAGAAAAAAATCAACATAAACCCTTAAAATGAGGTGTTTTATTCAAATTACCATATCTAGGCAGAATTTATAGATAAAAAATTTTTCCCGACGGCATTTGAAAGGGAATTAAATGTACTTTTAGATAGTTATTTTGTCATTTAACTGTAATTGATAAAAGATATTTATTTAGTTAGGTAAAGTTCAGTGTTTTTAGAATGATATTACTTAATTAAAAAATATGGATTCATTATTCTTTTATTAATACAAACATTTAAATTACTTTATAAAACTTATATTTTAAATGGATTGATGCTACAAAAAATTAAGAATATAACTTCAAGCTACATTTTTCACAAATTTTGGCTGTATGTTCTTTACACTTGAACTAAGCAATATATATAATAAAACTGACTGATGATATAAAATATCGATCAGAATTCTTTTAAAATAGATATTTTAGAATTCTAATTATATAAATACAAAAAAAGAACTGAAAAACACAATTTTATGCAAAACGTTGAGTCAGATAAAATAACAAAATACTGACGCTACAACAGCACTGGGTAGCGCATACCCATAGACTGACTACGGCCGCCTATATTTTAGTCCGTATTCACATCTCAAGATAACTATGGTGGGGAATCTGTAGTGGGGATAGTAGAGATTTTTCCCCTAGGCAAAGTCACCTTCTCATTGTAACCATTTCTGAAGGAGAAATATTTTTAATTTACACCTGGGTATCCCATACCCAGTGCTTCTCTTGAGGGTTAAATCTTCGAGTTAGCTTCGATACCTGTTTTCTCCGAGCGGAGCTCGGTCACCCGCTGGTGTTTTAAAAATGGAAAGGTTATTTTTTTTCTTTGAAAAAATTATCATTCCTTTAAGATGATTTGTATTTTGTTTTAACTTGATTGAATAACTCATTCATTGAAAACTGGAAATCAAAAACACACAAATGTCGAATTGCAAATTATTATTGATTTAGAGTGCAGTTCATCGGTATCGATACGCAACTTAGTATTTTAAAATGTTTTACAAAATGCAAGGCATTTTTTGACATTACGATTTGCTTTTTCATTGCATTTCACTTCTGATTTTAGCTAATTCAAATCCACACGCATTTTTGAACATTTGGCGATTTTCAAAGTAGTCTGTGTGGTGTGTTTACCTTTTATTATTTTTTACAGAAAAGAACATTTTATGAGTATGTATCGAAAATTCGAAAAAAAAATCTACTATTGGAAATTTTAAGCTATTATTTAAGAAAAGCATTATTTTCTAAGTTATTATTTGTTTTAATTAATTTAAATAATTAACCAAATTCAACCGGATTAAAAAAATCACGAGATTTTTTTTAACTTTTATTTTCAAATTCTTTAACGGGCAAACCAAGTTTTGAAGCTTAACCGATTTTGAGATGAAAAAACCCATTGTTTTTATAAATATCTAAGCTTGCGTAATCTGATAGTCTTGTGATTGTTTCAAACCGGTTTCAACTGGTTTATGACTTAAACTAATTAATACAATTCGTAAGAATTCAGAGAATGCATAATTTGGAAATCAAGTTGTAAGTTTAATTGGCGATAAATGTCCAAATACAAACTTCGGCATTATATTCTTATAAACTTTTTTTTAATTATATGGAATTAAAATACAGCCAAAACTTTCATAAGAATTGTGCTTATAGAATCCGCAAGACACTAGCTAACAGAAAATAGCGAAATAAATAGTAGAATAGTACAAATAGCTCTCTACAAAACAATGAGAGTTTAGTTTAGTTTAGTTATATTAACTTCCCGTTTGAAAGCAACACGAGGGCTATTTGGGGATGGACCTCGTAATTTTGAACCACGTTCAGATGACGAGGACGATACCTGAACTGGCACCCCCTCTCCACACCATGCCACACCAGCGGGAGGACGTTTGGCCTGACAGATTTAACGTGCAAAAGACCCCCTCACACGACGGTTCTTCGGTGGAATTGAGTCTCGAACCTGCAACCCTCCGGTTCCGAAGCCGAGACCTTACCACCGAAACAACGAGACAGCTCATTTCATGTTTTAGATTAAAAAGGGAGGATTCCCAACTATTCCAACTTCTTGCTGGTTCATAAAAAGATTAATTTTTTAACGATGTTTTTAAATAAGCTATTTGAAATAAACTAGTTTGAACCTTGCCTATAGAGCGAGCTTCTTTGTTTTTATATATCCCCCACAAGTCATCGAAAGTTCAAGACAGTTATCGTATCTTTGCTTTTAACAGATATGGGTACAAAATCCCCTAATGTTTGGTGCTATAATCACCAAATCCGCCATAAAATGGTAGCTAATAATGGATCATTGATCCACCATTCCATTAATACCCAGTCGATGGTTATGAATCATGCTACGAAACAGCAAATGAAAGCAGTGTCAAATTTCGGCGATGCGATTATGTCGTTGAATTGCAATATTATCGTGAAGGAATATAAAAATTGATCCGGTTATTTTTAAACATGTTTGGAATCCATAGTCAAATATTTTGTCTAATATCTATCTAATTTAAGATAATGCTATATCTTTTTAACTCGCAGTCAGCTGCTTAGCAAAGTACTAATTTTGTGACAGAAAATATATGTTGACCTGACTGTAGTTTCTAGGCTTCAAAGTCAAAGGACTTCAGGTTTAAAACTCGATGCACCGGAGCTACACTTTATTGTTAATATAAAAACTGATATCAGATTTTGGAGATAATAATAGAGATTCAGATGAAGCTGTTGCCATCTGACCATGGTTCAAGATACCAAAATCAATCCCTAAACAATCTGTATTAGTATCTTTATAAGCCAGCTACAGCCACTAGACACCAGTGATCGCTTTTGTCGAATGGTATGTTTCGCGGGTAAAAATCAAAAAATTCCTGGTTCTATTCACCCTCAACCTAACCCGCTACATTAGTGGCAGTGGACGATGAACCTTCAAACAGTTGTCATTGCGCCATCTAATCGCAGCAAACGCAATCAAAACAAAATCATGAGACTCAATTGACTCACCAAAAACAACAATATTTCTCTCCATTTACAACGCAAAGTCGTCTGACTCCTTTCCACAGCAACAACATCTTTATCCATCAGTAACAACAATTCGTCGGACTTACTTGACACAACAACAACTATCTTACTCAGCAACGCAAAATAGTCAGACTCACTTGACGCAGCAACAACATCTCTCTCCATTAGCAACGCAAATTCGTCAGACTCACTAGACGTACAAGCAACTCTCACACGCTCGTCCCATACACACACACAAAAAGCGATTGGCAGTAAAAGGCATTTGTCTCTGCTCATTCACTGATAAGGGATTATTGTAATGGTTTCTTAATAAACCAGAATAAGACACTAGAGATCGCTTTTGTTGAGTGATTGTGTTACTCGACTATGAAACACAAGGTTTCAGATTCGATTTCCTCTCAATCCAACCCGTTACAAATCCATGTGTTGCATCAAAGTGGAATATTATTAAACTAAATTGAATTCGTCAAACCACTCAAGAATTTAAGAAGATCAGTTCAAATGCAACGTTTCCTAATGAATCGAAAGATTTTAGATAAAAATAGAATAATTATTTATGTAATAGCATATAGTAATTCAGCTCAATAATAATAAAGGGAAAACATATCATCCCCCCCCCCCGAAACATTAGAGCAGTGCTCCGCAACTGGTTTGTCGTGGTACACCCGTGGCCGCGACACACTGGTGTGTCATAAGCCAGATACAGGTGTGCCGCGGTCAAATACATTGTATTTAACATTTTACAATTTTTCATCATGTATTTAAAACACAATGATGGTTTTTTTCATAATGTCTATTTTTCTAAATATACTATAGAATAATTATTGTAACTAAATAATTATTCAGTTTTCCCTGGTGAGAACAGTTGAAAACTGCGCTGTGTGTTGTGTAAACACCAAGTCCGACCAAATTAATCATAGACAAAGCAAAATGACCGTTATGCGCGTCATTGAAGACTCATGTGTTATTTGCATTTGCGCGCCGTACATCACGTTCCCTCGTATATCATTGTTGTCACTATTTTACAACACAAAGTTAAATAAACACGTTCCTACCACTAACGATAATTATTAATAATTATCTTACTGAATTATGTATGGTTAACGTTCTTCGTATAAAAATTTTTAAAGTTTTATACGCCTTTAAATATGGATAAATTTTTGCATCGGAAAGATTCGTTTTCACGTACAGATGAGGAAGAACCCAGCACAAGTGTTACAAAAAACCTAAAGAAGGTTGTGAAGAGAAAGTACGACGAAAACTACATTAAATATGGATTCCCGTGGTGTGGTGACGAAACGGCACCAAGACCACAGCGCATCATTTGCGGCAATCAGCTATCAAACGAGTCAATGATACTAAGTAAATTAAAGCGGCATCTATATTGAAACCATCCTTGCTGCGCCAACAAAGACAAACAATATTTTAAAAGGTGCTTAGAACAAAATAAAAAACAGAAGAAATTAATGAAATCGGTCGTAACAGTTTCTAAAAAGGCATTAGAAGCTAGCTATCATGTTGCAAAGTTAATTGCAGGTCAGAAGAAGCCACGTAATATCGGAGAAACACTTATTAAACCAGCATGCATGGAAATTATTAGACATGCTTGGACCCAATGAAGTTAAGGAGCTGAATAAAGTTTCGTTGTCTATTGATACTGTTAAAAGACGTTTTCACGATATGTCAAGCGATATTTTAGGAACATTGATTAAAAAACTGTTATCGACTGAAACATTCGCGCTTCAGATCGATGAAACAACTAATATTAAAAATTAAGCACAGCTGATAGCTATTGTACGTTTCGTTGACGAGGACTTTATCAAAGAACATTATTTATTTTGTAAGGAGGTTCCAGAGCGAACTACCAGTGAAGAAATTTTTCAGGTAACCGATGATTTCTTCAAAATATGTAATATTCAATGGAGCAACTGCATTGCTGTTTCCACGGATGGCGCTGCGGCAATGACGGATAGTAAAAAAGGTTTTGTCTCTTGTGTAATACAATTACTTGTTTGTACTGTGTAAAACAATTACTTGTTTTACTTGTTACAACTCGCACAATTTACACAATGCTGCATACATCGAGAAACATTGATGGTCAAGAATTTGCAGGAAGAACTTTTGAACACGATGAATGAATGCATTAAAATCATAAATTTAATTAAATCAAGAACCATAAATTTGCAAATTTTTGGATTACTTTGTGCAGAAATGGGATCCGAATATGAATCCTTATTATTTTATACAGAAATTCGTTGACTATCCCGAGGCAAAGTTTTGGCTTGATTATTTGAGCTTCGTCACGAGGTGCGTGAATTTCTTTTAACATAGAATATGCTCGAAATATGCCAGCACCTCAATGCTGATTACTGGATAGCCAAACTTGCATACATATCTGATATATTCGAGCATTTGAATGAACTTAATAAAAAAATGCAAGGTCGAAATGAGAATATTTTGACGTGCTCCGACAAATTACAAGGATTTATTAAAAAACTTGAACTTTTGCAGAAAGAGTTGCAAAAAGGATATTTGGAAATGCACCAAAGGATCAATCATATTGCAATTTAAAACAAACAATTAATTGTGGATCTGGCCCAACAACATTTAAGTATGCGTCAGCAGAAATTTGATCAATATTTTTATTCCATTAATACGGAATAATACGATCGGATTCGAAATCCTTTTGCAACCAATGCAATAAAATATACGGAAGCACTACCTCTACAAATTCGAGAGGAATTTTCAGATTTAAATAATAACATGACTTTAAAATTATATTTTTTCCGAAGTTTCGTTAGAGGTTTTCTGGATTTACGTTAAAAAAAGAATATCCTCACATTTTCTACAAAGCAATCTTAACATTACTTCCATTTCCAACAACATATTTATGTGAGCAAAGTTTTTCAACTCTTGTATTAATTAAAAATGATAAGTGGTCGTGCTTAAAAGATCTTGACCAAGAACTTCGGGTCGCAGTGTCAAATATTGAGCTGAATATAAAACTTTTGTGTTCACTGAAACAAGCACAGGTATCACATTAATAATTATTATGCTTATTTAGAAATAAATATGTTATGGTTTTATGTATATATACTTTTCAAATAAAAGACAAACATTTATTGTAAAATTTGTGTATTAATGAATACCTGTATACTTTAGCTGTTGGTGTGCCGCGGAATTCTAGAAAGAAATAAGGTGCTTCGTAGGTGAGAAAAGGTTGCGGAACACTGCATTAGAGCACATCAGAAAAAGGTCTATTTTCCAAAAATTTAAATGGTAGAAGGCTGGGTTAGAGGACTAAAATTTCTTTGGAATATTTTACAACACTGAATTGCTAATTCGATGAGATTACAAACAGTTTCAAAAACTAGAACTTAATTGAAAAATATTTCGCATCGTGAAATCAATTCTGATCGAAGCCCGAAGTGAACTCCCGGAGTCTGGCGCTGGCTAAACAATTACCATATGTTATTTTACCACAGCGCTGGATGTAGTGGAGAGAGGAATTAGGTTAAAACGAGTATTTCATCCTCCCAATTCCTATCTTCTAATCATGCTAAAACGCGCTTGGCGGAGCGAAATCCCGAATCGATTCTCCATCAAGGCCCAGGTAATCTCTTGCCGTCATTAATCAAGCCCTGAAAAGCCCGCGAGCAAATTGAGAAATCAGTTGCCCCCGAAAGGTGCTGTGGAAATGCGCGTGAAATGTTACGCTGAAGGTGAAGAAAAAATTAACCGGCGAAAACCGTGTAAATGTCAATGTTTCAGAAGCATGAATTTTCCGTGCCATTCGTAAATTTGGTTTCTTCATAATTTTCTTATTTAAAAAGGAATTCTTTGACAGATATATCGTTTTAGTTGCCAAAAAATATTTTAAGAAGTATTGATCATCACAGATTTCGTCCACGGTTTGTTGATAATTCTTCACCACTTGAACTTCAGAAACCCTGAAAATAATCATTTGAAATTATTTTCGTATATATTGTCTCGCAGATAGAACTCAAGAATGCACAGGAAGTAGAGTTAATTTAATTTATTAACTCAGCTCTGAACTAAGAACACTGTGGCTGAGAGATCTTCAACTTTTATACAAGCAGAAATAGTTCCAGTATACCTTTCTGGAGATAGTCCAGGGCACTTATCTGGTAAATTAAAGAAAGGTACGGAATCTTCTGGAACACGAAATCAAGGAAAAATAAACAATTTTTCAATTTCTTGGGATTCGAATACATGATCGCCTGACTATGAGTCCAGCGTCATAAGCATTCAGCTATGCAGACTCGGCAGTGCTTCTTTTCAATACGGCGATATACTTATATGTGCCAATTAAACCGAATATAACTCGAATATTCAAAATAATAGAGAGATACACAGTTGTCGCTACCAAAACTCGAGGCCAAAATATTTTGGTTGTTGAATAACATTCTGCACGGTAGAGAAACAGATTTAGTAAAGAGATACATCACAGATACTACAGCAATGATTCTCGTGACAGATATATTCGACAATAGAATGATGATAAGTCGACCACATGTCATTTTTTATCTGCTGGAAGTTTGAGGCCGCTTTTCTATCCTGGAACCCCCCATTAACTAACCCATCATCATGGTCATGGTTATTTGCCTTCTCATTACTATTAGTCAGGCGTTGATTAATTAAAGGCTTCAGATCAATTAAACATTTAATGAATTAATTGTGGTCAACATATGATTTTATCTCGTCTTTTGTGCTAAACTCACTCACAAAGCAAGGAATACTTCCTTGCCACGCAAGAATTTCCCTTAGATAATTGGTGAAGCTCAGCAACTCCGTGGTTAGCCTATATTTGAGGGTGCCCTTTGATTTTCGCCAAGTTGTGATCGCGGTCAAACAAATTTCATTATGATTTGTCTGCCATTCCTTTTTGCACGGTGCACAGCGCGGACAATCAAGGCGCCAAACGTAAATCCCCAATTTCGCCAAAGAGGCACCCTTAAATATATTTTTACCAAACCCGTTACTCATGACCCCATGTTACTCTTTTTTTTTTTAAAGTGCATCAGCAATTTTTTGATCTGCGATTACAGAAAAACCTTTATATCCTCTTAGAAATTTTCCTGTGCAGCTAACCTATACTGTATTTTTTCTTTTGTTTGAGCTTTCATATTTAATCATTTGAATATTACTTATAATAAACGATATTTAATTAGAACGTAAAAAGGAGGCATCCTACACAATGGAACATTTAGGCGGTAGGAGTGCAAAAGGTTGATAAAGCAGAAAATCCAATCTTCAACAGATTACAATAGTGATTCACTAAGTCACTTACAAAGCAAGGAATAGTTCATTGCCATGCGACAATTTTTCTTAGATCCTTGGTGAAGTTCAGAAATTGCGTTACTCATAATCCCATGTTACTTTTTTCTAAAGAAAATGCATAAGAAATTCTTTGATCCGCGATTGCGTAAAAACCTATATATCTTCTTGGAAAATTTTTCTGAAAAGAAGAGAAATTTCACTAAGTCAAAAGACAAATTAAATCTCGCCAAATTGATTCATCATGTCGAAACACTTAGTACCAAAAATTTTGCCAAATTGAATCATCAAATGAATATTCTCAGTGTCAAAAGTCTAACTAAATTTAATCACCACATTAGCAGGCTTATTGCCAAAAATCTAGACGAATTCAATCATCACGTTAACACACTTAGTTCCAAAAATTTCTCCAAATTGAATAATCAAAATACACCCAGTGCCAAAGGTATAGCCAAATTTAATCACTACGTTAAAGCACTCAGTGCCAAATGTCTCGTGAAAATTAATGATCACTTAATGCCAAAAATCTTGTTAAAATGTGTCATAACGTTAACATACTTAGTACCGAAAATCTCTCAAAAATACCAAAAGAAATTCAATTTACAAAATTTGTAGCATTTCCTGGCTAAAATAAACTTAGAAAAACTCCCTGAGTTATATTAAAAACTCGCTTTGATGTTTTATTAGTACATTATAGAAAAGAAAACACGTGAATCCTCAAGAAAAGTACGCAGAATTTCTCACGCATCATACTACCGTCTCTTAAGCTAGGAATAACTTTTTAAAAAAGTGAAAAAAATCCGACAGAATAATTTAAATATTTGCTTCAAGCTTTTGAAACAAATATATTCTTGGCATTTATGCATTTTGGACAAATTATATTACCTTATTTTATTTATTTGAAGAACGTGTTTCGCAAGAAAATAAGGTTCAGGTCTGTAATAATGTATGTTTGGATTAATTCAAAAAAATGGAAGCAAAAGAAATGTATTTCTCTCATATAGTCCATGCAACCTACGAGTAGGGAAATAAAATATGTTTGGAACGATTAGAAAATAAACTCACATCTCCCTTTAATCTCAGGTGGCATAGATTTATTTATTCATAGAAAGAAGAATTCAATACATAAAGATGTTTGAAATATTTGGTCGCTTTTGACGGTAATTGGTTTGATGGCAATGTATGTCGTCTTTATTTTACCTGAATTCCTTACACACATGCTCTCATATTCATGATTTCCTTATTAAAATATTTATTAAGTTTGAACTTTAATCTATATAAATAAAAATGAAAGATTTTCTGTACGTCTCTTATGCACTGCCGTTTTGCTAATCCGATTGCGATGAAAATTTCAATACTTATTACATGCACTTATTTGTTTCTTCTGAAGATGAGAAAACGAAGAAACAAAATATTGCCAATCCTAAAGTCTTGAATATTAAATTTAAAAAATAGATTAAATATTATTTACGCTTCTCCTTTGTATATCACTCAATTTCAATGAATGTATTCGTTTCCGATGTGAAAATAAATATTATTCTTTTTATCGTTCCACATTAAACAAGACAGTTTTTTTTAATTTCAAACGATATTTCCAAAATTATTTCTTTTGTGACAGCAACGCGCCGGGTATAACCCAGTAGAAAACAAAGCCAGTCATTTTTACAGCTTATACATAACATATGTATAGTCCAGATGTTAATTTTAATAAAGTCGATTTCGGTTGCATTACAAAGCAATAAATATGGTAATATAGCTGCTTTTAGGCTGGATTTCGATGTGCTATAATAGCATATTTTTTCTCTATTAAACTCTGCAAAAATATAAGCGGATACTGTATCACTTTATATATGAAAAATGGAAGAAAAAAATGCAATTATTTAATGAAACAATGAAAAAGGTTTAAATAAAATGCGCTGTTCAAAATGAGGAAAAAAGATTTTAAGATACATCCACAATTCAAAAAATATATATATAATTTTACGAAATTAAATAGACATATAAATAATCTCTACTATATATTATCACTTGAAAATGCCAGAATCTTGCCCAATTTCTTAAAAGTAAATATGTTAAAAAATTTATCTAATTTGTTCCAATATATATATACTTTGAATTTGGATACTCTAGGTGAAGATATTGGCTATATAAGGCATTGTCTCTCTATGTATATGTGCGTGCGTGTGCTTGTGTGTATGTGAGTGTGCGTGTGTGAACGTGTGAGGTTTTTTTCCAAAGGTGCTCAGCAGGCCTTATTAGTTGACTTATAGTTACCTAAATTAACACATTTAATATTTAGGACAAGAATATACATATATATGCAATTTTTCAGCAATTTGAATTACTCAATTAAATTTTATTAAAATGTTTCCGCGAAAAATTCTGAAAACATTACAGAACAAATGTATTTTTATTCCATTCCAAAATCGAAATTAAATGATCTCAATTGTGGTACTTTTATGCATATTTTTTCTGCGACATATAATCTTATTTTTAAGAGATTTTAGATCGATTTGTAACAATATTTTTCTCTGTTTAAACTGAATTCCCATCATTATTCTTGTTGTCATTAATATATCGTCTTGACATATTTTCTGTGATTTTTTATATTAAGATTTAAAATTTTCGTGCATTTTTTTAGGTTGAGCAGATTTTGCTTTCATTAGAGATTTTTCTGGAGATTTTATTCTTCTTAAAATTAATATATGGCTTCAGAATAAAGTAACGGTTGAAATCTTTCAATTGCGTTCATTAATGAGCTCTCTTGATTTTTTAAATCTGTTACACACTTGATTTTATCGAGAAGTACTATTCAGAATTACAGAAACGTACAACACACTGAACAGAACTATAATCATTATATGACTAATTAGACCTCTCAGTATACACCTGGGGATAATTGAATGGCCGGAACAACAACCCTAAAAACTCTGATTGTATACTAATGGCACCATGCACAATTCTTCCCTAAGGAAATACGTTCCGTCATCGATAGGAGGTAACCAGATCCTACTATTTCTGTACCCACAAGAGAGCGAGCATCAACTGTCATACCGAAAACTTCTCATCTAGTAGGTTCTAGAGAAATGTGAATTATATATCTATTAATTTTTTTTTTTTTTTTTTGCTAAATAAGCAATTAAGATCAAGTTAGACAAGATATTTAATTGAAAACTTGACAGCAGTCAGTCACGACAAACAAAAGTGATAAATTTTTAATAATAATGGAATCATCATTATATTTAACAACTTATGCTCACTCTGCTTGGCAAAATCTATAAAATAATTTTAATGCCGTACTTAATTATTCAATAAAAAATAATTGCGAACTAAATAATTTGTTAAAACTTTATTATTGAATTATTTGCTAAATTGTTATAACTTAATTATTATTAAATCATTTGTTAAACTGTTAAAGCTTGATTATTATTGAATAATTTTATTGATATTGAATAATTTGTTAAAACTTAATGATTATTGTATAATTTTATTATTATTAAATAATTTGTTGAAACTTAATTATTCAATAAAATATAATTGCAGTACCTTATTACATTTATCATTAATGAATGGTTTCATTATTGTTATTTTTATTGCACTTATAATTAATGTACATTTTCATATTTTTATTGAATTTATATTTAATATATAATGTTCAGAATAAAGTAATAGTTGAAATTTCTTATAAATAGCTCTGTTATAAAGCATTCCTGATTTTTTTCTCTTGTATAACCGATTGTATGAAAATATTTGGTTAAAAATTAAGAAAATGCACACCATAATGAACCGAATGGTAAGGCTTCAAAAACAGTGTAAGCTATATGACTATGAAAGTTTCAAGTTGTAACAATTTTTGCTGAGGAAATTCTTATGGCAAAATGACACAACTTATTTAATTGAAATATTGTCAATCATTTTTCCTGGCAAAATAACAGGTCGTCAAAGTCGGTTGATGTATTGTGAAGTCAGTATCATTACTATTCATTGTCTTAATTCTGCTTGACTTCAAGCTTATTGTCTTAAAAATTATCGCAATTATATTTTTTATTATTATTTACCTATCTTTCAAATAATTTAATCATTAAAAATTATGGATGGTTATAAAAAAAATCTGTATTAAACATATTATTCTTCAAGTGAATAAGACAAAAAATAAATGTAATAAATTAAAATGCAAAGTTAAGTTGAAATGTTAATTAAATTTACTAATTAATAAAAAAATATCATATAATATCTTGGGATATAAATTATTATTATTCATTTAATAGATTATTTATACTTCTAACAAGCCCTATAAAATAATTTTAATGCCGCATTTACTTGAAGCTTTTATTGTTAAAAATTATCTTAATTATTTATTTTTTATTAATTACTTTTCTTTAAAAAGCTAAATATTTAAAAATTATTGAATTACATGAAGCTTTTATTCCTAAAAATTATTGTAACTACATTTTGATTATTAATTACTTTAAAAAACTTAATCTTTAAAACACTGTTGAATAACTTGAATTTTTAAAGAGTATCATAGTTACATTTTGTTTATTAATTAATTTTCTTAAAAAAACTGAATAGTTAAAAAAATATTGAATTACTTGAAGTTTGAATTCTTAAAAATTATCGTAATTACATTTTGCATTTTAATTAATTTAAAAATATGAATAAAAAAATTGTTGAAATAATTGTGTCGTTAAAAACGATCATAATTACATTTTGCGTATTAATTACTTTTTAAAAACTAAATCTTAAAAAAAAATTAGCGTTAATTTAAAAATGTATATATGACATAAAACCTATTTTTTATCAAATAGCAAAGATAAAAATATATATTTGAGTAACTTGAGTATAAATGCAAAGTTAAAAACAATATAATTATTTCAATATATTTATAATGAAATTCAATATAATTATTAAAACAAAAAGTGTCTCATTAATATATGAAGCTTTGAATTTCAAAATTTCAAAATCGGTGTCTCTTTACAACTCCAGAAAAATCTGTTTTAGTGGCTTTCTTCTTTAAACAAATTTATATTTAAAAAAACCTGAATAAGCAAATTTACATACTAGAAAATGTAAACTTCCTTCAGGGTTTCATGTTTTTTATGTAATATATTAAATAAAAATAAGGAACTCGTAGCCAGAATGTTGACAGTGTTTATTTAATTCTAAGAATCAAAGTGAAAAAAAGTGCAAACATGTAAGAAAAACAAATTTATAAATGCAAACGATAGAATCCAAGATAAGAAGAAGAATCTTGTAGTTTTTGTTCTTACTTTTTTTGTAATGTTATCTTTAGTTTCAATCTTATGCAATATTTTTTTACAAACATGTTATATTAGTACACACAAAGTAGATTTTGTTTTTCATCCAAGAATTTGAAGGTCAAAACAAAGTCATGAACGCCTGAGGGACTTTTAGAAATAACTTGTAATTAAAATTGTTCTTTGTTTTTCGTAAATTAAAAAAAAAAATTACCAAAACTTTTATTTATTTTGTTTATTCAATAAATATCATTGCTGTATTTTTAGGATTTTATTCTTTAAAATTCTGTTTCAAAATTAATTCTTTTTATTTAAAAAAATCAACTTGAGTTCGTTAATAAAGATCGGACTTTTTATTTGGATGTGTTTTCGTGTTTAATCCATTTATCATAAATATTATTCATTCTTGTTACCATTTTTTCTTAAAGTTCAAAAGCAAAATACATTTCTAATTTGGAATTTCGAACACAAATGAAATAACTGGTTTGCCTTTAAAATACCAAAGGGCTAATTCTTTTTGATGATTAATTTGTATGTAAGAACTAAAGATTGAAAGAAATGCTATAAAACTGGATGTTAAGGGAATTTTTAGATAATTATTATTTTAATTAAATATTTCATAAACAAATAATTCATCATTTACAATCTTCAAACATTCTGAAAATTTTTGCTTTCCTTTCCCCTGTTTAATTGCATATGAAATAACATTTTTTTTTCTAAAAAAATAGATTAACTGCATGATTTATATTTAAATTTATTTAACACTAGCCGCCTTTGGCGACCAGCTGGTTCGCCATGAGTAAAGCGTTCTAAAATGTTCCATTAAATCACATATTCATTAGCCTTGAAGTCATTCCGGGCATTGATTGACCTGAAATTAATATTTTCTTTAAGATGATCGACGGAAAGTTCTAAAAGTACACCTTTGCCTAATAATATTCTTTAATTTTATAAATCAGTCAGTTTTAACCGTCGGTTATGCTTCCAAAATATTAAAAAAAATTTCGATGATGTTGCCAAAATATTAAATATGTTTTTTTAAAGAAAACGAGAAAGGGAAAAAAAAGTATTGAATTAATGATACAGATATTGCAAACGATTACATAAATATGTCATTAAGTCGGGATTTCAATGCATATCCTGTCTAAATTCAATCAGGTTTACCGTAAGTAAAGAAGATTTATTGAGTTACTGATATATATATTGCAAACGATTGTAGAAACCTTTGCTTTGCATTTATTTTTTAAAGAAAACATCGCATTTTATATTTCTTTTATTTTATCCAGTCACGTGCTGAAAGTTGAAATTCTGTAGATTTATTTTGAGATGATAATTTTTTTATATTTGAACTTCCGGCATTCTTTTATTTTATCTAGTCACATGCTAAAAAAACATGGTTTGGAAATTCGTTAAAAATAGAAGCTTGAGTTATACATTAAAACACTGATACCATTAGAAAGCTATTTTTTAATCTTTAAATTTATGTTAAAATCATGCTTGTCCGATAATATTTTCAGAAGTTATAGCGGAAAAACGTTGAAATTTCGCTTAAATTTTAATTAATTCAAATTCTAATTAAAAATTCGAAAAAAGGGCTCCGAAGTGCACATTCCGAACCTCCAAGGTATACATGTACCAACTTTGGTAGCTGTACGTCCAACGGTCTGGCCTGTAGAACGTCAACACACACACACACACACGCGCGCGCGCACACACACACACACACACACACACACACACACACACACACACACACACACACACACACACACACACACACACACACACACACATTGAGCTTTATTATAAGAATAGATGAAGAAATAGGCTGAATTTCCATATATCATGATCGACATTATAAAAATAGCCAAATTCGTTTTTTCAACATAATTTAGTCCTTTTGATGATTTAAGAAATGAATTAAATATAATAGAAATGAATTCTTCTACGTTATTTCCGTTCTAAATTTTATGAATAGGGCACAATGAAATCCAACATAGAATTGGCAGATAAATTAACAGAATGGTTTCTATTAAATTCCTCTATAATGCCTTGGAATTTAACCTCATTAAAATGAAGCGAATAAATAGATAATGCACTGGCTATAAAAAAAACTGGCTTTATTTCGCATCAGAATTTAAACTTAATCAATATTTCTACAAATGAATCTTGAATATGATGTTTTGTGTAAGAGATTCAAATAAAATAAAAACGAAATGTATTTCCATTAAATCCATGATCTTCAAAAGCGAACAAATAATTCAAACATCTTTATATATTTAATTCTTCTTTCTATAAATAAATAAAACTATGCTACTAGAGATTAAAGAGGGAAAAGTTTATTTTCTAATCGTTTCAGACCTATTTTATTTCCTACTCGTATGCTACATGGACTGCAGGGGAAAAATACATCTCTTTTGATATCATTTTCTAAATTAATCCATATATAAACCAGAGAATATATACATTATTACAGAACAGCGCCTTATTTTCTTGCGAAACATGTATCCTCTAGATTTTCAAATAAATAAAATGAGGTATATAATTTATCCAAAATACATAAATGTCAAGGAGATGTTTGTTTCAAAAGCTTGAAGCAAATATTTAAATTATTTTGTCGGATTTTTCACCCTTTTTTTAAACTGATTCCTAGCTTTAAGAGCCGTTAGGACGATGCGTGCAAAATTCTGCGTATATCTCTTGAGAAATCAAACTTTTTCTTTTCTTTAATGTAGTAGTAAAGCAGCAAGATACGCGTTTTTAGTATAACGCAGGGTTTTTCTAAGATTATTTTAGTCAGGTAAAGCTACAAATTTTGTAAATTGAAAATATTTTGGTATTCTTGAGTGATTTTTGGTACTAAGTGTGTTAACGTGATGACACATTTTAACAAGATTTCCGACATTACGTGATGATTAAATTTGACGAGATTTTTGTCACTGAGTGCGTTAACGTGGTGATTATATTTGGCGATTTATTTGGCACTGGGTGTATTGACTTGATGATTAAATGTGACAAATTTTTTGGCATTAAGTGTGTCAGAGTGATGATTCAATTTTGACAATAAATCTATGCTACTTGGCTCTCTAAATTAATAAATCTATGCTATTTGGGATTAAAAATGAAATATTTTTACTGTCTAATTATTTCAAACGTATTTTATTCTGGTGCATAATACTTTGTTCTGAATAAAACTATATTGAGAAAAACAGCAACAAATTTTTTTGAGAAATAAATTTTTATTTTACATTTTTTGATTACCACATTTGTAGTGGTGAAGATTTCTTGCAATATTCTTAATATAATTTATGTACTTTCCACTCATTTAATAAATTCTTACCTACATTACTAATTTCTATTATATTAATAAAATATTGCTAACCCTGGGTGGTGATTTTAGAAATCCTTAGAGAAACTTTTAAACCTATGGAACAGTTAACGAAAAGGGTTACTGATTAATAATTACTTTAGATCTGCTATTTTAATTATATTTTGATAAATTCTCCAAATGCATGTTTTGAATGTATCGTTTTAAAATGAATATAAAATTTTAACAGATTTGACTGTTAATACCTACATAAATTACTGATTATTAGACTAATAAATGAAATTTTAAGTAGGGAATCGACAATATTGGGATTTTAATTGCAATTATTATACAGGTTTTATTATATGATATACATAATAGTTAAAACATTCGATTAAATATTTATAATATGCACCTTCATGTGCGACTTATTAATAATATTATCTTAATTTAAATATACATCTAAGCGTTGAAAATTATCAAAAGTTTTCCCTCGGCCTTTAAAACATACGAAGATAAATTCAAATAGTAATATAAAGGCACATAAATATAGGCAAAATAATTTAAAAACAAATAAGTAATGGATACAAGCATGTAATATGAGTGGGGCATTAAGTTAATGCAAATAGAATATTTATGTTTTAATGAATAACAATAAACAGTTTAGTCTGAGATCCGAAAACTAATGCTAATAATAAATTATCGCACTATAACAAATTTTTAAAAAACAGTGATAAAGCTTTCTTCATAACTTTTTCGCTTTTCTAACTATTCTTGTATCGAATTGGAGTATAAAAGTTACAAAATATCCACATTTGACACGAATGAAGTATTTTTACTGTATCAGTTTTACAATACTTGGCGTAATTTTTGTGGGATTAATAATAACCAAAAATAGAATTTCAGTTTAATTGCATTTTGCCGTATTGATCAAAACAGAAACTTCAAACAAACCTAGACTTGCACTAAACGAATGGAATAGAAGCCGGGTTTTATGTGGAGCTGTCGGATTTCTGATGTAGTATTATGCAAAGCAATAAACGATATAAAAAAAGGGGCAACTGAAGCAGAAAATGGTAGTCGAAGCTTATATGCATCTAAATGCTGCCCATAGTAGAAAAAGCCCTCATATTAAAATTGTATTATAATAATTCGGAAAGTGCCACAGCGGCATGGTAAGAACATCGCTATATGAAGAATATTCTAGATAGCTAAAGATCAATAGCGTCTTCTGCAATGAACAAAATGATGAAGGAATTTAAAAGTACAGGTTCTTTGGCACTACGTTCAAGAATTGAATGTCCCTCAGCAGCCACTGATGTTACCACGGCAGTGGAGCAGACAGTGCAATCCATGTCGGTGGTTTCTGTACATGGGAGTACAGTACTCGAGAAGTTTCGAGGCAAGCAAAAGTTTCGTAAGGAAGATTCTGGAGATCATTCCTAATAACTGAAATCATATCCCTACAAGTTGCAACATAACCAAGAACTGAAACCTTCTGAGTTCAAATCATGTCAAGATTTTGTGAATTTGGTATTCATTAAGATGGAAGAGCCGCAGGATTGATTCCGCATTGTGCTTTGAACAGATGAAGCACATTTCACATTCGATGGTGCTGTTAATACCCAAATTGTCGAACGTGAACCTGAGCAAATCCACATATATTTGTTTAGGAATCCTTGCAACAATCTAAGGTGACAATATGGTGTGCCTTCACTGCCAATTTCATAACTGATGCATTTTTTCTAGGAAGTCACACAAACGGGTTTCAAAACAGTTTCTGCCACTGACAAGGGATATGCAGCACTGTAACAGAATAACATTATTACTGAACTGCAAGCACGGCAGGCACTCCAAACAGTCATCCTTATGCAAGAGAGAGCCCCACATATTACTCCGGCAGTTAAACGCGTGCTATGCTCATCATTTAGGGATGATCACATTATCAGTTGATACTTTAATCACACTCCAAGATCTCCCGATGTGATCCCCTTTGAATTTTGGATGTGGGGATTCTTCAAGCCAAAAGTGTACCTTGTTCAACTGGTATCACTAGCAGCACAGAAAGATTCCATCCGCCAAAATTTTTCTGCTATAATTAAAGAAATACTACTAAGTGTTGTGAATGGCGTGGTGCCTCTTCTCACAGATTTAATTCTAAATGATTTACAATTCATTGAACATTTAACTAATTAACTTTGATTAAGCTAACTTGAAAGTTGATAATTTTTTATCATTTGTAAATCATTTTTCAGTGAAACAAAATATTTATAGCATCATTTGTTGGTCGTCATCAGAAATATTTTCGTTTCATTGCCCCACAAAACCCAGATTTTTTTTCCATCCGTTAATGCAAACCGCATCTTTTTATCTTTATTCGTTTTTGAATTATTCTTTTTTAAAATTTGTCCTAACTTTTGGATGACTTAATATTTATGTCAATGCTCTTTCAAACTATTGCTTTTGAATGCTTCTAAAAGTATTCATTAGATTCATCTCAAAATTTGGTAGATACTACTAAGGATACTAATGTCGAATATGCGTATCGAATTTTATCAATCTAACGCTATTCCTTTATAATTGTATTAAATTTTATTCGAACAATCTCACAGGCGGGCTTCCTCTAAACGAGATTTTTTTACGATGAAAATTTGATAGGTGTCTACAATTCTGGTATAAAAACCATAAATCGAATTTCATCCATTTAGCTCAAGGAGTTTTTGAGTTATATTTATCATAGACACCCAAACAGATAGACATTCCCCAAGAATTATCTTTTCGTCCTTAGGGAAATCTAAAACCTTAAGATAATTCAAAATTTCGAGTTTGAATTTTTTTGACTTCTAGTATGAATCTTTAGTACTGCGTATGATAGAACATATACAATATATAACATATATACAATAAAAGAGCATTTAGAAGCTATATATGTAATATTAAAATAACATCCTCTCAAAATACATTAACCTTCTGATAAAAAATTAACCTTCTGATCAGGGAAAAAAATCAAAGCTCACTTACCGCAGTAATTATTCCTTGTGTAACCAATTTGGATATAATATTTAGAAATCTATAATCAGAATGTGATATAAAATATAAATTTGAGTATTTGTCATGGAATAATAAAATAAAATTCTAGGATTTAGACCCACTCATTTGCTCTGCTTCTAACTGAAATTAGATGGATTTATCACAATCGAAGCCAATTAATTGCGCTTTAGTACTAATGTACTAAAGCTCTTGAGATAAATAGGAGAATGTACTTCCTAAAGGAGCAAACAAGGCAAAAGAAGACTCATTAGATAAATCTAGATGATATATTGCTTAAATTACTAAAATATTAATGATTAATCCAAAAAAAATATAGGAATAAAAAGATAAGTTGTCCAAAAATAATTGGAAAAATTATTAATATAACAATTTCGTAGAAAAGATTTGAGATTATTATATATATTTATTCATTGTAATATATATTATTTCTTTAATTACATTTATAAAAAATGAATTCGAAAATTTTACGTTTAGGATAATATCTATTCATTTTTTTGTTAAAAAGTATATTTATATATTTTGTGCAAGAATCTATCTGTACAAGATTATTTTTTTTACTGTTAACACCTCGAATTTATTGCTTTTTTCACGGAAACATAATGATTATCATAGTGACCAAATATGAAAATCAGATGTTTCATTATTTTTACATGTCTAGAGGATTCTTTATTGGTTGGATGGTCAAATTAATCAGCCATCATATCTATATAAATATAATGATAAAAATAAATTTTAAGATTTCGTCTACGTTAATATTCATTCATCGCATCAAATCATTTTTTATAAAAAATAGTGTTTAAATACTTATGTTTTATTAAAAAAAAAAGTTATTAATCAGCAGATCTTAGACTTGACTTGTCATAATTTTAAAACTTTCTCAGCTATTTCTTACATTAATATTTATGGTTATTTTTTGTAGTGTTTAATATTCTTGATAATAAAATTTGGACTTCATTTCAAATAATCTGTATGATTATCGATGTAATTGTATTTTCACCAATACATTGGAATGTAAAGCCAAGAGGTTTCAAATATTATGCATTTGTCATGGCAAAACATCTATTATTATACTAAGAAGATAACGAAACATCGAGATATATATGGTGATTGACTTTTGAAGGATATCTTTGTTAACGAATAAAATTCTACAGTAATGGTGCATTGTTACACAAATTTAGACATTTAAAGTATGGTTACAAAAATCCTTCACCGAGTAGACGTTGAAAAAACTTCAGACTTGGAAGAGACTATCGATGATTCATTCAGTGAAAAAGCGCTTAGAAAGGGCATGTAGAAAGAATGCTTTCGAAATGAATTCCAAAACATCACTTATAGACACAAGTTTGCAAAGCTCCACACAGGAAAGTAATTCAGTGCAAAACAGGTTTATTTATATTAATGTCCCATTTTTCAAGCGACACTGGAGTTATTTTGGGACGGACCTCGACATTTTGAACCTGGGTCAGATGACGAGGACGACACTTGAAAAAGCAACCCCTAATCTACACCGCAACACACAGTTGGAGGAGGTTTCACCCTGATGTTTAACGTGTATGTCGGTTCTTGAGTAGAATCAGGTCTCGAACCTGAAACCTTGTTCTGAAGCAGAGGCCGTACCAGCAAGCCACACGACCTTTCAGTGCAAACTACAGAATTCAGTTTGGGATCAATACATCATTTTATCTCTGGTGTGTGTATGTGTTTTGCCTTTCCAATTCTTTTAATAGTGAATAAAATATTCTAGAAGGATTTAACATCTCCTAATAAGACATCAAGACTTATTTACAACAAATTTATTTTTTGTCGACAATGTTGCGCATATCGGGGGATATTGATCTGACTCCAGAGCTTGTTTAAAATGTCAATAAATAGATCTCTTTTCCTTATTGTATCTCTAAACGCAGAAGGAAATAATATTACGGAATTGTAATAATTTTAAATGAGGATATTATAAATTGTATAATCTTGCTGAATCGAGCATAATCATTAGTATAGTTCTTTGTAATATATACGTACACAAATACTTAACCCTTATCATAACAAATGTACAACAGCCATTGTAGCCTGGTTGGTACAGCATCAATCTTGAAACGGAAATGTTGCCAGTTCTGTCTTCGTCTCGGTCAAAGACTGCTGCGTTGGCTAATGGCAGTTGGGACAAATAAAATATACCGTGATTGCAAAGTCGTCTAAGTTCCCTTAACAAATGATACATCTGGGGGTACTGAATCAAGGATGAGCCGGTGTCTGATTGGGATCTAAATTCTGATTTGCGGATGGATGAATGAGTTCGACCTCCCCCTTAAATGGGTCGTACCGTGTGTGTTGAAGCAAAGCCTTCCTTTCACCTTAACGGTGCTAGCTAACAACGAAAGGCCTCACACATCTGCCTTCATTTGAAAGAGCTAAATTTCGTTCGGCTTGGTATGACCATATGGTATTAGACAGAACAGAACGGAACAGGAATATTCAAAAGAAAAAGGTAAGAAACGTCGTAACAACCTTACCGTTAACATATTGGCCAATGCCGCTGTTAGAGAAGGTAGCAAGACATTTAAGGATGCGATTGAAGTCTCCTGAGTAGATCGGAGCCTGTATGCTCAGGAGAGAGAACAAAGGCTTTTATAAAGAGGGTCGTCCAATTGATGTACCATCATGCACCATTAACTCGGATGTGTACTGTGAAATACTCAGAAGACTAAGAAGGCACATCAAGAGCAAAATTCCGTAGTTGCTGAAGGAGGGTATGGTTCTGCTCTTTGATTCTCCCACAAGTCTCTAGGGTCATACACAGAAAACTGGCCAATTTCATATCCTAGCAGCTCGAACATTGGCCCCTGAAGCCCGGATATGTCATCCTACTATTATCATTGGTGTGAATTAATATTTGATATTTTCTTATCAGAAATTCAATGATTTAAAAATTATCAAATTCATCACTACTCTTGAGGAGTAATTTGTGAAAAGGAATCGTAATACGGTTATTGAAAGCATTTCAATGGCTAGAGAATTCAAAATCACTCACGATTTCTGGATCACTATGTTAATATTATTTCATTTTATTGGTATGGATCGGATTATTTCTTACTAATACCCTAATGGGCGAAAATTCGGTGCAATAAGTCAAATATTTCACCAATTACTATAGTTTAAGAGTTGTAATTCTAATTTTTATTACAAGTGTGTTTCAAAAATAACATTCATTTGGGTGTTTTCAGTGATTCTAAAAAAGACGTGCAATATACTGATATAATACAAAAACAAAACAAAATAATTCCTGAACATAGTAAATGAATTCAACAGCCCCCTAAAAAGGGATGTGTCTCGTGTTGGAGCAAAGTTGTACTTTTACCTTAATGATGCTAATTAACAACGAAAGGCGCACGCTTCTGCCTTCTTTCGAAAGAGCTACTCTCATTCGGACTTGGTATGACCAAGTGGCATTAGACAGAACATAATAAATACACTGATGGAAAAAAAATCCCAACACCAAGAAAAATTTATTGTACAGTAATGAAATTTTAGGAATACATTACTCTAGGTAACATATTTAATTGATTAAAGTTTCAAGGTCAGATTGGCGAGAAGAGCCAGGAGTTGTCGTCCAATGATGTCCCATACGTGATCGATTGGGGAAATTTCTAGTGATCTAGCAGGCCAAGGTAACATGTCGACACTCTGTAGAGCATGTTGGGTTAAACAGCGGTATGAGGGCGAGCGTTATCATGTTGGAAAACACCCCCTGAAATGCTGTTCATGAATGGCAGCACAACAGGTTGTATCACTAGACTGACGTACAAATTAGCAGTCAGGGTGCGTGGGATAACCACGAGAGTGCTCCTGCTGTCATACGAAATTGCTCCCCAAACCATAACTCCAGGAGTAGGCCCTGTGTGTCTAGGCCGCAGACAGGTCACTAGCAGGCGTTCACCTGGCCTCCTTCTAACCAACAAACGGCTGACCCTGGCAGAACCGACTTTCATCAGAAAACACAACAGATCTCCACTCCGTCCTCCAATGAGCTCTGGCTTGACACCACTCACGTCGCAAACGGCAGTGGTTTGGAGTCAGTGGAATGCAGTGTACAGGGCGTCTGGCTCGGAACTGTCCTTGAAGTAACCGATTTGTAACAGTTCTTTGTGTCACTGTGGTGCCAACTGCAGCTCGAATTTCCGCTGCAGACGCAGTACGATTAGCCACAGCCATACGCCGAATACGACGGTCTTCCCTCTCAGTAGTATCACGTGGCAGCCGGAACCTGGTCTTCTTGAGGCAGTACCTTCCCTTGACCACTGCCGCCAACACTCATGCACAGTGAATATATTGCTGTCAAGTCTTTCAGCAATATCGAGGAAAGAAAACCCACCTTCTCGTAGCCCTTCAACACGACCTGGTTCAAACTCAGTGAGCAGTTGATAATGGCTTCTTCATCTTCTCAGAGGTATCCTTGACTAACATTAACCCATTACGTCAAATATCAACTGTAAATAACGATCACGAACCTTACAGCGCTTATTTAAAGCAAACCTCATTTGCATGTTCCTAGTGTCGCTACTAGCGCCACACTTACGCTCGTAGCTCGAAATTTGAATCGACGTCATCTTTCAGATGTATTAACACGCCTACCATATTTCGTTTATCTAGCAAAGCTCCTTCCCTAGTGGTGTGATTTTTTTTTCCATCAGTGTATGTTGAGATTTTTAAGAGAAAATTAAAAAAAAGATAGTATTTAATGTTTGAGATCTATTGTGGAATTTAGAATCGATGCTATCATCTAGAAAGGCTCAAGGGAAGGTGTTAATTATCTTTTAAACACATTTTATTTGAGATAAAGAATACAATAATTAAAAATGTATATTTTATTTATTTCGAAAATACCCAAACACAACAACGTATGTAGATTGGTAGAATTTTTAATTCAATTCTGTATATCGAAAAAAAAAATAAGAAAAGAAAAATTATAAGGGAACTACATAGTAACCATATATTGAAAATAAAAACAATAATAATAATATCATCATCGAGTATGTTTTATGTAAATCTGCTAAATAAAAAATATATATATTTGTGCAGAAACACTTTACTTAAAAATATTTAAAAAAATAGAAGAAATAATAAACTAGAAGAAAGTTAAATTGATACAGATAAATTTCTTTCTTAAAATTTGTTTACATTTGACAATCTTGAAAGTAAAGAGAAAATTCTTAATTTCAATATTCATTAAAAAATATAAAATATTTAAATCTTTATCTGTTTTGGTTCTTATAAATATAGCTCTAAGGGATCTCTATTTGTTTGTATTGTTTACTAATTAATTTATAAAGGAAGATAATGAATATCTCTACAAGGTGTCTGGGATATTAAAAGTGGTAAATATGTTTAGTTCTGAGCATTATGGATAAAAATATCGTTTATCTCAGTGGAGATAGTGCATGCATTCTTTGGTGATTCATAATTAGGGTTGTAAAAGAAAAAAAATGCCGAATCAATAATACTTTTTGAATTTTTTTTGTAACTTAATCGAATTTTATATGCCCCATTTTTTATTTAACATATTGAATTGCTTTTCGAAACCTTATGAAGTATTTTTAAGAAGGAATTATATAATCATACATCTATAAAACATTATTTAAGTAACCATCAATCACTTCCATTTAAGTAATAAATAAACTTTCAAAACTTCTTTTTAGATAATAATCACACCAAATATTACAACATTGTAGTATATTATTTAATCATTCTATATATAAAGAAAGTCACAAAGTCAAAATTAAAAATAACCGCTAAATTAGGTAGAAAAATATTTATTAAATGATTTACAAATAACTGAAAAATCCTTCTTAATAACAATCAATCTTATAAATAAACATAATTCTTTTTATGTATTAAGCATACTGAACTCGTTGTAAAAAATTTGGTCGAAATTATTTCGGCATCATTTGGTGCAACTAGAAATAGACAAGACCAAATTTCGCTAAATTATACAGATATTCTCAAGTGAATTATAATTTATTATTAGAAATTTTGAATTTGCGAATTGTACGCTAAATAGTTTTGGAATTGAAATCGCCAAATTAGTGAAATTTCTTCGCACTTTTTGGTTACCGGTACAGCCGACAAGTACCCACTAATTATATGACTAAAGAATATAGCCAAATTTTAAAAGCATAAAAATTGATCACATATTTAATAAGAAAATAACAAATATTGATTATACACTTTGATATAATCTACCCTTAATTCTTAAATTTCTTTTATTTTCTTTTTTGACAATATTTGCTTTTATTGGTTTTAAAACCAAACAAACCATTCCAATAGCAGCTTATTTTTTAAGTATGATTTGACCATAATTAAAAATAAGCTAAATTAGTCACTCAAACTAATCCAACTTTCCTGTATTTTAGCATTTATGACCAAAATACATGATACAAATATAAATAAGATAAATAATTTACTGTGAAAATCAACAAACAAGTTTTTTAATCGCCTAGTTTAGCAGATATTCTAATTGAAAGCAGTGGACGAGACAATTTTTGTTACATGCATCCATATTTAGATTACTATAAAAATATCAATGAATATGAAGTTGCATTTTATACAGGAATTAGCTGGTACCCGCTGCATTGCTGCCACCGAAAAAATAATAGTAAGTGCAATGAATCAATACTTTAATAATGTTTTATCGAAAAAGGATGAACGATACGACCGTATATAAAATACGAACAAACAAATATTCATTTTTATGTATTAGATTTGGATATTCTTTCAGAATTGTAAAGCTTGGTGTTTTTTCAGAATAGTAATGAAAGAAAATTTTATTGTATCTCGTGATTAGTTTGATTTTCGTTCAGCATTATCAAGTTTAATATTAGATAATAGAATTAAAATATTTTCTGTTGAATTGATTGAACATAGATAAATATATTTATACCATTAAATAGTCATTGTATTTGAAAAAATATTTTTTTTCAAAACTAAGAT
>JAPMOQ010014912.1:30491-52757 GCA_026543055.1 Argiope trifasciata
TTAAGATTACAGCATTGTAACTTAATTCTACATTTAGACTTTTACCATAAACTCCTATTAAACCAAGAGCGAGGGAAGTAAAATTAAATCTGAATTTTGAAAATATGTTTCAGAAATCTGTAAATCTTGAAATCAAAAGAAATGCTTTAGCCGTTGTCCTGGCATAGGTAGTATGTCTGCCCAGGGGTCTGGGCGTCCTGGCTAGGGAAAGTATTCTTTTCCATGTTCTATCTGTGAAGTGTGTTAATGTGATTGACGGTAAAAAAGATCAATTAATTAACTAACGCGTGAATTAAATAAGTCGTTCTCATGCCACTAGTGGGCGCTACTGAAAAAACAAGAGAAGCTCACTCAGCAGAAATTGCTGAAAAATATCCATAAGTAACAAGTGCATAAATGTTATGAGTATCATGGCAGTGTACTCTTTCAGCGAAAGAAATTGAGGTCAGACTGGCATTTGCTTAAATTTATTAAAATGTCCAGTAAAATTTTGAAAAAATGTCGCTTGTGTTGATGAAAATTAATATAATATTTTAAAATCAGATGAATGTCAAAAAGTGAGATACATAGAATACAACACTGAATATCAAAAATTTGAGGCCTACTATAAAATATGGAATTCTCAATCAATTTGTCTGGATTTGTATGCGAAACTCTGTTATTGATTCTTATAGCACTTATTATTGGACAACCCGTAGACAATGATTTGAGCCAATAGAGAGTCTTGATTTTTGCAGTGCAGCCATCTATGGTCAAGAGTACGACTTTGCCACTCACACGTCACAACCCTTTTTTGGGGGCTGACTTTATCCATGCATTTTCATACACTTAACCACAGATTGTAATTTAGACCTGAATCAGAGAACGTTTACCTCCGAAACAGTATCCTCAGTGGTATTACTCCCGACATGAAGGACTTTGTGACCTCGACAGATTTATATGCGTGCCAGTCACTACACACGTGGAGATTCCCCAAGTGTCGGGATTCAAACGAGCGATCTAAAGGATGCAAGTTCAAAGCCCAACCAACCAGGCTACCCGACTTACATAAGTTTTGGTTCACAGCTTAAGCAATTACAGCTCTTTGACAACTATTTTTTTAATTTAATGATTATCTACTATTTAGTTGCATAAATATTGGCACATAGCTTAAGAAACTAAATAGTAGATATTAATTAAATTGAAAACAAAAGCTGTCAAATATATGATCACACATCCGCCTTTCACATTCCGTGAAACACAACAATGTAGAAAAAGGATTGACTTAAATAGAAGAAAGAATGAAATTTTAGTATGTAATTTTGTGACTACAATTGTAGTTCTCACTCAAAAATTGGCCAAAAAAGAGAAATCGAAATACGCATTCGGTGTTCTTGAGTATGAAATATCATTCCTATTATCATTTTAATATGGATTAAATTCTTAGATTAGTTCAGTTATATTAACGTCCCTTGTAAAGCAACACTAGGGCTATTTTGGGACGGACATTGCAACTTTCAGCAACTGTCTAATGACGTGGACGACACCTGAATTAGTATCCCACAACATGCCAGAAGGAGGACGATTGGCCTGACAGATGTAACTTACAAGAGACCCCCTCCCACGATGGCTTTTCCGTGAAATCGAGTCTCAAACATGAAACCCTCCAGTTCCGAAGCCGAGACGTTACCACCAGGCCACCGTGGTTTAATAAAAGCGAGATGAATTTGATAGCGATTCTAGATATCACCATGACTTCATTTAATGGGCATTTCAATCGTATTGCTGTTACTTATGGCACTTTATAAGTCTGCTGGCAGAAAGCTATCAGTGATTTAAGACGTAATAAGGTTTCTTGTTTGTTCAGTGGTAACAATAATAATCAAGATTACGACTTGACTACTTTCATGCTTCATATTCTTTTGCACAACCCCTTTTTATTGAGAGGTACATTAATGCAACTCACAGATCAAACATAAAAATACAACCATGCCCAAACCATGACACCTAGTTCACGGGGAAGACATTCTACTCCTCTGCGAGGATGCTGGCATTCCAGGCATTTCTGAATTGATTAAAGTTTCAAGATCACAGGTAGAGCCATTGGAGAGAAGAGCCATTTCAAATGTGAAATGTTGGTACATTAGTAACCGGTGTAACCGACAGAATTTTGAATGCAAGCATGCAAACGTGCATGCATTGTGTCGTACAGGTGTCGGATATCAGTTTGTGGGATGGAGTTCCATGCCTGTTGAACTTGGGTGGTCAATGCAGGGACGGTTAATACTGGTTGGGGATGACGTGGAGTTGTCGTCCAATGATGTCCCATACGCGATCGATTGGAGAAAGATCTGGTGATCTAGAAGACCAAGGTAACATGTCGACACTCTGCAAAGCATGTTGGGTTACAACAGCGGTATGAGGGTGGGCGTTATCCTGTTGGAAAACACCCCCTTGAATGCTGTTCATGAATGGCAGCACAACAGGTTGTATCACTAGACTGACGTACAAATTTGCAGTCAGGGTGCGTGGGATAACCACGAGAGTGCTCCTGCTGTCATACGAAATTGCTCCCCAAACCATAACTCCAGGAGTAGGCCCTGTGTGTCTAGGCCGCAGACAGATCACTAGCAGGCGCTCACCTGGCATCCTTCTAACCAACAAACGGCTATCACTGCGACGAAGGCAGAACCGGCTTTCATCAGAAAACACCACTCCGTCCTCCAATGAGCTCTAGCTAGACACCACTCACGTCGCAAACGGCAGTGGTATGGAGTCAGTGGAATGCACTGTACAGGGCGTCTGGCTTGGAGCTGTCCTTGAAGTAACCGATTTGTAACAGTTTGTTGTGTCACTGCAGCGCCAACTGCAGCTCGAATTTCAGCAGCAGACGCAGTACGATTAGCCATAGCCATACGCCAAATACGACGGTCTTCCCTCGCAGTAGTACCACGTGGCCGCCCGGAACCTGGTCTTCTTGAGGCAGTACCTTCCTTTGAACATTGCTGCCAATACTCATGCACAGTGGATACATTCCTGGCAAGTCTTTCAGCAATATCGCGGAAAGAAAACCCACCTTCTCGTAGCCCTACAACACGAACTCGTTCAAACTCAGTGAGCAGTTGATAATGGCTTCTTCGTCTTCTCAGAGGCATCCTTGACTAACATTAACCCACTACGTCAGTTCTCAACTGTAAATAACGATCACGAACCTTACAGTGCTTATTTAAAGCAAACCTTATTTGCATGTTCATAGTGTCCCTACCAGCGCCACACTTACGCGTGTAGCTCGAAATTTGAATCGACGTCATCTTTCAGATGTATAAACACGCCTACCAAATTTCGTTTATCTAGCACAGCTCCTTCCTAGTGTTAGGATTTTTTTTCCATCAGTGTATGAAAGAACGAATGAATGATGACATTTTCTCTCCTTTATTAACGAATATATGTAAGAAAATTTCGATCTTTGATATTCTAAACTAACTAACTATTGCATTGATTTGATATTATAAATTAAATATATTCTAAACTTTTGTGGGAAAAAAATTAAAATATTCTTACAAATAAATTTTTACATTTTTTTTTTTACTTCGTGACAGGAAACATATTTTTTCTATTAGTATATTTTAAGTAAAAATCAAAGTTACAAATTCGCAACTTTAGTCGTTATTCTTTCTTTCTTTTTACCTTTGAAATAATTATGATTTTAAATAAACACATATTTTTTATACATTTATGATAAAACATTTTCAGATTCTGCTCTATTTTATTTTATTTTTTCATTTATTTAAACTTTAAATTTTTTTAAAGTTTACGAAGTCATT
Organism: Argiope trifasciata; assembly: GCA_026543055.1. Classification (NCBI taxonomy): domain Eukaryota; kingdom Metazoa; phylum Arthropoda; class Arachnida; order Araneae; family Araneidae; genus Argiope; species Argiope trifasciata. The sequence goes on from JAPMOQ010014912.1 coordinate 34,295, forward strand.
AATACTATCCAAAGAACCAATATTTCATATTTCTTATAAAATAATAAAATTTGCTATTCTGTCTCCTCTAAGATGAACTTTTTAATTTTCTTTAAAACTTATGTTTATTTAATAAAGAAAAAATCCAATTCCAGCTCGCGATCAAATCCCGAAATTAATTAGCTTTTTGCAGAGTAAGTTGATAAAATTAATTAGATTCATTCTGGGTTTTTCTTAATATTTTTCTTGGGAGAAATTCAAATTGCATTTGTATTTTAAGTGCGAAGTTTTGTTAGTGGCTGGAAAAGCAAACAGTGATTAAAAGAATATAATATATATTTTTTAAGTTCTTATTTAATGAAACTAAGTGATTTAACTGAATTAATAACAAAGCTCGAAAACCTTAATTTAATGCATTAATTATCAGTCTTATTTGAAAAACAGTGGAATCACTTCCATTTATTACATTAATATGGGATTATATTAATTATATTAGTTGCGAATTTTTATTGAGGAACAACTACAAATGAAATCACTTGCCAGCAAAATAAAATAAATTTTATTAACTGAATTTCTTTACCATGATTATTATGCGAATTACGTCACGATTACATAATAGTCATTATTTAATTTCATTCTTAATATTTTTAAGTAAGTAGGCGCAATTATATCGATATTAATCGATCAGCATTTAATATAATTAGCTGGTTTGATCTAATCAAATATTTTCTGCATAGTCTCTAATAAAAATCTTATCCCAATGAAAGTCTTGATACTTTATGTCCGAAATATTAGCCTTCTGGCATGAATTTAGCATTTTAGTACACATTTTTAATAGTATTTTAGTATAACTCATTGAATTTAATAATCAATTTGAAATGCAAATGAGTCAATGCGATTTAACTTCAAAACTACAAAATATAAAAGCCATCTGACTATAGTCGAGCTGGTCTGGACTCTGAACAGAATTCTTCTCCCATCTAACACAAACAGAAAATCATCAATATTTCTCTGAATATCAGAAATCAGACAATATTTTTCGTTTTAAAAACTTCAATTAAATCAGAATCAATGTTTGATGAAATTCTATCACAGAAAGAGAAAATCTGTTGAATTTGCTGCCTATTGAAACTTCTGGGGCACATCTCCATAAAGTTTGCTGGTGCTCTAATAAAGTTGATACACCAGAGATTTCCTCGCTTGGCGTTAGTTAACCTGTCTTTGTTATGAAATTGCTACTTTTCGCGTCTATTTAACATTTTCACTTTTTATCGTATCATTCTTTAAAAGTTTTTTTTTTTTTTTGCGGATTAATTATCCGTATGTCATTAATAGTATCCGAAAATCCAATTTATGTCTTAGACGCGTTATTTTCTCAACCAATTGAAACAAGCATTTCTCATAAAACTGCATTTCTAAACGCAAAATTTCATATCAATGTGTTTTAAGTTATTGTGTTTTTATATATCAAGTTTATATGTTTTTGAAAGTACAAACCGACGGTCGCTTAATCCCTAGATGAATTTCATTCAAAATGTTGCAGGTTTCTATATTATATCTATCTAATTCCTGCTTTTTTTATTTTTTGTGTTATCTCACGTTTAAACAGCCAGACTATCAAATTTCTTCTGAAAGGAATTTTCCCAAAATTTGACAGAAATCTAAATATTTGGCTTAAAATCTGTCAATCAAATTTCATGCGTCTAGCTCGAAGCGCTTTTGAGTTACCTTTCTGAAGGACAGATAAACGGATATATTTTTTTAAAAATGTGTTTTCATAATGCAGGGAGGTATAAAATTTGAGAAGGATTCGATTTTCTTTTATATTGAAATGTATTAAAACAATTGAAAAAAACATCTAAATGGAAAAATTACTCATTTAGAGTAATTAATTCGGATTATTTATTTCGGATTTTACAAATCTGAAAGATTCATGAAATCCGAAAAATTATATTTTAAATGATATTAAAATTTCGGGATTTAATTTGAGAATTAATTCTTACGTTAATTTCAGTATCTTCAAATTCTTCTCCCTTAATTTGAGATATAGAATTAAGTACACGCGGTAAGAAATATTCCAAGAATGTTTAAAAAAACCCGATTCGATTATTTAAGGCTTTGTTTTAATTTTTGAGAAATTCTTTAAAAAATCTTAAAAATACATTAATGAATGCAATATATATTTTTTGTGTGTAAAATTAGCGATAAAAAATTTGGGACTATCTAATTCTTTCCGTTTTGTATTTTTTGTGTTATCTCACATTTAAACAGCCGGACAAACAAATTTCCTCTGAAAGGATTTTTCTCAAAATTTGACAGAAATCTAAATATTTCACTTAAAATCTGTCAATTAAATTGTTTGCATCTAGCTCAAAGTGCTTTTTGAGTTAATTTTCTGATGGACAAACAAACTGATCTTTTTTAATAAGTGTTTCCATAATGCAGGGAGGTATAAAATTTGGGAATTCAACAAATTTCGGATTGATGGCGATTATACTTTGGAGTACTTCGAGTGATTCCAAGCGTCCAAAGAACATAAACTATATTTTGATTCAATGAATTTCAGCTCCTTATGTTTATGATGCACACACTTTTAAAGGAAATGCTTACGCGAAAGCGGAAGTTTTATTCCAAGAGTATGCATTTCGAGTGAGTAAAAGGTAGGGGAGGAGGTCCCGTCTGCTTAGGAGAATGAAGTATCATCACTTAAAGTTGGGAAGGGGGATGGAAGTGGGTGGAACAGAAAGTTTTTCATCGAAACGAGCATCTGATTATGCAAATGTCTTTTCATGTCGGATTCTCCGGTGTGTATCAAAGTAGTTGTGTTGCTCTCAAGATAAATGTCCCGACGAGCGATTTCCAGAACACATTCAGAGTGTGCTTATTTCAAACTCTCGTGCATTAAATACTTTTTAAGCTATATTGACATTGATGAACCCAAACTTGCGTTATATACTAGAATCTTACATGCCGATAAAGTGTTTAATAATTTAATTCTAGAATTATGGAAAATAATAATAGCAGAATACTGTTTTTATGCATCGCGAAGATTTTAAAAGTTCTAATAATTATATTTTGAATTATATTAAATATTTTGGAATTAAATTTCAGAGGTAACACTTTCTTTAAGTCTTCAATATCTTCAATCTCTTTTTCCGCAACTTGAGATATATAACTAAGTACATCCAGGTTGAATTTTTCGCAAAACGTTCGCAAATAATTATATTGTTGCATATTCAGGAAAAAAATACGATTGAAAAAAAAATGTTAAAGAGTCAAATAGCAGTTTGTGTGTAATGGAGGCTTATTTGTGTCTTCTTTCAATTTGGAGATTTTTCAAACGAGAAGTTTACGAAATATATTGTATAGTTTCAAAACTACAAATTCTGGCTGTATTTCTGTGTTTTTATAAATGTTGATATTCGATTAATTTTTTAAATTGCAAAATTTTTAAAAAATTGCAAAATATATCTAAACAGGATGAGTTATTTATTCTATAGTTTAGATTTTTAATGGAATCAAAATAATTTTTCTTGACCAAAAATATATTGCTTACATATTTAAAATTAATAGCTGCTTTGTGAAAAATTGAAATTGAAACATTCACACAAGTAGATTTATGTTGCATTTTTATACTTTATAATAGAAAAATATTTCTTTATGTGAGTATTTTAAGTAAAAATTTAAATTACGTATTCGCGGCTTTCTCCTATTTTATCTTTTTCTTTTCTTCCTCATACAGCTCAAAGTAATTATCTTTTTGAAAAGAGGTAAATTTTGTAAGCATTTATAATCAAACATTTGACAGATTCTTTTGTACATTCTTTAAATACTTTTTTTCTGTAATTGGATTTATTTATTCTTTAAAGTTATTTTTTAAAATAAAAAAATCATTGTTACTCTACAAAGAACAACCCATTCCTCCTCCTTAAAAAACAAAAAACACAAAAAAAAACATATACTACTCTGTATTACATAAGAAGATGCTTTTAATTTTTTAGAACTTAAGTTTATTTAATAAAGAAAAAAATCCAATTTCAACTAGCTATTGAGCAACGAAATTAATTAGCTTTTCGCCTAGAAAGTTGATAAAATTAATTAGATTCTTTATTTTACTTTATTTAAAATTTTTCTTCAAAGGAGTTGAAACTATATTTGTGTTTTGAGTTCCAAGTTTGATTTAGAAGATGAAAAAATAAGTAAATAAATTAAGTTCTGTAAATAAATCAAGTACGTTAACTGGATTATTAATAAAGTTCAAAAACCTTAATTTAATGAATTAACAACCTGTTTCTGGAAATTAAGAATTCACCTGTATTTAATGAACAAATCTAAGAATATATTAAACAAATTAATTAAAAATATTCAATGGAATAATTGCTATATTTATTTCACATAAAGTGCACTACCGAAATAAGAATAAAATTATTTTATTGATTGAAGTTTTTGCAATAATTACTACATGACAATACAGAAGTTGTTTGAAGAATCTCTAAGTTTACATAATAATTGTCATTGAAAATGTTTCCTAAAATTATTAGGCTATCAGTCCCGATTATGTCAAAAAAAAATTGATCACTTTTAATATAACCAGGAGAAGAGTTCTCTTCAAAAATTAATCCTGTATCTTCTAATAATATTATTCTAATGAATGCCCTCACGACATGGACGTGACTCAATTACAAATTTGGCGTATCTTTAGCATTTTTACTAAAGATTAGTTCACACGAGGCTAACTACTACCCGTGATAGAATATAACACCTACATCTGGAAAATCATGTTACCAAATCGGGACAGCAGCAAATCATTGTCCCGTGGACACAACCATTGGTGATTGTCTCAACTGTTCCTACGATGACAATACAGGGACAACTGTAGAGAGGTAACTATTGCGTGCAATAGGTAGTCTCGTGTGAGCCCACCTGAAATATTTCGTGTTATCTTTGGCGAATTTTTTGGCGATCAATCAAGACATAGATCAAAAGTCATTCAAAAATAGAATTTGCATTTCTTTTGAGTTCTTCCCAATTCACAAAAATAAATTTGATATAAAAGTACACTTAAAGTTACAAAATTCGCTAATGATTATAATTTATGGAAGTCATTGTAATTTCAAATTGCCGCTTTTGTTTATGTGATTGCATTATTTTAAAATGTTTTGTATCTAATTATTCCATTTGTATATTTTTAATACTTGAATAATTATTCATATGTAAAAATTGATACTGAACCTAGATGGCGCAATGTGGTCCCAACCATATGTATGTTTGGATTGTGAGCGAAGAGGTTTCGAGATTTTTATTGCAAATAACTTCATCTAGAATATTGTTGTGAAATTGGCGTAAGCAGGCATCGCTATCTCTTCTTTAGAAGTAAAAAGCATTATTCGTTCACTCTTTTTTAGAGTCGTTTTCTACTTTAAATTTATGTATTATGTGTTTTCTTATATATTCTGTGATCATCGTCCATGCGTGTTAGTATATATCTGTGTGTGTGTGCATAAAAATAAACAAGAAAAAGAAAATAAAGAATCTATTTTGGCTTAGGCATAGGCAATCAGCTACAGCTTTTACATTTTTTCTGAAAGTACAAACCGACAGATAATCACTCACTCACTCATTTTACACACATTTGATAAGCATATATGCTACAAATGTTAAATCTCTATACCAGTGATTCTTAACCTGTGGGGTGCGCCCCCTTAGGGGGGCGCGAGCACACTAATGGGGAGGCGAAAGCATATCCAAGAGAAAATGTTATTTAAAAAATTAAGTGACTGAAAGGAAAGAGCACACAAAAAACTCAAACAAAACAAAAAAATTCGACATATTTGGTAATTAACTTATTAAATTAAAACAACTTACTAAATTAAAAACAAATTTAATAATTATTAGTGACTTCCTTGGGCCTATCTTACAGAACAAAGTTTTTCGCAGGAGGGTTTAATATTAGAAACAGACACCCGCAGTTCTTTTCCCATATTTTGTCTTCAAAGAAGCCACCGCAGAAAATCCAGTTTCACAAAGGTAAGATGTTGAAAATGGCAGTAGAATGGGAAATTCTCTTGTTTTTAGTGCAGAAAACTCATCATCCACTCCTGCCCAAAATTCAAAGAGCGATTTATTACTAAATTGTCTTTTGGTTTCGCCAATTGCCGTGAAGTTTATAAAGGTTTCTTCCTCTTCAATTGAGAGTCCTTCGGGAGTATTTTGAAATGGATCCATCACACACTTGTAACTTGATATCAGTTTGTCGTCAGCAAGAAATTACTTTTTAAAATTCTTTGCTAGCATTGCTAAATGATTTTCAATGGTTACAAAAAAACTTTTACATGTTGTTCTTCAGCCTTGTAAGTTTTAATACCATCATTCAAATTTGCAAACATTGTTAAATTTTCTTGCTTTAAAAATCTGCTCCACAATTCCATTTCTTACAAAAAGTATTAACTTTATCACTCGTATCTAATATATGTGTATTTGCTCCTTACAGTTGAAGATTCAAGTTATTTAATTTCTCGAATATGTCGACCATGTAGCTCAATTTCATCACAAATAAACTATCTTGAAAATTCTCAACTTCCGGTCTGTTTTCCTCTTCTAGGAAAACGGCGATTTCTTCTCTTAATTCGTAAACACGTTGTAAAAATTTTCCTCGTCATAACCATCTTGCCTCGCTATAAAATAGAAACGCTGAATGTAACACACCCAAGTCTTAACAAAGTGCGGAAAAGATTCTTGATTTCAGTGGTCTCATTTTTATGTAATTTACTGCGGTTACAACCGTAGTAAACACAATGTTCAAACCAGGACTCATTTCTTTGAAAGCCAAAGCTTCTCTGTGGATCATGCAATGTGTCTATACACACTGTGGCGATTTTTGTTTCACAAATGCTTGAATACTTTGGAATATTCCGTGCATAAAGCGAGCACCATCGGTGCATATTCCGACGCAATTTTTCCATTCTGTTTGCCTCGTTCATAAAATCATTTAAGATAGCAAATATTGCGAGTGCTGTTGCTTTGAGTTCTATTGGTAATTCTTCTACTACGGAAAAATCATCACAAAATCTAACATAGGCAATGAAATGAGCATCTTTATTACTATCTGTTGCCTCATCCAGTTGTAGTGTAAACAATTTGTCACGTAACTTCGACATAAGCTGACACCCTACATCTTCAGCTATATCAGCGACGGACAACAGTATCCTTTGAAAGAAGTATAGTCTGCAATTGTTTTGAAAAATTATCTCCAAACATAATTTCTACAATTTCAATTGCGGCTGGCAAAATAAGCTCCTCACCAATGGTGTGGGGCGTTTTTCATTTGGCTATTTTATATGAAATTTGTGGGAGGCAATTAAAGCTTTTTCATTTACAGACAAAGTTTTTTTTAAACAATGATTTTTGCTTTTCATATGATTTTAATTTTAATTCGAAAAATTCTCTGGATTTTTTTACGTACTCACTATGAAGCGTTTCCAGATGTCGTTTAAGTTTATTAGGTTTCGTGCTATTTGTCGCCAACAGTTTTGAGCAAATGATACACAGGGACCTTTCTTCTTCATTTACTTCAGTACTAGCGAACTCAAAATTTAAGTATTCTTGAGAATATTTTCTTGATTTTACTTTTGGAACCACGCTCGTCTGTGTACTTGTTGATGCTTGTCTAATGCTGGCTTACTCTAGCTGAAGAATTTATCCATGTTTCTGCATACGTCCTTTGCGGTGGATATTTAATATGGTGAATTGCAATTACACGAAAATATATATAACATACACATTCAGAATAGATTCAATAGCGATAGAAGGATCGACTCGAATGAGATAGTCTGGAGTTGAAATTGGCGTCATAGAACTTTCCCCTCTCCCTATGAGAACAGATTTGTTCATTAAGCTCCTAACTTAACTTTTACGCAGACCAGAAAATTCCAAACAAATCGAAACTTCTCGCGAGACCGTGAGAATGCCCGACATGGCGGGACACAAGAGCAATAAAAAGGCATAATATTCTTGTTTTTTTTTTAATGCTGAGGATCGGTGTTGCAAAATGTCAATAAATTTCCGTATTCTTGGTAATATGTATAGTTTAAAATTAAGGTTGTAGTCTAGGTTTAGGGCCAGAATACTCAAAATACATTATTATTCTATACATTTTATTGTATGTGGTGAGAAGAGGGGGCGCAATGAAAATTTTGATTGAAAATTGGGCAGTGAATACTAAAAGGTTGAGAATCACTGCTCTATACCCAATTCTATCTTGAAAGCTCTTTTTGTTTTATAATTAGGGTGCTGACTTATATTCAAATAGCCCAAAAAATAGGCTTCATCTGAATGAATTTTCATTAAAAATTGACAGAAATTCATAATTTATCTTTAAGCCTGAATACCAAATTTTAGTAATCTATTAGAGAGCATTTTTGGGTTATATTTGCTCAAACAGACAGACGGGCATTTAGCGAAAAACATGTTTTTGAACAGAAGGATATTTCAATATGGATTCTTCAAAATGTGGAGTTTGAATTTTTAAACGATGAAAGTACTTTTTCAATGCTTCGTATACGAGAAAATAAAGTACTATAAAAGTATTCAGAATAAGTAATGTTTACCAATAACCATAAGAAAGCGATAATTCTTCTAATTATTTTGCTAATTTGACCTCTTTCAACATTGCCTCTGTTATCTTATTTAAAAAGTCATTGAGCTGACAACTTTCATTCAAAGGTTCTAAATACAAACGACTCTGAATAGCGCAAAGTGTGAATTTTATCCGAGTAATTCCAAAAGTCCGAGAATGTATTTTGATTTAATGCATTTTACTTCCACATGTTTACGATTCACACGTCAGGAAGAAATACAGGGGCTAGAGAGATAGTTTATACCAAGTGTTAGCATTTCAAGTAGACAGAGGGGAAGGGCGGGGTCTCACCTGCCTGGTAGAATGAAATATTGTCCCTTAAAGTTGAGAGGGGGTGGAAGGGGGAAGAGAAAGTTTGTCATCAAAGCGAGCATCTGATTATGCAAATGTGTTTTCACATCGGATTCTCTACTGTGTATCAAAGGAGTTGTGCTGCTCTCGAGATAAATGCACCGACGAGTGATTTCCAGAACATATTCAGAGGGTGCTTATTTCAGATTCTCCTTAAATACTTTTTAAGCTGTATTGACACTGCTGCCCAGATGTTTGTATAATATTGTGGAATCCTACATTCGGTAAAACAATATTCCAAGAACGTTAAAAAAATTAAATTTTCCAATAATTATTTGAAGAAAATCACAAAAATACATTAATAAATCCAATATCATTTTTTATCCAAACTTAGAAATAAACAAATTGGGAAATGGAGTTTTGTTTCTGAATTATTTTAGTTTAGAGGTTTATGAATCGATTTGTTTAAAATTTTGCTGATAGAATCGGAAATATATCATATAGTTTCTAAACTGCAAAATAGTGTTGAATGTCTATGTTTTTTCTATATATAGGGATTCTATTTCCTTTCATATTAAGAACTATTAAAACAATTGTAAAAAAAATCTAAATGGAAATATTAATTATTCTAGAATTCGGATTGTTTCTTCAATGAAGAATATTTTTTATAATGAAAATTACCGTGCTTATATATTCTAGAGAAATAGCTGCTGTAAAAATAAATGATCTTGAAATAAGTGTAATAGAAATATATTTTGATTGCATTCTTTTACTTTTTAATAGAGAAAATATTTTTATATTGCTGTATCTATATAAAAAATCACGGAATTACAAATTTGCAATTTCCTATATTATTAATATTTCCAATATTATTCTTTCCTTTTTTCAGAAGCGTGCTCGAAGTAATTATTTTTTCACTAAGGAGGCATTTCATATACATTTATAATAAAACATTTGGAGCTTTGCAGTATATTTCCCCCCTATTTTCACTCATTTCTTCTGCCAAATTTTAAAAAATAATGAAGTCATTACTATTATTCAAAAAATAACCCTTCCTCCTCCTAAATTAATAAAATATACTATTTTGTCTCCTCTAAGATGGTTATTTTTTTCTACTGACTATTCATTTTCCTTAAACTTAAATTTATTTAATAATGAAAAATCAAATTTCAGCTCGTGATCGAATCCTTACATTAATTAGCTTTCGGCAGAGAAATTTCATAAAATTAATTAGATTAATTCTGGATTTTTTCTTATAATTTTTCTTCGAATTAATCGAAATTGTGTTCTGAGTTCGAGGTTGAGTTAGTCGATGAAATAAAGGAGAGAATATTTTAAATTAATCAGCTCTTCTTTAAAGAAACCACTCACTTTTAATGAATTATTAATAAAGTTCGAAAATGTTAATTCAATTAATTAATTAGCAATAAGTTTCAGGAAACCATGTATTCACTTGTATTAAATGCATAAATCTTTAAATATATTAAATAAATCTATTGGAAATTTTTATCTATGGAATAATTACAAATTGTGCTTTGCATTAAATGAATTCACTTGCGAAAAAGAATAAAATTATTTCATTAACGGATTTTTTTTTGCGATTATTTTGGCGTTAATTATAGAAACTAATACATTATATAACAATAGTTAATGAGATATAATTATATTAATGTTATTAAGTAAGCATGCACATTTACTTCTAAAATATTCGATTAGTATTTAATATTGTTAGGGATTTCGAATTTCCTGCGGCTCGTTTCTGTGTAGAGGGTATTTGGTGTGAGATAAACACAATCAGCAGTCAAATCGTAAAAAACACAACAACATTTATTTGCAAGAAGACAGGACAGCATAAAGACGACAAATATTTGCATTCGGATTCCACTTGTTTCGCTTGTAGAGTGTATATAGTGTAAAAACAAAATCAGCTGGCCTCAGTACAAAACAGCAACGCCGTTTATTTACATGAAGAGAGGACAGCTCAAAGACGATAGAGATGTCCAGATGGAAACTAAATACAGGGAACACAAACTCACAGTGGCACTTAACATCAGAAGACAGTAGTCCACAGGTAGAAATCTGTAGTGACAACGTTCACAGCAAACAAAACGGTCAGACAGAATTCAGCAGGTTCCTCTGATCTTCCCTTTATATTCTCTCCAGACTGCTGAACTACTCCTGTGTCCCTTCTCTCTTTAGATCTCTTCTCACTAATTCAATTCGTGGCCCACCATGCATGGCGACTACAGGATATGTCACTCAGCAATCCAGCACTAAACCTTTGCTTCAGTATTCTCTCGGTGACTCCATCTGCTATTAACCATCTTCCATTTCCTGACGACTTCTCAGTTCAGGACCACTCGCCAGGACTACTGGTTTTATGGCGAACAAGTTGGAGAGTGCCAGCCATTTATAGTTCCGGGGAGGCGGGGCTATAAACTTGTGGGCCATTCAAGGCGTATTTGGACGTATCTCGGTTCCTAATGAACGGATCAATATAATTCTCGAAGTTTCAAGAATTATCCATTTTGTCGCCAAATTAATCACCAAACTTTTGAATCACTAAAGCGAAATCCAGCAGCATCCGATATAGATGACTGTATATCAGTATTTTTTATGACATTATTCGGGTGAGAAAGCAAAATTACACTTTCGTAATAATATAACCACCTGGAGGAGTCTTTAAAAAACTTTACCCCGTACCAACTAATTTATTTCAGTGAATTAATTTATTTTCCCGTACCAAAATATTATTTCAGTGAACAGCTAGCTTTGCGCTTGCACTACATAGTTTTGAAATATTAACTTTTGGCGAAAGTTTAGAATTTTACTACAGTATTTAAGATTTAACATTATTTAAACTTTTGGACGTATTAGTAGTATTTTAGTATATCTCAACAAAATAAATAATCGTGCCCAAATATGCAGATTAAACTGTTTTATTTAAATCCAAAACAAATAATTCTAAGTATCCAAAGAATAAGAGATTCATTTTGATTCAATGCATTTTAGTTCCATATGTTTACTATACACTCCTTTGAAGGAAATACAGAAAACGATTTATCCCAAGAGTCTGCATTTTGGGTAGGCGGAAAAGCATCCTCGTCTGCTTAGCAGATTGAAATATAGTCCCTAAAAATTGAGGGACGAGTGGAAGTGGTCAGAGGAGAAAGTTTTTCATCAAAGTGAGCATATGATTATGCAAATGTCTTTCAACGTTGGATTATTAATCGTGTATCATAGGAGTTTTGTCGCTCTCAGGATAAATGGACCGATGAGCTATTTTCAGAACAGATTAAGAAGGATCCATTGTTTACGTCACTCTTGAAATTTTTAAGCTGTGTTGACACTGTTGCCCAGGAATTTATATTCTGGAATGAATTATGATCGTTTAATTTTTGATCAAAGAAGTCATGGATTATTGAAAATAAATAAATTTAGTAGACTGTTTTTATGCAGGAAATTATATTTTAAAGAACGCAAAGACTCTGAAATTCGATTGATTATGTTTTAAGTGGTATTGGGAATTTCCTAAGTTAAGTTGGGAAAAAACTCTATTTAAAATCAATTTGTTTAACCTCTTCTTTCTTAAGATATATATATAGCTATATATATTCGGAACAAATTTACCGAAAGCGTTTCGAAAATAATCATACTTTTGAATACTTTCAAAAAGTAATGAAACAATACATGAAAAAAAACAATGCGAGTGTTTTTAGGAAAACTTTAAAACAATTGAGGAATCGAGGCTTGTTTTTTACTTATTTTAATTTAGAAGTTTATCACCCGCTTTGATCTAAATTTCCCTGATAGCAGGCGAAATATACCGTATAGTTTACAAAGTAGTACTACGTTCAGTGGCGGCGGGTTGGTCGGCTATATAGAAGAAGTTTACGAAGTATAAAATATGATGTATATCTACGATTCTTTAAACATTGGTAATCGATTTCTTTTCACATTTCCAAATATTAAAGCAATTGTAAAATACATCTAAATAAAATTATATATTTTAGAGCTCGGATTGTTTTTTCAAAAACTATTTTCTACAATTAAAATTATCTTAAATACTCTAAATTTATAAGTCAAATGAAAACAAAATTGGATATTCAAATATTCATGGAATTTGATTTTCGATGCCTTATTTTACTTTAAAGCTGAGAAAATACATTTTCATTAGTATGTTTTAGTAAAAATCAAAATAACGTCAGCGTTCTGGCATAGGTGATCAGTTTGTCTTTCACGTGATCTGGGCGTCTAGGTTCGGGCATGGTTGTTATTATGAGTTCTATCTGGGAGTTGTATGAATGTTACTCCCTGTAAAAAGGGGTTGTTCAAGTGAATCTGAAGCATGAAATAACTGAGTCGTACTCCTGGCCTTAGTTGATGCTGCTGAGAAAACAAGTTTTTGTAATTTTCACTTAAATCGCTGACAGATTTCTATCAGCGCTCTTGTAAATAGCCATGAGTAATAATAAAATCAAAATTATAAATTCGCAGCTTCCCACAGTTATTCCACACCCGGGGGCACTTCTTATGACACTTGTCATTGGAGACACCCGCAGTGACGTAGACAGTGGTTTGGGCCAGTTGGGTGTGTCTCGATTTTTTCAGTGGAGCCATCTACGGCCAAGAGTAAGACTTTGCCACTCACGCGTCACCACCCGTTTTGTGGAGCAGACTTTAGTCATGCATTTTCATTTACTCAATCACAAATCGTAATTTAGACCTGGATCAGAGAACAATCACCTCTGAACCAGTACCCCGAGTGGTATTACTCTGGAGGTATTACATGGAGGACTATGTCACCATGACAGATTTATACGAGTGACAGTCACCACACACGTGGAGGTTCTTCGGTAGGGATCAAACTCACAATCTAAAGGAGGCGATTCCAACACTCTACGAACCAGGCTACCCCGGCCCACATAAGCTTTGGTACATAGCTTACGCCAGCGATTCTCAACCTGTGGGGCGCGCCCCACTAGGTGGGCGAGAGCACATTAATGGGGGGCGCAAGCATATGCAAGAGAAAATGTTATTTAAAAAAATTGATAAAGTGACTGAAAGAAAAAAAAAACACACACACATTCAAAACAAAATACATTTCAACATATTTAATAATTAACTTATTAAATTAAAACAAATTACTAAATTAAAAACAAATTTAATGACTTCCTTGGGATCGTCTTGTAGAGCGAAACTTTTCGAAAAGGGTTAATATTAGAAATAGACAATCTGATTTCTTTTTCTCTATTTAGCTGAGATCTATATTTGGTCTTCAAAGAAGTCACCGCAGAAAATCCAGTTTCACAAAGGTAAGTTATTGAAAATGGTAGTAGAATGCAAAATGCCCTTGTTTTTGGTACAGAAAATTCATCCTCCACTCTTTCCCAAAATTCAAAGAGGGATTTATTGATTTATTACAAAATTGTCTTTTGGTTTCACCACTTGCCGTGAAGTCTATGAAGGCTTCTTCCTCTTCAATTGAGAGTCTTTTGGAAGTATTTTGAAATGGATCCCTCACCCTCTTGTAACTTGATATCAGTTTGTCGTCAGCAAGAAAGTACTTTTTAAAATTATTTGCTTGCATTGCTAAATGATTTTCAATGGTTACAAAAACCACTTTTACATGTTGTTCTTCAGCCTTGTAAGTTTTAATGCAATCATTCAAATTTCAAACATTAAGTTTTCTTGCTTTAAATTACTGGTCCACAATTCCAGTTTCCTACAAAAGCATTATCTTTATCACTCGTATCCAATATATGTGTATTTAATCCTTGCAGTTGAAAATTCAAGTTATTTAATTTCTCGAATATGTCGAACATGTAGATCAAATTCATCACAAATAAACTATCGCGAAAATTCTCAGCTTTCGGACTGTTTTCCACATCTAGGAAAACGACGATTTCTTCTCTTAATTCATAAACACGTTGCAAAAATTTTCCTCGTTATAACCATCTTGCCTCGGATTTAAATAGTAACGCTGAATGTACTGCACCCATGTCTTTACAAAGTGCGGAAAAGATTTTTGATTTCAGGGGTCTCATTTTTATGTAATTTACTGCTGTTACAACCGTAGTTAACACAATATTCAAACTAGGACTCATTTCTTTGAAGCCAAAGCTTCTCTGGGGATCATGCAATGTGTCTAGACACACTGTGACGATTTTTGTTTCACAAGTGCTTGAATACTTTGGAATCTTCCGAACATAGAACGAGCACCATCGGTGCATATTCCAGCGCAATTTTTTCATTCTATGTTTGCTTCGTTCATAAAATCATTTAAGATAGCAAATAATGCGAGTGCTGTTGTTTGAGATCTATTGGTTTGCAGAAAAGTAATTCTTCTACTACTGACAAATCATCACAAAATTTAGCATAGGCAATGAAATGAGCATCTTTATTACTATCTGTTGCCTCATCGAGTTGTACTGAAAACAGTTTGTCACGTAACTTCGATAAAAGCTGACACTCTACATCTTCAGTTATATCATTGATTCGAAGGGTAGCAGTATCGTTTGAAAGAGGTATAGCCTGCAGTTATTTTGCAAAATTATCTCCATCATAATTTCTACAATCTCAATTGCATCTGATAAAATAAACTCTTCACCAATGGATTTTTACTTCTGGTTATTTTATATGAAACTTTGTAAGAGGCAATTAAAGCTTTTTCATTCACAGAATAAGTTTTTTTAAACAATGATTTTTGCTTTTCATATGCTTTTAATTTTAATTCGAAGAATTCTCTGGGTTTTTTTACGTACTCAGTATGAAGCGCTTCCAAATGTCGTTTAAGTTTATTAGATTTCATGCTGCCTGTCGCCAACATTTTTGAGAAAAAGATACACAGGGGCCTCTTTTCTTCATTTACTTCAGTACTAGTGAACCAAAAATTTAAGTATTCTAGAGAATATTTTCTTGGTTTTATTTTCGGAGCCACTCTTATCTGTGTACTTGTTGATGCTTGTCTATCGTCTAATGCTCGCTTTCTCCCGCTTAAAAATTTATCCAGGATTCTGCGCAAGTCTGCTGCCGTGAATATTTAATATAGTGAATTGCAATTACACGAAAATATATATAACATACACATTCAGAATAGATTCAATAGCGATAGAAGGATCGACTCAAATCGACTCAATTACACGAAAATATATATAACATACACATTCAGAATAGATTCAATAGCGATAGAAGGATCGACTCAAATGAGATAGTCTGGAGTTGAAATTGGCGTCATAGAACTTTCCCCTCTCCCTATGAGAACAGATTTGCTCACATCTGTGCACGCTCCTAGCTTAAGCTTACCAGACAAATCGAAATTTCTCGCGAAACTTTGAGAATGCCCGACATGGCGGGACGCAAGAGCAATAAAAAGGCATAGGATTCTTGGTTTTTCTATGCTGAGGATGGGTGTTGCAAAATGTTAATAAATTTCAGTATTCTTGTTAATTTGTAAATAAATTTATGGTTGTAGTGTAAGTTTAGCGCCAAAATACTTATTATTGAATACATTTTATTGTATGCGGTGATTAGAGGGGGCGCGATGAAAATTATGATTGGAAATTGGGCCGTGAATACTAAAAGGGTGAGAAACACTTTCTTAAGCAACTAAAGATCTTTGACAGCTTTTGTTTTTAATTTAATGAATATTTACTATTTAATTACATAAATTTTGGTCCATAGCTTAAGCAACTAAATAGTAGATATTCATTAAATTAAAGACAAAAGCTGTCAAAGACATGATCGCATATTCGTCTTTCACATTCCCTGAAACGCAACAATTCAGAAAAAAGAGTGACTTAAATAGAAGAAAGAATGAAATTTTAGTATGTAATTTTGTGACTACAATTGTTGTTCTCACTCAAAAACTGGTCAAAAAAGAGACATCGAAATACACATTCGGTGTTCTGGTTGTTGAGTATGAAATCTCATTTCTATTATCATTTTTATACGGATTAAATTCTTGGAATTTCATGCTTTCTCTTTGAAATAAAAGACAAATTAATCTCATTGACTCAAAACTAGCAGTGAAATCATGTATTCTTTAAAGACTATTATAGAAAATAAGTCTTCGTTTAGCTCAGTTTTATCAAATGCATACTCGGGCATTCATTGAAAGTTTAAAGGAAGTTTCCATATCAGTCAAATCCATTCAACGAACAGCTGTTACGACCTAAGCATTCTATACAATATTTAATGAAGGAAATTTAATTCTGTTCTGTCTGAAGCCTTTTGGTCATACTAAGCCCGAATGAGCGGAGCTCTTTCGAATGAAAGCTGAAGTTTGCGCCTTTCGTTGTTAACCAGCACCGTTAAGGTGAAAGGACGACTTTTGCTCGAACACACATGGCGCAAACATTTTAGGGTGGTCGAACTCATTCATCCATCCACAAGTCAGAACTTAAATCCCATTCAGAGACCGACTCATCCCTGATTCAGTATCCCCAGATGTGTCAGTTTTTATGGGACCTTGGAGGACTTTGCAGTCACGATTTACTTAACGTGCCCCAATTGCCATTAGCCAACACGGCGGTCGTTGGTCGAGACGAGAACAGAACTCTCTACCACTTGATTACGAGACTGACGCTCTATCAACCAGGATACCGAGGCTCTAAGCACACTTAATAAAAGGGGGGAGAATTTGATAGTGATTCTAGACATCACCATGGCTTCGTTTAATGGGCGTTTCAGGCATGTTGTTATTGTTACTTATGGCACTTTACAAGCATCCATGCATTGTTATGTGGCACCAACAATATCCAGGTGACTTGACAATACTATTTGACTTCTTTCATACTTCACATTCGCTTGCACAACCTCTTGTTACTGAGGGGTACATTCACACAGTTCACAGATAGAACATAGAACAACTATGCCCGAACCATGACGCCCTGATCACGGGGAAGACATTCTATTCCTTTGCCAAGATTACTGGCATTTCAGGCCTTTTTCTGTTGATGAATTTAGCAGCATTCCAGCGATTAATCGCCAAACATAACACTCGAATTTACTCTTTGGTATGCGATGTTTGGCAAAATCATACACTTAATAAAAATCGTGTAAGAATATATAAGAGAACGAATATATGACGAAATTTTCTCATTTTTATTGACAAATACACGACGAAATTTTCTCTCCTTTATTAAAGAATATATGGCGAAATTTTCTCTCCTTTATTATCAAATATATATGTAAGAAAATTTCGAGGTGCCTCTTCGAAGTACCACCAAGTAAATATAATCTAGTCAAGGAATTAAACATGCAATTGGTATATGGTGGTCAATGTTCCATGCTTCAAAAATAAAATTATAAATAATATCATTTTCCTAATATCAAAATGTCTTGCTTTGATATTCTAAACTAACTGCTGCATTGATTTGATATTCAAAATTAACTATATTCTAAACTGTTATGCGAAAAAATAAAAATATTCAAACAAATAAATTTTCGTGACAGTTTTTTTTTTTTTTTTTTTTTTTTTTTTTTTTTTTTTTTCAGTTAGTTTAGAATATCATATCAAGTTATTTTTATATTAGGAAAATTAAAATTTAAAAATAG
>JAPMOQ010014912.1:52857-67072 GCA_026543055.1 Argiope trifasciata
TCTTTTTACCATGGAAGTAATTATGATTTTGAATGAACACATTTTTTTCATAAATTTATGATAAAACATTTGACAATTATGCTTTTTTTCTTTTTTCATTTATTTAAACTTTTAATTTTATCAGTTAATGAAGTCATCAATACTATCCAAAGAACCCTCATTTCATATTCCTTAAAAATAATAAAATTTGCTTTTCTGTCTCCTCTAAGATGAAACTGTTAATTTTCTTTAAACGTATGTTTGTTTAATAAAGAAAAAATCTAATTCCAGCTCGCGATCGAATCCCGAAATTAATTAGCTTTTCGCAGAGTAAGTTGATAAAACTAATTAGATTCATTCTGAGTTTTTCTTAATATCTTTCTTGGGAGAAATTCAAATTGTATTTGTGTTTTGAGTGCAAAGTTTAGTTAGCGGCTGGAAAAGCAAATCGTAAATAAAAGAATATAATATTTTTTTTAAGTCTTATTTAATGAAACTAAGTGATTTAACTGAATTAATAACAAAGCTCGAAAACCTTAATTTAATGCATTAATTATCAGTCTTATTTGAAAAACAGTGGAATCACTTCCATTTATTACATTAATATGGGATTATATTAATTATATTAGTTGCGAATTTTTATTGAGGAACAACTACAAAATGAAATCACTTGCAAAAAAAATAAAATAAATTTTATTAACTGAATCTCATTACAAAGAGTATTATGTGAATTATGTCAAGATTATATAATAATAATAATTAATGAATCGCTCTTTTAATATTATTAAGTAAGTAGGCACAATTATATCGATTATGATCGATCGGCATTTAACATAATTAGCTAATGTGATCTTCTCAAAGCTTTTACGCATACCCTCTATTAAAAATATCCCAATGAAATGGATATTTGGAATTACAGCCGGACATTATATCAATTTGAAAATACAGTTAATGCCGTGTTGTTGTTCCAAAATATTATCCTTTTGGAGTAAATTTAGTATTTTAATACACATTGTTCACAGTATATATCAATGCATTGAATAATTGTGCCCATATGAGCAAATGAAACAATTCGATTTAAATTAAAAATCACTAGATACAAAATATGAAAAACATCACACATCCGAGCTATTCTGGAATCTGTACAGAATTCTTCTCCCATCTTACAGAAACAGAGCATTCTGCATTGAAAAAAAAGCAGACAATAATTTTCTGATCAAAAATTTAATACACGTTTTTTATAGTATATCTCAATGCATTCAATAATTGTGCCCATATATGTAAATGAATCAATCTAATACTATAATACGAGGAATGGTTGCCAAGTCGAAAATCGCCCCAGAATTAATAAACTCCAGTAAACTTGGGGTTCTGGGTTTTTTGGCTACTAGGAATCGATTGGCGCCAGTTTTGAAGCGCTACGGTCGAGTAGTTCGGAGTTACAGATAGGATATTTTCAAACTTTATTAGTTCGCCATAACGGCTACTTAAATTTTCAAGTGGTAATTGGCTGCCATCTATAGCCAATATGGCAAACTAATAAAGTTTTATGTTTATGCTGTTATAGGTTTATAATATGTTTCTTATGTATGTATATATGTTTGGTTTTTCTAAATAAATTTGTCAAAAATATTGAACTTCAACACACTTCAATCTTCACCTTTACTTTACCTTTGTATAGAATAGCTCCCTTTCCAAACTCTAACTTTGTTTAGAATAGTTTACAATGGTGCTCTTTAACCGGTTATCTTTTCACCAATGGTTTCACAAATTTTCTTATGGCATGTATTGTTTTGATAAACCACAATTGAAAATTTAAATCTTCGAGTTAGCTTCGATACCTGTTTTCTGCGAGCGGAACTCGGTCACCCGCTGGTTCTATTTAAATTCAAAACCACTAGATACAAAATATGAAAAACATCACACATCCGAGCTATTCTGGAATCTGTACAGAATTCTTCTCCCATCTTACCGAAACAGAGCATTCTGCATTAAATAAAAAAGCAGACAATAGTTTTCTGTTCAAAAATTTCTATTAAATCAGAATAAATGTTTAATTCAATTGTATCACTAAAAAAAGAAAATATGTTAAATTTGTTGCCAATTGAAACTACTGGGACTGATCTCTACAAAACTAGCTGGCCTATACTCTAATAAAGTTGATACTCCAAAGAATGCCACGCTTGGCGTTAGTTAACCTGTCATTGTTATGAAATCGCAACTTTTGGCTTTTTATCGTAAGCCTTTGTATGTCATTAATAGTATCCGAAAACCCAATTTATGTTTTAGACCAGTGATGACATCTTAACCCTTTAAGCGGTCAATTTTTTTACCTGAAATGCTTCCAAAAAAGGCATATTTTTTCTTCCACAGTTTAACTCATGAGAGAAGAATCAATGAATGTTTCATAAATTGTAGAACATCAGAAGTTTCGTCCAATTGTATGTGCACAGAAGGAATACTAGTAAATTTAAATCAAGGACACTGAGCAGGTGAGTTTTTTGCATCAACCTCGGTAAAAATTCTTGCAGAACTGAAATCTTCATCAGAACTGAGCTCCCTGCACGAGTCATCTGACTAATAATCCAAATAATTAGAAGAAATATCTGCATTCATCATCTAACAAGAAAGTATTTTCTTCGTTTATTCCAACAATAACTTCCATAAGAAAAGACAAGGTTTTAAATTCACAATCGTTGAATACAGTAGAACAAAAATTTCAAAGAAAAATACACGCTTTCCCGCTACAAAGAAAAAACCCGGATGAAAAGCATTTCAGTTACATGGACAAACCACGCCATCTATTGAAACATATTAATACTAAATAGTCTCTTTACTATAATGAAAAATACGGGCAAACCAGGAAAGGAAAGGAGAAAATATTGATGCCCATACGAAGTACGGCCAAACCAGTTGAGGTCAATTTTGGGTAGCACTTACAATGTTCGGGCAAACCGCTTAAATGGTTAATAAACCAGTAATAATCGTCAGCCATCAGCGTTTGCTTTTGTAGAGTGGTTAAGTTACTGGACTTCAAACCCAAACATCGCAGGCTCGATCCTTGGTGGAATTCAACCGCTACTTTGGTGATACCGGTAGCACTTCTAATTCCATATCAGAAGGTTGCGCGTTCAGATCACATCTGAGTCACCAACTTGTAGTGCGAGCTAATTTTTTCTATATATTAACACAATTAATTTAGACTCAAATTTACATCAGAACTGGCCAACTCCATGATATAGAAGAAGGCCCGTGTTTATTTTAATCAAACATTTCTATATCATTGATTTGGCTAGATCCGATGTGAGATGGAGTCTAAATTAATAATGCCAATGTCTAGAGCAAATTATCTCTCACTACAGACGCGTTATTTTCTCAACCAATTGAAACAAACATTTGTCATACAAATACTTTTGTAAACACAAAATTCCGGACCAAATTTCAAATCCATGTGTCTTGCGTTTTTAGATATCACGTTTATATGTTACTGAAAGTACAAACCGACTGACGTCCAGTGTCATCCATGCAGGTTATTGAACGTTCCTAGTTGAATTTCGAACAAAATTTCACAGGCTTTCCTATTATTGATCTTAAATCTGTTTATCGAATTATATTTATCTACCTCTTTCCGTTTTGTATTTTTTTGTATTATCTCATATTTAAACAGGTGGACAAACAAATTTTAACTGAAAGGATTTCTCTCAAAATTTGACAGAAAGCTAAATATTTCCTTTAAAATCTGTAAATCAAATTTCATGCGTCTTGCTCAAAGGGCTTTTGAGTTGTTTTTCTCATAGAAAGACAAACTGATATTTTCTAAAAAGGAATATGTTTACATAATGCAGGGAGGTATAACATTTCGGAATTCGACAAATATTGGATGGATGGCGATTATACTTTGGAATACTTCGAGTGATTCCAAGTGTCCAAAGAACCTAAACTCATTCTGATTCAATGCATTTCGGTTTCTCATGTTTACGATGCACACTTTGAAAGAAAATTCATAGGCGAGAGCGGAAGTTCCATTCCAAGAGTATGCATTTCGAGTAGGCAGAAGGTAGGGGAGGGGTGTCGTCTGCCTGGCAGAATGAAATATCGTCACTTAATGTTGGGAGGGGGTGGAAGTGGGCGGAAGAGAAAGTTTTTCATCAAAACTAGCATCTGATTATGCAAATGTCTATTCACGTCGGATTCTCTACTGTGTATCAAAGTAGTTGTGTCGCTCTCAAGATAAATTGCTCCGACGAGCGATTTTCAGAGTACATTCAGAGAGTGCTTATTTCAGACTCTCCTGTGTTAAAGATTTGTGAAGCTGTATTAGCATTTCTACCTAGAAATTTATATTACATTTTGGAATTTTGAACATGCGATAGCGTAATCATAGAATTCAGGAATTAAGGAAAATAAATGGAAAAAAGTATGGGAAATTATAGAACAGTGTCTTTATGCATGAAATTATATTTTGCGAATCAGAAAGACTCTTAAAATTAGAATAATTATATTTTAAATGATATTAAAATTTCGGGATTTTATTTGAGAAATAACTCTTTCGTTAAATTCAGTCTCTTCCACCTCTTCTTCCGTAATTTGAGATAGAGAACAAAATATACTCGGTTAGAAATATTCCAAAAATGTTTAGACAAACCCGCTTGGAATATTTATGTCTTTTTTAAGTTTTTGAATATTTTTGAAAAAATAATGAAAAATAGATCAATGAAAGCGATATAATTTTTGTGTGTAAAATTAGAGATAAAAAATTTCAGACTACCTTATTCTCTCCATTTTGTATTTTTTATATAATCTCGCATTTAAACAGAAGGAGTAACAGATTTCCTCCCAAAGGAATTTTCTCAAAATTTGACAGAAATCTAAATATTGGGCTTAAAATCTGTCAATCAAATTTCATACGTCTAGCTTAAAAAGCTTTTATCTCTCTGATGGACAGACAGAAATATCTTTTCTAAACAAAAATGTGTTTCCATAATGCAGGGATGTGTAAAATGTGGGAATTTGTCAAATTTTGAATACATGGTCATTATACTTTGGAATACTTCGAGTGATTTCGAATGTCCAAAGAACCTAAACTGCATTCTGATTCAATGCATGTTAATTTCTCATGTTTACGATGCGCACTTTTAAAGGAAATGCATGGATGAGAGAGGAAGTTTTATTCCAAGAGTATGCATTTCGAGTAGGCAGGAGGTAGGAGAGATGATCTCGTCTGCTTAGCAGAATGAAATATTTTGACTTAAAGCTGGGAGACGGGTGGAAATGGGTGGTAGAGAAAGTTTTTCATTAAAGCGAGCATCTGATTATGCAAATGTCTATTCATGTCGGATTCTCTGCTGTTTATCAAAGGAGTTGTGTTGTTCTCAAGATAAATATGCCGACAACTGATTTCCAAAACACATACAAGGGGATAACTTATTTTTTTTCTTCTGAATTAAATATTTTTAAACTGTATTCACACTACTGCCCAGAAACTTGCGTTATATTCTAGAATATTATGTGGTTATCATATAATTCTGGTATTATGGAAAATAATAATTATACTATAATGTTTTTATGCATGGTATTATGTTTTACCCATCTCAAAGAATTTCCAAGTTCTAATACTTATATTTTGAATTGCATTAAAAATTTCAGAATTTAATTTGAGAAATAGCACTTTCTTTAAGTTCAATATCTTCTTCAGTGTCTTGAGATATATAACTAAGTACATGCAGATTGAATTTTTCGAAAAACGTTAAAAAATAATTATATTTTTTGAATATTCTGGAAAAAATATGTTAATGAGACCAATACATTTTCTGAAGTGTGCAATGGAGGTTTTTTTTGTGTGTGTTTTCTTTTAATTTGGAGATTTTTCGAACAAAAATCTTTAATTTCTGCTAGTAGTTTATCAAATATATTATATAGTTTCTAAACTACAAAATAGAGTTGTATTTCAATGTTTTTATAAATATTGATGTTCGATTAGTTTTTCATATTGATAAATATTAAAAATATGGAAAATATACCTAAGTAGAAAAAATTATTTATTCTAGAGTTCGGATTATTAATGGAATCAAAATATTTTTTAGTGACCAAAAATAAATTGCTTACATATTCTAAATTAATAACTGCTTTGTGAAAAATTGAAATAGAAACATTCATGCAAACTGATTTACGTTGCATTTTTTTTTTACTTTAGAGTAGAAATTTTTTATGTGTGTGTTTTAAATAAAAATTAAAATTACATGTTCGCGTTTTTGTCCCATTTTATCTTTTTCTTCTCTGCCCCATAGAGATTGAAATCATTATCTTTTTGAATGAGGATAAATTTTGTATACATTTATAATAAAACTGATGGCAGATTCTTTTGTACATTAAATACTTTTTTCTGTAATTGGATTTATTTATTCTTTAAAGGTATTTTTAAAAATAAATAATCATTATTACTCTTCAAAGAACAACCCATTCCTCCTCCTCAAAAAAAAAAACATATACTATTCTGTATTAAATAAGAAGATGCTTTTATTTTTTCTTAATTTTAAGTTTATTTGATGAAGAAAAAAATCCAATTTCAACTAGCTATTGAATTCTGAAATTAATTCGCTTTTCGCCGAGAAAGTTGATAAAATTAATAAAATTATTTATTTTACTTTATTTAAAATTTGTTTTCAAAGAAGTTGGAGCTGTATTTGTGTTTTGAGTTCCAAGTTTGATTTAGAAGATGAAAAAATAAGTGAATATTTCAAACAAATTAGTCCATCTGTAAATAAACCAACTGATTTACTGAATTATTAATAAAGTTCAAAAACCTTAATTTAAGGAATAAATTAACAATCTGTTTCTGGAAACTATGAATTCACTTTTATTTTATGAACAAATCTAGAATATATTAAACATATTAATTTAAAAAATGTTTTAATAATCTATTTTTTTCACATAAAATGAACTAGCGAAATAAAAAAAAATTTATTTTTATTGATTAAATTTTTTACAATAATTATTACTTAAACTAGAGAAACTGTTTGAAGAAGCTCTAAGATTACATAATAATTGTAATTGAAAATATTTCCTAATATTAGTACGGTATCAGTCATAATTACGTTGAGAAAAATTTATAAGCTTTTAATATAACCAGGAGGAAGAATCTCTTCAAAAATAATCTCATAACGTCTAATAATGATGTTATTCTAGTGAAAGCTTTCGATTTCATGGGCGTGCTACAAGTACACATTTGATGTTAATCTAGCATTTTTACTACAGATAGGTTCACTAGGTTAACTACTGCCCGCAATAGAAGATAACGCCTACTTATGGAAAATCACATGACCACATCGGGACAGTGGCAAATAATTTTCCCGTTGGGACAACCGTTGGCCCTTGTTTCAACTGTTCAGCCGAGGACAATACAGAGTCAACAGTAAAGAGGCAACAATTGCGCGCAATAGTTAGCCTTGTATGAGACCACCTTATATATATCGTGTAATCTTTGGCGAATATTTTGGCGATGAATCCCGGAGATGGGTCAATGGCATTCGAAAATCGAATTTGCGTTTCTGATGAGTTCTGACTCAAAAATAAAATTGATAAAACAGTATACTTAAATTTTTAAAAATAGATAATAAATTTGATTTGTGAAGTCATTGGGTTTTTAAGTTACCGCTTTTGCTTAAGCGATTTCATCATTTTTAATTTTTGTTTGTATCTAATTATTTCATTTGTATTTTTTATTCTTTGTATACTTATTCATATGTAAAAATTGATACTGAACCATAAATGGCGCAATATACTCCAAACCATATGTATAGTTGGATTGCTCTTGTGATTTGTACTGTAAACAACTCCATTCAGAATGTTGGTGTGCGGTTGTGTGCATTTTCCAAATTTATATATATATATATATATATATATATATATATATATATATGTGTGTGTGTGTGTGTGTGTGTGTGTTTCCTTATATATTTTTGATCTTCATCCATGTGTGTATGTGTGTGTGTGCTCGTAGAAATAAACAAGAAAGAGTAACGAAAGAAAAATTAACTTATTTTGGATTAGGCTCAAACAACCAGCAACAAATTCTACGTTTTTCTGAAAGTACAAACAGCCAAAGATGAATTTGACTCATATTTGTTAAGCATGTGCTATAGATGTGAAATCTCTTCGCCGAATTCTATCTCGCGAGCTCTTTTTGTTTTGCAGTTATCGCGATGATATATTCAAATAGACCAAAATTTAGACTTACTCTTGAAGGATTTTCCATAACATTTGACAGAAATACAAAAATTTGTCTTTAAGCCTGAATATCGAATTCTATTCCTC
The DNA here is from genome assembly GCA_026543055.1 of Argiope trifasciata. Taxonomy (NCBI): domain Eukaryota; kingdom Metazoa; phylum Arthropoda; class Arachnida; order Araneae; family Araneidae; genus Argiope; species Argiope trifasciata. The sequence continues at coordinate 61,150 of JAPMOQ010014912.1, forward strand.
TATCAAAGATCGTCTTTACTTGCCACAGACAGACAGACAAACAGCTACCTAAACACATTTTTTCGAACAGGAGAATATTTCAGTACGGCAACTTGAGAATCTAAGAGTTCAAAATTTTTTAACGATAACCGTGCTTTTCCAATATTCCGTATAGAAGAAAGGAAAACATTCGAAAAACTACTCTGAACAAATAATGTTTATTCATAACCATAAGGAAACGATTACTTATTTTGCTAATTTGACCTTTTTCAACATTGCCTTTGTTATCTTAATTAAAAAGATATAGAGCTGACAACATTCATTCAAATACTACATAGATAAATAAAAAAACTCGAATACCCCTAAGAGCGCCTTTGTTCTGATTAATTCTAAGTATCCGAGAATGTATTTTGATTTAATGCATTTTACTTTCACGTGTTTAAGATTCACACGTTGGAAGAAATACAGAGGTCAGAGAGATAGTTTATTCCAAGCTTCTGCATTTCGAGTAGACAGAAGGGGGGGGGGGAATAGCCTGCCAGGCAGAATAAAATATCGTCCCTTAAAGCTGGAAGGGGGGTAGAAATGGCCAGAAAAGAAAGTTTTTCATCAAAGCGAACATCTGATTATGCAAATGTCTTTTCACATCGGGTTCTCTGCTGTGTATCAAAGAAGTTGGGTTGGCTCTCAAGATAAATGCCTCGACGAGCGATTTCCAGAACACATTCAGAGTGTATTTATTTCAGAATCTTCGGTGTTAAATATTTTTAAGCTGTATTGACACTGCTGTCCAGATTTTTATATTATATTTTGGAATCCTACATGCGATAAAGTGTTTAATCTTAGATTTTATCAATTAACTGAAATAAATGGAAAATTATGGAACACTGTTTTCAGGCATGAAATTATATTTTACACATTTGAAAGATTCTTAAAATTTGAATAATTACATTTTAAATTATATTAAAAATTTCGGGATTTAATTTGAGAAATAAGTTTTCCTTTAAATTCAGCATCTTCTACCTCTTCTTCCCTAAATTGAGATATAGAACTAAGTACATCCGGTAAGAAATGTTCCAAGAATGTTAAAAAAACTTAATGTTTGAATAGTTCTTTAAAAATAGTTATAAAAATACATGCATAAACCCAATATATAATTTTTTTGTACAAAATTAGAGACAAAAAATTTGGGAAACTGAGTTTTGTTTATGTTTTCTTTTGGTTCGGAGGTCCATCAAACAAATTGCTTAAAATTTTGCGGATGGCTTCCGAAATATATCATAGAGTTTCTGAACTACAAAATAGTGTTGAATTTCTATGTTTTCGTATGTATTGGGATTCGATTTTATTTCATATTGAGAAGTATTAAAACAATTGTAAAAATAATCTAAATGGAAAAATTATAATTCTAGGCTTCCGATTGTTTTTTTTAATGAAGAATGTTTTTTACAATTAAAATTCCCTTGCTCATCAACTCAAAATTAATAGCTGCTGTAAAAATAAATAAACTCGAAAAAAGTATTAATAGAAAATTATTTTGATTGCATTCTTTTACTTTGGAATCGAGAAAATATTTTTCTATTAGTGTATCTATATTAAAAAAACCCGAAATTACAAATTTGCAATTTTCCATATTATTAATATTTCCAATAATATGGGAATAATAATATTTTCAATATTATTCTTTCCTTTTCTCAGCAGTTTTCTCGAAGTGAATATTTTTTGAGTAAGGATACATTTTGTATACATTTGTAATAAAACATTTGGAGCTTTACTGTATATTTTCCTTCTGTTTTAATTTATTCGTTCTGCTAAATTTTTTAAAAAATAACGACATTATTACTATTTTCCAAAAATTACCCACTTCATCCTCCTGAAAATAATAAAATATATTAATCTATCTCCTCTAAGATGATGCTATTAATTTTCCTTAAACTTAAATTTATTTAATAATGAAAAATCGAATTTCAGCTCGTGATCGAATACAGAAATTAATTAGCTTTCGCCTGAGAAATTTGATAAAATTAATTAGATTCATACTGGTTTTTTTTCTTAAAAACTTTCTTCAAATTAATCTAAATTGCGTTCTGAGTTCGAAGTTGAGTTAGTGGATGAAATAAGAGAGATAATTTTTTTAAGAAATTGGTTCTTCCTTAATGAAACCGCGTACTTTAAAGGAATCATAAATAAAGTTCGAAAACCGTAAATTAATAATTAACCGTAATTTCTGTTAACCGTGGATTCACTTGCATTTAATGCATAAATCTGGAAATATATTAAATAAATCTATTGCAAAATTTTAACTAGTAACGAATTTTGCTTGTCATTAAATGAATTCACTTTCGAAAAAAAATGAATTTATTATTTTATTAACGGGGTTTTTTCCATGATTTTTACGTTAATTAAAGAAACTAAAAGGTTATATAATAACAGTTAAGGAAATGCAATAATTATACTAATATTATTAACTAAGTATGCTTAGTTGCATAGAGAATAATCGAATATTATTTAATATTGTTACGCATTTCGAATTGTTACAGCTCGTTTCTGTGTAGTGAGATAAACACAATGAGCAGTCCTTTCGTAGAAAACACAACAGCAGCATTTATTTGCCAGAAGATAGGACAGCGCAGATGACAAATATTTACATTCGGATTTCACCGGTTTCGCTTGTAGAGTCTGTATGGTTTAAAAATATAATCAACATTCCTCAGTAGTAAACAACGACGACGTTTATTTACACGTAGATTACAAATACGTGCAGACGAAAACTAAATACCGTGAAGACAAACACTCAGCGGCACTCAACAATAGTAGATATTAGCCCACAGGTAGAAATTCGTAGTGACAACGTTCAGAGCATACGAAATGGCCAGACTACTTTCAGCAGGCTCCTCGTAGCTTTCCTTTATAGTCTCTTAGACTCTTTCCCTTCTGACTTTAACTGCCGATTCACTAATTCAATTCGCGATTCACCATTCATTAAGACTACAGTTTACGACACACAATAATTCAGCGCTAAACCTTTGCTTCAGTTTTCTCTCGGTGGCTCCGACTACTATTAACCACGTTTCAATTCCTGACAATTTCTCAGTTCAGGACCCCTAGCCAGGACTATTTCGTTCTTGTCGACAAAGTGCCAGCCTTTTATAGTTCCCGGGATGTGGGACTACAAGTTTGTGGGCCAGTCAAGTAGTATCTGAACGTATCTCAGTTCCTAATTTGGGCATGTATGCATGTATAATCTAGACGAACACACAATAGCACTCAACAATAGTAGACTGTTACCCACAGGTACTGACAACCCAGTACACAAAGCGACCAGACAGGATTCAGCAGGAGAAAGGATCTTCTGAGATTCACTATACTGCATCTTTTCCTTCCTTATTTGCCGACTAACTACTTCCATTCGTGAACCACAATTCACGATAACGACTAGATACGACACACAGCAATTCAGCACTCCTCTGTTGCTTCGGTATTCTCTCGGTGACTCCGATTACTATTAACTACCTTCCAATTCCTGACGACTTCTCAGTTCAGGATCACACGCCAGGATTATTCCGTTCTTGGAGACAAAGTGCCAATCTTTAATAGTTTCCGGGAGGCGGAACTGCAATCTTGCGGGCCAGTCAAGGCGTATCTAGAAGTATATCGATTCCTAATGGAAGGATCGAGAAAATTCTTCAGGTTTCAATAATTATTTTGTCGCCAAATTCGTTGCTAAGCTCCTGAATCACTAATGCGACATCCAACAGCATCCGATACAGATTACTGTAAATCAGTCTTTTATTGGTGACATTATTCGGGCGGGAAAGCAAAATTACACTTTCGTAACAATATAATCAGCTGGTGTGGTCTCTAAATTACTTTCTGTCCTACCGACTAATAAAGATATTATCCCATTGAACGACTAATTTGTTGTAGTTCCGAAATATTTACTTTTGGCGTAAGTTTAGTATTTTAATACAGTACTTTGCATTTAACAGTATTTAAAATTTTGTCTGCATTAGTTGTATTTTTGTATATTTCAACGAATTAAATAATCGTGTACAAATATGCAAATGAAACTATTTTATTGAAATTCAAAACCGATAATTCTGAGTGTCTAAAAAGTAAGAGATTCATTTTGATTCAATTGATTTTTTGATTTCGATTCCACATGTTTACGATGCACACCTTTGAAGGAAATATAGAGATTTATTTCAAGAGTATGCATTCCAAGTAGACTGAAATAAGTCCTTTACTGACTAGCAGAATGAAATATCGTCACTTAAAGTCGGAAGGGGGGAGGGGGAAGTGGTCAAAAGAGAAAGTTTTCCATCAAAGCGAGCATCCGATTATGCAAATGTGTTTTTCTCGTCGGTTTATTTGCCGTGTATCAAAGGAATTCTGTAGCTCTCAAGATAAATGGATCGGCGAGTGATTTCCAGAAAAGATTAAGAGAGGTCCATTGAATACTTCACTCTTGAAGTTTTTAAGCTGCATTGACACTGCTGGCCAGGAAATTATATTCAGGAATCAATTACGATCGTTACATTTGTGAATAAAGTGGTCACGGATCATTGAAAATAAATAAAGTATAGAGTTTTTATGTAGGAAATTATATTTTAGGGAACTAATAGACTCTTAAAATCGGATAATTATATTTTAAGAGGTATTGGGTATTTCCGAAGTTAAGTCGAGAAATAACGCTATAATTAAAATCAATTTGTATAACTTCTTCTTACTTAAGATATATAATTATATATATTCGGAATGAATTTTCCATAAAAAGTTTCGAAAATTATATTATTGAATATTTTCAAATAAATAAATAAAGTTTGAAACAATACGTAAATGAAAACCATACGTGTGTTCTTAGAAAAACTTTAAAACAATTGAAAAATACAGTCTTGTTTTTTACTTTATTTAATTTAGAGGTTTATCAAGCGCTTCGATTAAAATTTCGCTGATAGTTTACGAAATTTATCGTATGGTTTTTGAAGTACAAAATATGCTGTATTTCTATGATTCTTTAAACGTTGGCAATTGATTTCTTTTCATATTCTCAAATAATAAAGCAATAGTTAAATACATCTAAATAATTTTTTTTATTTATTTTAGATTTCGGATTGTTTCTTTAAAAAAATATTTTTTACAATTAAAATTTTCTTTCTTAAATATTCTAAATTTATAGCTCAAATGGAAACAAAATTGGATTTCAAATATTCATACAACTTGATTTTGGATGCATTATTTTTACTTTAAAGCTGAGAAAATACATTTTTATTACTATGTTTTAATAAAAAAATGAAAATAACCCCAGCGTTCTGGTATAGGCATGTAACTCTTCTTTCCCTTGATCTGGATATCGCGGGTTCGAGACCCAACTCGGGCATTGTTGTTATTTTGTATTCTATCTGTAAATAGTATGAATCTGCCTTCCTGTAAAAAGGGGGTTGTGCAAGCGAATGTGAAGCATGAATTAGCCAAATCGTACACTTGGCGCAACTGAGAAAACAAGGGATGCTAATTTAGACTTAAATCTCTGACAGCTTTCTGTCAGCGGGTTTGTTAAGTGCTATAAGTAGCAACAAAATAAAAACTACAAATCCCACCCTTATCCTTCCCTGCGGGGGGCGTCTGAAAGAAGATGAGATGCTTCTGGTATGGTGATTGGATTCCGCAGCCATGTGGTGTATAGAAATAGGTGGGGGTTATAACTCCTCCCAAGGATGATAGGAGGTGCGTTCCAAGGGAAAGGCTGTACCGTGGCCAGTGATGACCCTTAGAACTCAACTCAGTCCCCAACCAGTGATGCCTTAGGGCAGGTTGAAGAGCCAGTAATACGTCGTACCCGTTATCCTTCCCTGCTCTTAAAAATCGTGGTCGAAGTGACTGCCTTTTTCAATAACCAATTTTTTATACATTTATAATAAAACTTCTAAGCACTTTGTTCTAC
>JAPMOQ010014921.1:0-11362 GCA_026543055.1 Argiope trifasciata
ACACACACACACACATGCAGCGCACAAATAAAGATTTTTCGTGATGTCAAGAGATATAATACGAGAAGCTCAGCCATATAACCATAAGTAAAAAGATATTTACTAGATAACCTTGGAAACAAGATAGTTTTAATGACGAATAGCCACAAACCATTGAAATTACGAAGACAAATTGTCGTAAATTTCGTAATTTTTCAACTTTTCTTTAAAATTTATCAAATCATTCCGTTAGGTTATATCTTTTGTGCATGTAGCTAAGTTGTACTTTATTATCAGTTTTATTCATTTGACATTATTTTAATTTTAATTAAGTTTATTTTATTTGTTTTTTAGTTTTTATAAATATACTTAAAGTTAGAGAAAAAATTACTTTTGCATGAAAAAATATTGGGTATCATTATTACATCCTTAAAGAATAATCGTGAAGGAAAAAGTTATAGTTCAGAAAGTATTCTGTGATTCCAACTCACATCTGCTTTAGTTCCACTGAGCAAATGGCATTATTCAATGGGCGTTTCCTTCAATAATTTCTCGTGCTGACCTAATTAATGAATATCCTTTCTCACTTTTGCTCAGCTACTGGGATTTAATTCTGTACCACTTAAATAAAATTCCCCAAATAATTATAGTGTTTTTATTCGTATAACTATTAGCTCTCATTTATATAAATATGGTTTTATAACTCAAATAGACAAATTTAAATTACAAAATGTTAGAGTAAGAGAGATATATATACTATAAAATTAGACCAAAATTTTCTAATATTTTTAAAAAAAATTTAAATTGATTCTCTTTTTCATTATTAATTAGCTGGCGGGTTACTGCCGTAGAAAAACTAATTTTGGAAATATTGTTGGAATTTAAAATAACTGTCTTGTTCTATTAGGAATGACAGAAAGAATAATAGTTATTTTTGTATCGGAAATGAATACATTCATTGAAATTGAGTCATACATATAGGAGAAGCGCGAATAAAATTAATTCCATTTTTTTGACCTTATTATTCAAGATTATAGGGTTGGCAATATTATTTTTTTTGTTGTTTTTCCAATTTCAGCAGAAACAAATAAGTGCAAGAAATAACTTTTCAAAGTTTTATCGCAATCGAATGAGTGATACGGCAGCGTATAAGAGACCTAGAGACAAACATTCTTTTTTATTTATATATATTAGATAATTTTACTATTTCTATAACCATCCCGTAAATGCAAGTAATAAGTAGACGAATTTTTATCGAAATCAGAAGAGCAGTACGGCAGTGCATAGACAAGTCAAGATGCATAAGAGATATTTATTTAGTTGTTATAGATAGTACTGCTTTCTACTTTCATTAGAAATTTGTTCCTTGTAGCCTCATTTGGTCCCCTTATTCAGATAACAAATAATATCAACGTTTGTCAATGAATCGCATCCAGTGGCTGACAAGATAGTCAAAACTGGAGTTCCATCTTCATATCCAGAAGACCTCAACATGTGTTGTCCTCGTCATCTGACCGAGGTTCAAAACTGCGTCGTTTGTTTTAAAACGGAACATTAATATAACTGAACCAAATCAAATCGGAAGACTTGAAGTTCAAAGCTGTATTCAATTTAAGATTTGCCTTTTATATTCATTTCGAGCAAATTCAGTCATTGGAAGTTAAATGTCCTCAATTCCGTCTTTAAATAAGCAAGTAAAAGTGATATGAATGCTAATTTCTCATAGGTTATTTAAAATATTTATTTTGAATTTTAATATTATGCTACACTAGTATATCGTCATGCATTTTGTGAGTTTTGTATAATCTGATGAAAATTCTGTATATTTTAAGCAAAAAAAGAAAAGAAATAGAAAAAGAAGAAGAAGAAGAGAAAAAAGAAAGAAAGAAAAACATTTAGGAAAATCTTGCATTAAAAGACTCCGATTCTTATTATTAAAATTTTAAATATGTATGAAATAATATCCGCAACTGATGAATCCACTGATAAAAATAATACACTATCCTTATCCTCTTCAATTTTTATTCGACGTTCTCAATGCCCTCGTGATCTGATATTCATTGAAGAGAAGAAACACAGCCAGATACTTTCTTCATGTGCTCAAAGTTCAAGGGCAGTTTGTTCAATATTTGTGAATAAAATCGAAAACCTTTTCAAATTCTTAAGTGTCCTGATATTTTTTTTTTATCATATGTGGAAATACAACTAACTTTTTATAAGAGTCAATTAAGGTATCCGATTACGTTCGAATGAAATACTTTGAAAAATTAGATTAAAAAATATTAATGATTTTTAGATGTATTGTCAATTACAAACACTATAAATGCAAATCAATTATTTAAAAATATAATACATTTTGAAAAATAAGACAATTTGTTGTAAATTTTAATAAAATTGAACCAAAACGGTTAACTCTATTAAAAATTGTAATGCAGCAATCCTATTTTTCGTTGCACACAACTTGTCGAATATAATGATGAATAAAATGAACCTAAATCTAAGAAAACGTCTGAGATGCAAAGAAGTTATAGTTAAAATTATACGTATAAATGCATTTTTTTCCATAAATTTACAACTTAATTACCCTAAAAACACGTGTAAACGAAAAAGTATTTCACCAACAATCAAACTTTTGGTTCATTTTATTGCTCATTAAAACATACGCTGCCATTTTTATGAAAATACCTCTATTACTTTTTGAGATATCATGTTTACGGTGGAGTATTTTACGAAAATTAGTTTTGAAAAAATTGAAGCTAAAGAGAAATTTTAGTCGAAAAAATATGCGACCCTGGATGATAGGCCAGGTCTTCATTTTTCTAAAAATGATAAAATGTTTTGGGAAGAGGAAAGTCTGAATTGCAAGAAATAACAATAAAAAAATCACCAATATGTTCAACAATCTGTGTTTTCAACGTAGTTGGATACCTTAACAATTGCTGATCAACTGTCATATTGCAATCATTGAAAATATTACAAAAGAATGAAAAAAAAAATCGGTTTTCTATACAATTTATTTTCTGAAGCAATATATCTTCGTTCAATATATCTATAAACATGCCAACTTTGGTTGTTATTGCAATAAATAGTATTCAAATCATTTCTCTGCAAATGGTTGAGAACTTTATGGAGAGCATTTAAGGTATCCGACTACGTTCAAAGGAAATTTTTAAAAAAATTGGTTTTTTTAGAACTATTTATGGTTTTTAGATGTATTGTCAATTATAAACATTATAAATACAAAAACAATTATTTGAAAATATAATACATTTTGAGAAATTGGAAAATTTGTAGTAAATTTCAGCACTCTAAACAAATTTGTAATGAAGCAATCCTATTTTTCTTTGCACACAACTTGTCGAATATAATGATGAATAAAATGAACCTAAATCTAAGAAAAATATTGTGATGCAAAGAAGTGATAAGGAAAAATATACGTATCTATGCATTTTCTCCATAATTTCACACCTTAATTTTTCTGTAAACACCTATAAATGAAAATATATTTCACCAACAACCAAACTTTTGGTTCATTTCATTGGCCATATTATCTAAACACGCGCTGATATTTATATGAAAATACCTCTGTTGGTTTTGGGAATATCATGTTAGCGGTGGAGAATTTTTATGAACATTAAAGTTTTGAGAAAACTGAAGTTGAAGACAAATTTAAAAAATATCTGACCCTGGATGATAGGTCAGGCATTTATTTTCTTAGAAAAGATAAACTGTTCTGGGAAGAGGAAAGTCTGTACTACAAGAAGTAATAAGAATTTTTTTTAAAATCGCCATTGTGGTCGATTAATAGTTTTTTTATCTTTGTCGGATATCTTAAAAAGTGTAAATAACAATAATAAAATCATATTTGTGAGAAGTAAAGTATGAAGTATTTAAACAATTTTTCCTCTAACGGCTCTAATATTCGATTCAAAATTACTTTGAAAGATCTTTAAGATTTAAAGATTGAGTTTTTCAATGAGATTGTTACATTTGCTCAAAAATAATTAGAAAAAAAAAGAAGTAGAAAATTTGAAATCGTGTGCATGGTATTAGAAATTACATTCTAGCAGAGGATATTGAAATATTTAGACCCAAAATTTAGTGTGCTCCCACTCACACCCCATTTGGAAAAGAAAACTTATTCTTACCTCAAGTTGTTTCCAATGGCACTTGTCATTGACAAGCCCACTGATCGCTAACAGCGATTTTAAGCCTAAATGAACGTCCCTTGTTTTTTAGTAGCGCCAACTAGTGCCAAGAATACGACTTAGCTGCTTCACATTCGCTTGCACAACCCCTTTTTACGGGGGAACATATTTACACTACTCACAGATAGAACACAGAACAACCATTCAAGAACCGGGAATCGAACCAGGGAAGCTTAGAACATTAGGAAGACGCGCCTACCCCTATGCCAGGAAGCCGACATTTTTACCTCGAGTAATTTATATAACTCAAAAATATTTCATATATCTTTTATAAGATTTATAAAATATATTTATATTATTTCTATTGTAATGGGGTTTAAAAATATGAATCAAATAATAAACCAGATGATTATAGAAAGCGGTATGAAAATCTGTAATTCAAATAAAATTTCACCAAACATCATAACTAGAGGTAAGACTAGATTAAGGTATCCGACTACGTTCGAAGAAAAAAATTTAAAAATTGTATTTTTTAAAAACAAGTTAATACTATGGTTTTTAGATGTATTGTCAATTATAATACAAAATATTATAAATACAACAAAATTATTTGAAAATGTAATATAGTTTAATAAATAGGAAAATTCGTAATAAATTTTGGTGAGATTTAACTCAAACGGTTAAAATTCTGCACAAAATTGTAATGCAGCAATCATATTTCTGTTTGTACGCATGTTATAGAATATAAGGATGAATGAAACGAACCAACATCTAAGAAACGTTTTGAGATGCAAAGAAGTTATGAGTCAAAATATACGTGTATATACCTTTTTTCCACAAATTCACAGCTTAATTTTTGTAAAAACACCTATAAATGAAAAAATATTTCACTAACATTAAAATCTTTGGTTTCATGGCCCATATAATTTAAAACACACGCTGACATTTTTATGCAAATACCTCTATTAAGAAATCATGAAAGTCATAAGAAGTCAAAGAAGTCATGGGGAAAAATATCCGTATATATGCATTTTTTTCATAAATTTACAACTTAATTTATCTATAAACACCTATAAATGAAAAACTATTTCTCCAACAATACAACTTTTGATACATTTCATTTCCCATATAATTTAAAACACGCGCTGGAATTTTTGTGTAAATACCTCTATTAGTTTTTGAGGTATCATGTGAACGGTGGAGAATTTTTAGGAACATTAAAGTTTTAAGAAAATTGTAGTTAAAGACATATTTTAACTGAAAAACATGTGACACTCGATGATAGGTCAGGACTTCATTTATCTAAAAAAATATAAACTGTTTTGGAAAGAGGAAAATCTAAATTACAAGAAATAACAACACGAAAAGTATTCGCCAATGTGGTCGATAACCAGTGTTTTTAACGTTGCCAAGCACCATAAAGATGTAGCAAAAAAAAAATTAGCCCAACCAGTTTTGATTTTAGAGGAAGAAAGCGTAACGAAAAAGTAAGAGTTTTTAAAACTCATACTTACGGTCATCCTCGAAATGGGTCAGCAGTGTTTTGGTCTTATTCCGAAGGGATCTGAACTTGCTGTTTGCAGGCGAGGGAAAGTGACAGTTGCGCGCTCTGAAATCAATGAATGTCGGCAGGAAACAACTTTCTAAACTAACCAGTCGGGCGAAACGGCTGAAAAAAATAAAAAAACAAACAAACCGACAGCTATTGAAGGGAACGAGCCACACATTACTCAACAGTTGCTCCTCCACCTCCACCCCTTTGGAATATCGTTTGCGTGTTTGTCAAACGATATGCAGAGCTGCAATTACCATGGCATCGCACGGAGGCTCCTTTTTATTTGTTTGTTTGGGTAGCGTTTCTCACCGACGCATTAAAAAAGTTAATTCATTTTCTCCTTGTAGATGGCCGAGAAATACAAAACCGGGCTTAGAAGACTGCTGAATCATTCTCTGGCACTCCGCGTGAATAAATAACTCTGACCATCTGCAGCGCAGAACGCACTTCAAGAGTGAAAACTTATCGTCTTTTTATCTCGTGTCTACCTCAGCGAAAATTCAGTTTTTGATTCATATCGAATTACTTTCGAACAGATAGTTTCAACGCAACTCGGTTGAGCTTCTCTAACTTTCTTGTTTTCAGGGTGAGAAATTAATTAATTTTATTTTCTGCATCAATAATGGGTAAAAGAAATTTTTGCCTTTTAAAACAACTTACTCGTGTTACTTGGATCAAGATTCATGCTGGCAACGGGTAAATGCGTTGGTAGAGCCTTTTGCAAACACATCATTTAAAGTGAATGTTGATGCAAAAATTCCAACCCCAATTACGTATAAGCAAATAGCTAGATCAATAATTGGCAATCCAAGTCTCTGTTTCATTGCACAGTATATTCTTCCTCTTTTGAGAGTCGCGGTGGCCTGGTGGTAAGGTCTCGGCTTCGGAACCAGAGGGTTTCAGGCTCGAGGCCTGATTCCATCGAAGAACCACCGTGTAAGCGGGTCTGGCGCGCGTTAAATCCGTCGGGGCCAAACGTCCTCCGGCTAGCGTGGTGTGGAGAGGGGGTGCCAACTCAGGTGTCGTCCTCATCATCTGTCCTGGATCAAAATGATGAGGTCCGTCCCCCAAATAGCTCTAGTGTTGCTTCAAAACGGGACGTTAATATAAATAAATTAAACTAATCGATAATAACTCGCAAATCGCTTAATGCTGCAGAATTGAACCTAAAATTTTTCAAAATAGTGAGTTTTCTTTGTTTCTTTATTACATCTTTAGTGACAAGAGTCCCTCATGGCACTTAAATTTGGATTCTTCGCACGTTACCTGAGAAATGGTTAAGAATTGTTCTGAATTCGAATTACAAATCCAACGTTGCCCTCTTTTTATTTTAAGATGAAATAATTATATAAATAAGTAATAGACTAAATATAATTTTGGAAATATAGTTGACGTAAGATTCCTTTTCTGACTTTTGTCTTAGCGTATAGAGACTTCAATGCAATGCAAAAAGTTTGGATTGATAATTTTGAAGAAAAATATATTATTTTGTCACCTTATTTTCGGTCTCTCTCTCTCTCTCTCTCTATATATATATATATATAATCTTATTTAATTTTAAATATGCATTGCATTTTACTTTTTCTTTGATAACTTAAAATGAAATGCATGATATGCATTCGATATGTTCATCATTAGATTGCAATTTTGGGATTTCGGATAACCAGAATTTAAAATTAGAAAGCCTAACCACCTTGATAAAGGAAATTTCTGGTATACACTGAAGTCTAGAAACCGCTTTCTTTTTACATTTTTGGACTATATAATTATGAAATGATTGCAATATACTTTCAAATAAAAAAACATATTTGTGATGCTGATTTCTTTGGTTCGCAGTTCCTCTCAAGTTTATATACCACTAAGCAGAAAAATTCATAATCAGAAAACAAGTGTTCTTTAATAGAACTGACTGATTCCAAATGAGTTTGAATTTAAGTACCGACAATTTAACATATAGTACAAATATATTTTGCACATTCAGACACAATTGCCAATGTTGTTGTTTTTCTTACATTTATTCTGAAGAAGCTTGGAACATGTAGCAACATAGAAAATAACTCAAGCAAAATGTCAAAATTCATATTTCACTCATTTATTTCGCTTATAATTATAAAAAGTGGCACAAAAAAAAGCATTTCACACATTGAAATATTTAGATGAAAACTGAGAATGTTTGCTTTCTTACGAAACCTGAAACTTTGCTTTTGTTCTATAAAGGTGATCTTACGGCAAAAACCGTTTTACAGAAAAAAAAAAAGAGGAATCTTCAGTTCAACTGTGTTGCAGACACCATTCAAAAATTAGAAAAACCTATCGTTAAAAGGAAGATATTGGATAGGTGAGAAAAATATTACAGGAAAAAAAAATCTTGCTGTTAGCGCGATGTAAGAAAAGCCTAAATGGATAACACCTGTTGTAAACATCCAAGCAGAACCCTTTGGTTGAGAAAAAGCAACTTTTACATGAGTATTCTTTAGAGAAATTTGATTGATTTGAAATTTTATGTTGGGATAGGGCTGCAGTAGCCTGGTTGGTAGAGCGTCCGTCTCGAAACCGAAAGGTAGCGAGTTCTGTCCTTGTCTCGGCTTAAGACCGTTGAGTTGGCTAATGGCAGTTGGGGCGCGGCGTTCAATAGGTTGTGATTGCAAAATCGTCCTCCAAGTTCCCATACAAATCATACCTCTGCGGGTACTGAGTCGGTCTCTGATTGGGATCTAAATTCTAATTTGTAGATGGCTGAATGAGTTCGACCGCCCCCTGAAACGGGTTGTGATTGAAAGTATAATACTGATTGATCTGAATAATTTGGATAAAATATGAATGAACTGAAAGCTTAATAGGAGGGATTTATTGAAGCCTCTTTAAATTTCAATTTTTGCTTGATATTGAATCAAATAACGATCATAGAAATATTCTGATCATACTTGAAACCTTATTATTTCAGGAAAGCCGTATCTGTCCTTTTTTTTCCAATATGAAGGACAAAATCAAATTAAAGAAGAAAACATTTTCAATTTATCAGAGAAGTTGAAGAAAAATAAGGATTTACTAGGAATTCTCATTTCTTGTTGAGCTATAATTAGGGATTGAAGTATATAAGCATCAAGCTGATGTATAGAAACATCAATATAAGCTTTTTATTAGGTTACATTTGGATGATTTACGCATTTCAAATTTGTATTTGTAAAATTAATGATTCAATTTCTTATTTCACGAAAGAATTGGTAAACGAAGGTATACATTGAGATACTTAGATACTAAGTCCATGAAGAAAAAATTGAAACACAAAAACTGATTTATATGACCATTTTTATAGTGTTAAGAATTCAATGAACCATGTGATCTTCCTGGGCGGATCTAGCCGCCAGTCATGTAAACATCACGTGGTCTCAGTGTTGCTGCTTGTTTATATATATATATATATATATATATATAAATTAGCAATATAAGAGAAAACGAAACTAATTACATAAACTGAACCAAAAACTGAATATATATATATATTCTGTAGAAGCGAACTTGACTCTCGTAGGGTGGGGAATGTGATCTTGGCTCTCTCTCTAGCGATATAAAACCACAGAGCAGTTTTCTAGACCCACTGTACTATGGATTATCCGTGGGCCTTTAATTGTTATGTTATCAAATAAACCCCAGAAAAAACAACTTGTGTCTTCAAGTTATTTAACCAACGAACAATCTTCACTATCGCGCAAATTATTGCTGCATCTAGAAAGGTAACAATAATTAATTTAATCTGTTCATAATACAGGTTTCTGCAAAACACTCTAACTGTGGGGAAATGCATCCTGTAGCTGGGAATCGTTGCATCACGATAAAAGCGAAACGTTGAAAGTTAACATTTAAATACTTTTTTAATTCGTTTGAAAATTTTATAATAGTTAAACACAAAAATACAATCATTTGTATGAAAATTTAAAATGAAACAAAAAAAATAATAAGGAAAGAAAGACATCGAAGAAATGCTGGGAAAAAAGGAAAAAAAAAAAATAGACGTGAAAAACAAAGCTTTAAACTTATAACTAGATATCTTTATGAGCAGAAAGATCACAAATTCTACAGAAAGGGAGAGATAAAGAAAATTCATTTTGTTCCTATAGTTTCTCATTCTCTCCCTAACACGTTTTTTCATGACTAAATCAAGAAGGTTTTTTTTTTTTTTTTTGAAGAAATGGAATGGGTAATTAAATATCTTTTCGCCGTCATTTTGTTTAAGAAATTTTGAAAAAAAAAAAAATTCAAAACGAGAAATTTTAGATCTATATAATTTGTACTTATAAAAAGGTAATAAATATATAAATATATATGAAGGGCCGCGGTAGCCTAGTTGATAGAGCGTCAGTGTCGTAACCGAAACGTAGCGAGTTCTATCCTCGTCTGGGCCAAAGACCGCTGTGCTGTCTCATGGCAGTTGGAGCACGTGTAATAGGTCATGACTTAAAAGTCCTCCAAGTTCCCATAACAAATGATACCTCTGGGGGTACTGAATCAGGGATGAGTTGGATCTGAATTCTGAATTGCGGATGGATGAATGAGAATATGAATGAATTCGACCCCCTTCTAAAGAGGCTCGTGTCGTGTGTGTTCGAGCAAAGTTGTACTTTCCCCTTAACGGTACTCGTTAACAACAAAAGGCGCGCACTTTGCCTTCATTCGAAAGAGCTACTTCTCATTCAGCTTGTGTATAACCAAGTGGCTTTTGACAGAACAGAACAGAAATATATATGAAAGCACAGAAATAAGTGAGATTAGTATCAGCCTCCCAAATACAAGAAAAATGACCATGCGAAAACTTAATAATTTGCTTTAAAATGCTTTCTACATTTATAATGCATGTTATGCACTTGTCTTTGCATGGTTTTTTTAATTATTATTATTGATGGTAATAACGCATATGAAATGAAATTTTGTGTAAATACTCTTTTATGAATGGAAATCCCCCTTTCCTTTGCCTTAAAGACAACAAGAATGGACGATGGAAAAGAAATCAACTCCTCCCAAAATTATTATTATTAGGAATCTTAGAAATTTAAACTCCTTTCGAAACTACTTTGAGTTGAGTGAAAGATCAATCTTGCTCGAACTTCGATATTTATTGAGTTTTTGATACATATCGAACTGTCGGCAACGAATTTTCAATATGTACTAAATTTTTAATACATACCGAATCTTCGATATTTCGATAACAATCAAATTTTCCTGACTATTGGGAATAATTTATTAGTAATATTTTATGACTGTATTTCAAGGCACTGTTTTGTATATTATACGAAAGCATGTAGATATTTTTTCAAGCATTTCAATTCCAGGTGTTTTTGTAGTAAGCACTTTTATATTTTCAAAAACGGATACTTATATTTATTTTATACCATTAAAAATTACTATTTGTTGATTTCTTAATACGCTTTTTATAAGAATATCTTATTTTGTATTTAAGGCGGACGAACACACTTGAAATTTCGAAAACCGTTCAAAATATCGATTCTTTTATTTATTGCTTCAAAATGTTCTTTAATCCTTTAGCTTTCAAACGATACCAAGAAGTTGTTCGGAATATCTCTCGCGTTATAAGGATTTTTATTGAAGGTACTTTTACTAAAAACACTAGTTTCAATTTTTTTTATACACTGATTTTATGAAGAATGATATTTTTCTATTATAT
>JAPMOQ010014940.1:0-11836 GCA_026543055.1 Argiope trifasciata
ACATTATTATTGTATACATTTTATTGTATGCTGTGGGGAGAGGGGGGTGCAATGAAAATTATGGTTGAAAATCGGGCCGTGAATACTAAAAGGTCGAGAAACACTGTAATAACTTATTAATTATTCGTATGCAACTGGAGAGCCGCAACTTTACATCAAAAGAGTCACAGGTTGCCGACCCCAGGACTATACCATCTAACCATGAGTTACAAAATTTGATACAAGCATATTTTGTGATGGAGGATTTGATGGCAATATTTTTTGAAATTGTAATGAAAATTCCATTATCTAGTCCATTATCACAATTTTAGCTGATCGTTTTCAGCAATTTTCAGCATTAATTTTTTTTAATTGATAATCAACAATATTTCTAGTACCTAGTTGGCAATCTAAAACATTTTTATTTTATTATCAGTATACAATTACTTAGTTTTTTTCCCTTCCATTGTTGAAAAATATGTATGGCGGTTATGTATGCAGTTCTTTAGAATGAAAGAGTGCTGCTACTAAACCATGAAAAACAACGTGCAGTACAAAGATGAATTTTGCTTTCAACACCAAGCACGTGAACGATGGCTACTTTTCTATTAGCGTCATGCATGACTTTTAAGAAGATGATGCATATAATAAGCTAAAAATAAATTGATGTACCTGTATATATTTAAAAACAAAATAATGATATTTAATGCTTATTCCAATCTGATACATAATATTCGTTAGTCGCTCTTTATCTAATAGATATACGATTACTTTTTTTCCTTATTTATATCATGCTTTGTATGACAGGAAATACATTTTTTGTGCCTTCCTTTTATATTTCAGAAAAAAATTGTGTTTTCATTGGTACTTAAATGAATTGTGTTAAATATTTACCAGCGGGTGACCGAGCTCCGCTCGGAGAAAACAAGTATCGAAGCTAACTCGAAGATTTAAATTTTCAATTGTGATTTATCAAAACAATACATGCCATAAGAAAATTTGTGAAACCATTGGTGAAAAGATAACCGGTTAAACCTCGGCATTTCATCGTCCACCAGCGATGTCATGTCTTGATGTTCCATTGGAAATCCCCATCTGCACTGGTCTCTTCCATGTTTGCTGACCATGCACGGAGAGCTTGGGTTCATATCACCATACGGGTTATGGATCATCCATTTCGAGATCAGTTCCGGATCATCTTCTGGAAACTTTATTAGTTCGCCATATTGGCTATAGATGGCAGCACGTTACCGCTTGAAACCTATTAGCCCTTATGGCGAACTAATAAAGTTTGAAAATATCCTATCTGTAATTCCGAACTGCTCGACCGTAGAGCTTCAAAACCGGCGCCAATCGGTTCCTCGTGGCCAAAAACCCCAGACCCCCAAGTTTACCGGAGTTTATTAATTCTGGGGCGATTTTCGACTTCGGCAACCATTCCTCGCATTATAGTATAAGATAATAATATGTTACAGAATTGATTATTTATCGATGTTAACTATATATATTGATGTACCAGCCAAATATAGGGCGTTCACATTTGTTTGAAAAACTCCACGTGACCAATGAAATGTTAAAAATTATTTCCCCGGCAAATTTGAAAATCAATTAATGTGTAAGACATTGAATTGAGTGTAAGCACACCAATATTACCATAATTTGATTATTGGTAAAGACCTTTATTTTATACATATGACTCTTTTAAGACATTGATTTTTCACAAATAAGCCACATTACCATATTTTAGTTTAATGGTAAAGACGATTATTCTATATATATGACTCTTTTAAGACATTGGTTTTTCACAAATAAGCCACATTACCATATTTTAGTTTAATGGTAAAGACGATTATTCTATATATATGATTCTTTTAAGACATTGGTTTTTCACAAATAAGCCACATTACCATATTTTAGTTTAATGGTAAAGACGATTATTCTATATATATGACTCTTTTAAGACATTGGTTTTTCACAAATAAGCAAGTCAAATGAAAAAAAAATCGGAAAAAAATTCAGGGAATTTTATTAAAATAAATATTTTTTCTCTTAGACTTACAAAGAGTTTTTATTCAAGTTTAAAAATCCCGATATTTCAATATTTTTTATGCGATATCTAAATCTAATCTAATTAATTCGATTTTTTTTCAAAATATGTACAAAATCATTTTAAAACTAATTAGAACTTACTGCAGGATTGTTTTATTGAGTTTACATTTTAATTCTATTCACTTTATAAATATTGAAACACAGGAAAATGGTATAAAAAGCATATATATGTATATAATGCATATGAAAAGATGTAGAGTAAAAGATTTTAGGAATAATACGCATTATTAATTTTAATAATTCTAATCTAATTAATTCGAAATCTTTTCAAAATATGTATAAAATCCTTTAAATTACATCTGTTTACGCTAAAAAGTTACTGCAGGATTACCTTACTCTGTTTACATTGTAATTCTATTTAATTTATAAATATTGAAACACAAGATAATGGTAAAAAAACGCACGTGTGAGTAAATAATACATGAAAAAAGATGTAGAGTAAAAAAAAGATTCTAAGAAATATTAAAAAATGTTAATTTTAAGAATTATAATCTAATTAATTCGAAATCTTTTCAAAATATGTATAAAATCCTTTAAATTTACAACTAATTGTACTAAGAATTACAGCAGGATTACCTTTTTGCGTTTATATTTATTCTATTCAATTCCTAAATATAGACAGGAAAATGGTAGAAAACACATATATCTGTAAATCATGTGTGTGAAAAGATGTAGAGTAAAAGAAAATTCAATGGAATGATGAAGAAATCCTTTTTTGATCGTTCTGATCATCGCACAACTCACCTAAAATCCCAACAAATATTCAAAAGATTTTCTACAGCATTATCAACCACTCTCACTCCAGTTGCATTTCTAAGAGGAATCCAGAGGTTCGGGAGAAAAAAAGCCACACTTTAAATAAAATCACTTTGTGGGCGGAATAATATTTTTCAGCTTTTTATTGCTAGTCAGAAAGTTATTTATTTTCAGAAAAAAAAACAGACCTAGAACTAGAAATGAAGATTCCCTAAAAGGTGGCAGAATTTCCTAGTTTCTTCTTGTTCTGGACTTTGGCTTCTATTTTTGAAATACATGAATAAATTATGGTTATACATGAAAAAATCATGTGATTTGAGACTGTTAAATATTCATTAGGGGCAGATGGAATTTTCACTCGAATGCAGTGGAAATGTGTAAACATATGTGTCTCGAAAGAAGTTACCCCCTTTTTATCCGAAAACTCCTTTTCTTTCAATAACTTTCTTTTTAAATAAGTGGAGCTGAGAATTTTAAAGCAAAAATGTTTTCATCAAATTGAGAAAGTATTTTCATGGATGTTCTTTTCCGGTTATAAATTTAAACCTATGTGGGAAAATAATGATCCCATTCATTCTATAATTCGCTTTAATATCGCTCTCTTTACTTATATAAACATCATTAATGTTGATAATGATACTTTTGAAGATAATGTTAATAATACTTATATAAATAATTGATAATAGTGCTTATAACAATGGTACTTATAGTTTATATTTTACTTATATATCGGTAGGGTTTTGTGTTACATTTTAATAATGATAAATATATAAATATCATAAATGCTGTTAAATGGTTTTCATTACAGAATTTTGTAATTTTCAAACAATTTTATAATCCAATTATTTTTTTAAAAATATTATATGTTAAGATTAAGTTTTAATCCTGAAAAGGATCTAGTATACTTATAAATTCAAAGAGCAAAAATGAACAAAAATTGTACATGGCAAACTTCAATGGCATCAATTATTTAAATTATAATGAAATAATTCGTTATCAATTATAATGAAAATAAATAATTTCAATTTACGTTAGAATAAAAATTATCCTATTTAACAAATTAGTGCAATTAAAACTATGAATTGCAATTATATTCTTCTTATACATATTCAGATATCAAAGAATTTCTTGAAAGTAATTGCTCTTATTGTTTTCGACCAGAACGAAGTATAAATGGGTAATTTTAAGGAATGTTTCTGAATTCTAAAAATACAACTGACCATTATTTATTTTTTGTATACGTAGGATAGAAAAAGCATCATGTCCTTCAAAAAACTCTAAATCGTGACTCTGATGAATATTCAAGTTTCAAACCTTCACTAGATCGAAAAATACATTTTTTTGCATTATGTCTTTCTATGAACATGATAACACTGTATAGCTTTGAATTGAAAGGAGGAAATATAATATTTTAACTCCCAAATTTATAGATTTCTATCAATTTTGAACGAAACCCACTACAAGAAGTCTGATTATCAAGTTATTATATTATAAGTAAACTCGATGGCAGCAAAATGGGAAAGAAAATATAGACAAAATGTGGTGTTCAATCAGTTTTTGATATGCATGGAGACTTTAACGCATATTTAAAACGTTTGAATTTGTCGCCATTAATAAGTGTGTTACTGGTACGACAGTGGTGAAGTCCAGGATCCAAGCATTTGATATCTGAATTTACCAAGTTTACTCCGGAAGGACGTAAACTCAGAAACTGCCATCTAAAGAACAATATAGCGTGGCCTCCTTATTTATCTGCCTTTGTACACAGTAAATCATCTTTCAATTCCTTTTCTTCATATATTAATAATATTTCCCTCGTATTATTTAAACTTTACTTCAGCGTGTTTGACTGTATATATTTGCATATATATTTTGTATTTGTATTTTGAATATTTCTTTCTT
Source organism: Argiope trifasciata (assembly GCA_026543055.1). Lineage (NCBI taxonomy): Eukaryota > Metazoa > Arthropoda > Arachnida > Araneae > Araneidae > Argiope > Argiope trifasciata. The sequence goes on from JAPMOQ010014940.1 coordinate 4,747, forward strand.
ATTTGGCCATGCTTCTTCAATTGTTTCAAATCATCTACAGTATGTTTCTGTTAGTTTGTGAGTAGCTTTGTTTATTTTTTGTTTGTATTTACTTGTTTCATTCCTATTATCTCTTCTTTCTTTGCATTTGTCCCTATGTTCTTACATTTATTTATCAGCTGTATACTGACTTATATCTGCAAGCCCTGTTATATACTTGTTGGCACGCAAGTAGTTGATACATAGCGAACCAAAATAGATGTGGTACCTAAAGATAAACATTACTTTATTTTTTGAAGGATTCAGAAGTTTGAATGGTAAAAGATCTATCTTTGAATAGAAATCATCTTATGGGTGGAATAATATTATTCAAATTTTTATTACTAGTTCGAAAAGCTATTCATATTCAGGTAAAAAAGAGAGTGGACAAGAAATAAAGATGATTTAAAAAGAGTCATATTTTTCGTGTATCCTCTTTTTTTCCACAACGGACAATGGCATTTATGTTTGGTGTGAATGATTAAATTGTGAATAGACATGAAAAATCAAGGATTTGAGATTATTTAATATTCATTAGAAGAAGAAGGAGAATTTTTGTAGTCGATTATAGGAAGTTGTAAATATCTCGGCATTTTTACTAAGAAATATTTTTTTATTCTAGGTAATTTTTAAATAAATGGAGCGGAGTATTGAGCTGAATAAATAAGCTGAGACCAGAGTGTTATTTTCACGATCGGAATATAGTGTTACAATTTCTATATTAATATAACTGTCCGTGTCTTCTCAACAGTTTATTGAGAAATACCTTTTATGCAAGTTACTTTTCCAAATAAATGGAGCTGAGTATTGAGATTTTATTTAATTATGGCTTTTATAGAAAATATGGTTTTTATTTATTATCTTTTAATTGAGAATTGATTTATCTGTGACTTTTATTGATAACATTTTAATTGAGGATTAATTTCAGTATCTTATGTATTTTTATTATTGTAAATATCTGTGCTTCATGCATTTTTTATTACTGTAAATACATGTACCTTTTTATTGAAATTATTTTTTTATTCCAGTTCAAATAAAATAGGTTCAAAATAAATATTCATACGACAGATTCGATAAAAATGCTGGATTCACGCCAATGATCTATATCTCGTAACCTTTTTATTTTGAAAGTGTCATGCATTTTTGACATTTGGGGCCTTATCGGAATTCTATTAATTTATACTGGAGGAAAGGGATATGCCTTTCATTTGAAAGCATACCGGAAAATTTCAAACAGACCATTCTCGTTCGTTGATTTTTGTCACAATTTAAAATAAATGGAACATTTTTGAATTTTTAATAAATATAATTCATGTTATGTATCAGTTCCTTGCATCATTATGTACAACTAATGAAAAGAAAAACAAAAAAAAAAATCACGCACAATATTAGTCTCAAGACAATTCCTAATATTGAAACTTGGATAAATCACAATATACCGTGATTATATGGAGCGTGTCTGAGCCAAGTATAACAAATTAAAGCTCAAAAATTTGCTTTCAGTTATAATAGAGCATAATCGTATATTGTGTGCAAGACATTTCAATACGAAACAATTCTAATACTTTAAACTAGTTATAAATTTTAACGTAAAGCAATATAAAATAATTTCTGATAATAAATACGTTTGCGAAATTTAATAATTAAATTATAAGAAATCTGTACTGAAATGGACTTGCGATATTTTAATTTTGAGTGGTAAATTATATAAATGTTAGGTCAGCTGCATTAATGGATTCGAATTCCCTAAAATTGAAGATAATTCAAATTGTAATTAACTGAAAAATTGTTTGAGATTGTCCTGCTGGTGTTTTTTAAGACAAATAAAGCATAATGCTGAAAGTTATTTCTTATGACACTTGTCACATACAAGCCCCCGGACGAATCAGCACTCTTAAGCCAAAAGAGCGTCTCATGTTTCCAGTAACGTCGTCTAGGGCCAAGAATACTCACGCAATACAACCATTTTTAGAAGGCGGACTTCATTAATGCCTTTCATTCACTCATTTAAAGATCGTACTACATACATTCGCTTGCATAACCTTTTTTTACTGGGGGCTCATTTACACACATTATAGACAAAACACAAGGTAGAAAACAACCATGCCCGAGCAAGAACTTTAGCCCGAAACGTGAAGTTTAGTTTAGGGAGGTGACATGCTACCTCTTAGACAGGTCACCAAAGCTATAAGTATAAACAGAGTTTAACTGAGCTAGAGTTTAAAATAAATTTTAACCTGTTATATGTTCAATCATTTTAAGCGAAAACATTTTATAATGCAAGCAGAAAATTCCTCTTCCAATTTAGATGCCGATATCTTGAAATTGGTGGTAGACAAATTAATGATAGAACTATGATCTATAATAATGAGTTTTAATGAAACTAACAGTCGATGTTATTTTGGTTCTATATAAAATTAAATTTAGCCGAATCGTTCACCATGACAAAATTTGGGAATTTAGAAGAAAAGAATTCCGTTCTTATTGAATTTGTGCTGATTTTTATCCAAAGAAAAGTGAAATATAAAAATCTTATTTTTGATATAAAGTTTAAATTGTTAATTGATGATTGGAATTATTGAGTGACCTAAAAATAATTGAGTTAGAATTCAGTGCTCTATTGCCATAGATCTAAGGTATAAATCAAATTTATATAACCTTATTCTTTGAATTTAGTATTTTAAAAGGAAAATACACAAATAAAATGAAATCTACTATCGCAAATTTGAAATTATCATGCGAAAACATTATTATTTTCAAGTTATTATTTTATAATAACATTTAATGACTTGAATCAATTAAGGCAATTCGTAAGAAATCAGAGAATGTATAGATTGAAAATCAAACTGTAACTTCCTTCTGCGTAAGTGGCCATTTTCTGGATTATTTTGTAAAAAGCTTATTTCAATTAGTTGATATTATCCATGGACCAACAATCTTTACTGATTGCTTAAACAAATTTTTAACTTGTTAAGTTTATTTAAAAAAAAAAAAAAAAAAAACTTTCCTCAAGTTAGACAATAATACTGCGATTTCCAAGGGAAAAACTACAATAGCAGATGTTAGATAATTAAATAGCTGTGCAGTAAAAGCTGTCTCCATAACTAAAACTAAATTAGCAGACGATAAATAATGGAAAAACTATACTGTGAAAGCCGACTCCGAAATAAAACTACATTAGCAGACAATAAAATTTCAAAAATTATACTGTGAAAGCCGACTCCAAAATAAAACTACATTAGCAGACAGTAAAAGTTTCAAAAATTATGCTGTGAAAGCCGACTCCAAAATAAAACTATACAAGCAGCCGATAGATATTTCAAAAGCTATAACTGTGAAACCCGACTCCAAAATAAAGAAAAAAGTGATAAATCACAAATTTGTTGCATACGAATTTTGAGGCTTCAACAATTTGTTGCCTTCAAATAACTTCAGAAATTTCAATCCAAAACAATATCATTTTCGCATATGATAACATAAAGAGGAAATGATTCATTAAAAGAAATGATAGATGACGCTTTCAAATTAAGCTTCTTCCATTAAAAGGAAGAAAGGAAATTGATTTTTAATTAAAAACTTTGGAAATTAAAAAAGAAATTTTTGAACCGATAGGGCATTCAATATTTGTGTGTATGCGAAAATAATTAATTCAGAACTTTCAGTCAAAAAGAATCTTCTTTTAAAACAAATAAAACTTCTTTAAAGATGTGCATTTTGAATGTTTCAACTTTCCTGTAGTTAAAAAAGCAAGAAATAAAAAAAAAAAAAAAAAAAACATAGAAATTTTTAAAAGAGGCTGACTTTTTCGAAGTTTTTCGTAACTGAAAGAAAGTTTACTTCTATCCCTTGGGAATTTCAACTGTAAATTTTGTTTTATGAGTGCATAGTTTTAAAATAAGCTTTATTTCTCAAAAAGATGTCTTTGAGGATAGCTTTATAGCCTAGGAGTAATAGTTGATAAAATTTTCAATTAAATGTTTTTTTATGTAACTCGAACTTAATGAATTTTTCCATTAAAACATTTTTTAACTTGAAATTTTGTAAACATGTAACTCTAATACTTTAAAAATCTTATTCAATCCAGTTTGTTAAAATATGCATTTCTTTGATTTTAATTTTATATTTTAGATATCTGAATTGTATCACAATAAAGAACAGCAATGTTTACAAAGAATTACATTTTTAATTTTTTTATCAATGCTTGATTTGAAATTTGAAACTCAATTACAAGTAGCTTTTTAAATATTTTGCTAAAAACTTGATTTAAACGGAAATTATTTAACAGACTAAAATAAGTAGAATCTTTCAATTTTGATTAACAATGGTAGAATAAAAGACAAAAGTGCAAGAGAAAGTTTTTCTTTAACAACGAATTTCATTTTTGTAAAATAGGATTTAAATATTTTTTTTAAAAAAATAGTTCAAAATTTAAAACATATGCACAGAAAATATTCAATATCCTACAAAAGATAATTTTGAGGGAAATGAATTGTGGTTTAAAAGTAACTTTTGAAATGTAATATTTTCAAAAGTTATTGTGAAAAAATGGCGATTCTTCATTTAAATTTTAATTTAAAACAGTTTCAAAAAGTGTCTTTCATATTCCTAGACTTCAGAATATGCGCATCAACTTTGGTATAGCCAAGTCATATAGTCTCACGAGTAGAACGCCAAAAATATATACATTCTTTATAATTATTAATTCAGATTATGATAATTTCATTTATGAAAGCGATATCAATGCAATATCAAACACTAGTTTTTCTGAACTACTGAAAAAAATTTCAGAAAAGCTCTGAAGAAAACTAATGACAAAATTTTTTGAAACTAACATAGGATAGATTTTAGAGCTTCAATAAACTTTTACTATCAGTTTTACGGTAAAACAATTATGCATTATCGGCTTTAAACAGTGAAGCAACTTTTATTAATTTATTAAATAATTGATTATATTCAAAGTTACATTGCATTTTATTCAAAGTTATTTTATAAGAAATATCGTAAAAAAGTCAGATTAATATATAATATTTCTTTTTTCTATTTACCAAACTGTGCAATCCTAATCATATGGTATAAGGCAATAGAATAGAAGAGAAGAATTTGAGTGTAAAAATGTTCTCAACAATAAAAAAAATTAAATGACATAAATGTATTCAGTATTGAAATACAAAAATATGTATGAACCAAAACAAAAAATACAAAATTCCTGTGAAAACTGAAAGGAAAAAGCCTGTGTGAATGAACAATTATCATTTCTTACAACAATATCAAATTAAAATACAAATTAAGTACTAAAGTATAAGTATTAAAATTTACTTACAGATAAGATACATTATACCATTATATATATATATATATGGCTTTTACATAAATATAGAAATGGGAGAATTTTTTTCAATTACATCAGATAATTAATAGAATTATATAATATTATATATAATTATATAGCATTTCAATTACAAACTTATTTTTAGAAAAAATTCAAGTGTATTTTGTATCCTTAAATTTCAATGAGACTGAAATAATTTTCTCGGCTTTTAATATTTTACTCAGAAGTTTTTTCATTTTTTATATTCCAGACATGAAATTCAGCTTATTTTTACATGTTTCAGTAAAATTCCTACTTTTAATAAAATTTTTGAAACTTTCTTGTAATTACAGATATGTTTTAACTACGGAATTAAGGAATGATAAAATTATCAAAAAATTATCTTATATTCTTTTTTGTGATATAACCAGATCCATAAAGATATCTTAATAAAATAATGGAGGAACATTGCATGAAGCGCAGAATGCTGTAAACAGTATGATCTATATATCCGAATATCTTTCGAAATTCGGAATTAAAAAAATATTCTACTAAAAAATCCATACATAAAATAGTTAATACATAATAAAATGTTATCAATAAATAAAATATTTCATTTAAATTTGTAACAAAAGTTATTACATGTTGCAAAAACCGTTTTTTTTTTCAATTTTTTTTCATCGTTTAAGGACAAAAAAGATATCCTCATGATTATTGATCTTATTATTGCTGTCTACAGGCATCAAAGTACTACCAGTAAATAGTAAAATGCTAACTTCAACCCTTTTATAATATTTAAAAAATCATATTAAATTATTTAGGAATAAATATAATGTTAACTATATTAATAATGCACATACATATTTTTCTGTATTGATAAGTAGGTAATTCTAAATAAATTTACTCTTAAAAATGTTCATGCAAAAATAAACGAGTCTTCAATAAAAACATGAGGAACAAATCTTTCTAAATCGATATCTCTGCTGATTAAAACTATTTCCAGAAACGCGGTTGATTCAGTTTTATGAATATCTTTATTAACTTTTTCATAATTTTCTTATTATATTTCAGCATTTCAAGCGTCGGCATCCTAGCATGGGAAGAGCGTCTTCCCCGTGATTTAGGTGTCCTGGGTTCGAGTCCTGGTGCAAACGTGATTGAGCATTTTTTCTATTTGTGAAATGTGTCCTGGAAAAATGTGTAGTCGAAAGTGTGTGTGAGTAGCTAAAACATACTCCTGGTCCTGGTTAGCGCTAAAAGAACAAGAAACGCAATCTTGGATAAAAATGAATGAAGAAGTCAGCGAGCATGTGCCATTAGAAACAACAAGAGTATTTCGAGTTTTATCTGCTGAATGTACATGGAAAGAAATGAAGCCACTGTTTTCTGCTCTTCAAGATTGCTTGTCATCAAATGTAATGCAGAGCAGAGTGAAAAAGTTATTAAATATTTACCAGCGGGTGACCGAGCTACGCTCGGAGAAAACAGGTATCGAAGCTAACTCGAAGATTTAAATATTCAATTGTGATTCATCAAAACAATACATGCCATAAGAAAATTTGTGAAACCATTGGTAAAAGGATAACCGGTTAAAGTGCACCATTGTAAACTATTCTAAACAAAGTTAGAGTTTGGAAAGGGAACTATTCTAGACAATGGTAAAGTAAAGGTAAAGATTGAAGTGTGTTGAAGTTCAATATTTTTGACAAATTTATTTAGAAAAACCAAACATATATACATACATAAGAAACATATTATAAACCT
>JAPMOQ010014942.1:0-53137 GCA_026543055.1 Argiope trifasciata
AAAAAAAAGTTAAATTCCAAATTCGTACATTTTAAATTACATCTTTATAAAATGATACATAAAATTTCATTAGTTGAAAGAAAGTCTGGTCCTGTTGGCATTTGAATTTTACTTGAAACTGCAGGGTGTTGTAAATAAAGTTACCTATATGGATCCTTCTAGAACCTATTTTGCTTATCACATTTTGATGGAACTTGAAATAAACGCTATATGGATCATGGACAGGGGTCTGCAACCTATTGAAACTGAAGAAGAAACAGTGTACAAAACGTTCCAGTTTTTAAAGAGCCACAGAAAACTTTCGATTTATACAGCAGTTCGGTTATTATAGTATTTACTTAGATATATATTCGATTTAAAATAAACGGCTTTGCATGCATTTTGAATGTTTGATCAAATCTGGCTTATAGCTAGTTGTTTTAAGTTTCAAACACGATTCTAGATTTTTATTTGTTAGTTGATTTCGATGAATATAATATAAATTTTCTTTATTTTATATTCATGCAAAGTAGGTCTTGCGCACCGAATATATCGACTTGAAGATGGTCATCACTTCATATGTCAATATTTTCACTTCACTGTAGCATTCTGGGGGACTATTCCATGTACCGAAATATAGGTTCCTCAACTGGAGGAATTTCTTTTAGAGTTGTCCGCTTTTGCTGCACGATGTGCAAGCATTTCTGGATCTTCAACTTGCTCTGGAGTTCTGTGAACTTGACTCTTTACAAGTCTTTGGTTTTCAAACCTAGCAACTACATTTGAAGCGATCCAAAACCAGTTCCAAGTGGCTCATTTATATTTGTGTTGAGAGGATTTACTTTGAACACAAGACTACTTTTGTTTGATTTAAATTGCTCGAATCTCTCAGGACATCGATACTTCCTGTTTTTTTAAGTTATGCTGAAGCTGTTGAGAGATTAAATACTTAAAAATATATTTTCATATTATTTAAGTGTTTTGATACTAAATTGTTTTCGTATGGAACTTTCGAGAGCCGCAACTTTGCATTAAAAGAGCCAGCCACATGATGATCGCGAGCCGCAGGTTGTCGAGCCCTGATCATGGGGAAAAAGTTTTCCATGATGAAAAAATAGTTCAAATTTTGGCCACCAGATGACATTGCAAAAAACCGCTAAAGAGACTTCCATTGATTGAAAATCATTTTCCTTTTTATCACTAGTAATGCTGCTTAATAATGCGATATCAAAGAAAAAAAATAATCCTGTTCGCTACTGTTGTAGTTGAAAGAGCTTCCAGTTCAATCGCTGTCAAGTAATGATGGACAATACAAAGATCTCTAAAATCCATTTTAAAACGGTATTTATATAAGATTCACACGGTGCAAAAGCTGTTATGTCAAGATCTTCAAATAGGCTATGTGTCTGCTTGCCGATTTTTGGCAAGAATCGAAGTTGATGACGCAATTTTCTTTAGAGTGAGTTGTGAATAATCAAAACTGTTGCGTAAAATTTGCTTCACTTATTAATGTCTTCTACCAGCAACCACTTCATTCTATCACTAGACTGCATGGAGTGGATTCAACAATGAATCGTGGTCAATGGAGTACATGCGGAATACATTCTGTAACTGGATAAATTTCATTAATTCTGACAGATTCTCTTGTCTTTAGGCGTCACAAATTCTCCTGATGGTTAATATTTGAACTATTTTTCTTACTGCAGAAATATTTTTCCCATGGTCCATACAATGTATATACCAAGTTTCATCAAAATCCGAAAGGTAGGACGGATTTCAGAAGGATCTGAGCAAGGTCACTTTTATTATAACCACCTGGTATTAAATACCGTTTATTTTTTTTTATAAAAATGAAATATAGAATTTAAGTTCGCTTTTATTATTGATAGAAATATTAATTTTCGCCCCTTAGAATATACGATTAAAGTATAGTACCTTATAAAATATTGAATTAGAATTTAATCACTTGCAATTTTAATTAGATTTCAGTTAGATTATTATGAGCTGAAGTTAAAAATTAAAATAATCAATCGGTACATACAAACCAAATTTTTATGCTCGGCATTAGTATTTAGGTTTAGTTATATTAGCGTCCCGTTTAAAGCAACACGAGGGCTATTTTGGGACGGACCTCTTCCTTTTGAACCACGATCAGATGACGAGGAGACACCTGAACTGGCGCTCCCTTTCCACACCACACCAGCGGGAGGACGTTTGGCCTGACCGATTTAACGTGCAAGGTTCACACGACGGTTCTTCGGTAGAATCGAGTTTCCGGTAGAATTTCTTTTACATTAATCAAGGCAACGTAGATAAAAAAATTAAATAACGTTCCTTTGAACTTAGTAATGATTATTGTAGTAAGGATCAAGATATTTACATGTATTGATGAAAAATATTTAAAATCAAGTTTCCTCTTCTGCTTTTATTTCTAGCGGAAAGATATAATTTTTCCTTACGAAGACGTATGGAGACAGACAGACATGATGGAATTCATCCAAAATCTGATAAAAATTCACAATTTTGAGTTCGCAATATTCTGTCTAATTCGTTTTCATATGCACATGAAAAAATGATCCATCTTTCTTTGAAAAACTAATTACAAGAGTTCTAAAAGGTGAAGATTCATCGAAATTTCGAAATCGTATACAGTAAAAGTCTTTATTCGCGGGTTCCATAAATATGCCGCGAATACAGAAGGGTCAATTAGATGGGGTTATAGGGGATACGTTCCCAGGTGACAAAATAAAACAAATATATAAAAAAATCAATTAAATTGAAGTTTTTGAACATTTTCATTAATTATCTTATTAACTTAGGTTATGGTTTGAATAATTTTGTCATTTTCTCTTACTTGGCAGTTTTTAAAATATCTTTCAATTCAGATCGATTCTTTTCCACGTTTTTCTAATTCATCTAAATTAAACAAATTTTAGCAAAACTAATTTTTTAACGGTGTCCTAGTTTGGCTTGAAGCATTAAACTGAAAGGATTTATGCATATTTATAACTAGCCGCCTTTGGTGCCCAGCTGGTTCGCCACTCTCGCTGTGCTTAGAAATATCAGTTAAATACTTTATCTAACGTCATTGTCAATTATATACTTGTAACTTCTCTTGTAATAGCTACTTCATCAATATAATTATTAGGTTCAAATTTTAATAATTCACTCATCTATTTATGAAATAAGCTCGTAATGGATTATATTCCTCTCTAATTATGTGATCAGCTCTCGAAAAATTTCAACTGTAATTTAAAGTGGAAATGATTAAACTGCTAAAAAAACATTTTTTTTACAGTACCTAAGCATTTTTTAAATATAAGAGAATCATTATGTGTACTACTGTACTGTGAATAATTTATGTAACATTTCAAGAATATTCACCAAATATACTTAGTTCATCATAGAATTCATGCTTAAGTTTTACTTTCAAAAAGATTTATATAATTATATTTTGTTTTGGTTTATAAAAAAGATTTAAAAATATTAAGTCTAAATTTTATACATCCTGCAGTTCTAAGGAATCATATTCTACGAAATATTCTTAACATTTCAAATAAATAAATAAAGGTTTCTAACTTTTTATGGATTTATGAAGCTTTGAATAGGAATGTTAAGAACATTTAATATTTTCATTGTCAGGTCATTCAGAAATCCGAAATTAGGATTTGAGAAATCTTTGGCGTTGGATCACCTTTGAAATAGTCGATGAATTGGTTTAAGATTAATCGTTTTTATAGAATAGTGATCTTCAAATATTCATAAATAATCACTTTTAGGAGACTGAGTTGATTGAAGTTTATCTCTTTTTATTAAAAAGGCTACACATTCTTCATTTTTTATGGCATTTATAGACTCATGTCACTTACTATGTAGTTATTTACTTCATTTAGACCATTTTTTATACATACATTTCTATTATTAAAGTTTTGCAAATTAGCCATTGAACCTTAAATTGAATATATATATATATATATATATATATATATATATAACCATATTTGCCTCAAATAAAGCTGATTAATTTAATTAATAATATTGTAAAAGTTAAAAAAATCTTTAGATTTTCTTTTTAAGAAAAACTTTCATATTTATTTCATTTCATGCAGACACGTGCTAAAAATTATATTTTTATGTATTTAATTTACAATAATTATTTATTTTTTAATTTGAGTTTTTTTCAGTCTGATGTTGATAAGTTCTCATATTGATAAAAGATAATTTTTTCCCTTTCACTCGTAACGTGCTCATGCAACTTAAATTTTATTGTTTTGTCCAAAATATATTGCAGTAAAACATGGTTAAAATATTTCTTTAAGAATTCGTAAAAAATAGAAGTTTAAATTATATGTTAAAATAATGATACCATTAGAAAGCTAATTTTTTTTATCTTAATTTGATGTAAAAATTGTTTTTGTGCTTTAATATTATAGCAGAAAAACGTTGAAATTTCGTTTAATTTTTAATTCAGATTTAAAAAATTCGAAATAAGGGCTCCAAAGTGCACATTCCCGACCCCCAAAGTATATATGTACCAAATTTGGTAACTGTAGGTCCAACGGTCTGGATTGTAGAGTGACAACACACATTAAACTTTATTATAAATATAGATATTATTTTACCTATAACTTGTTCGCATAAAGTTAAATTTTCAAATTTCCTTATTTTTTAAAAATATTTTACAAACTTAATTTGCATATATTTTCACGATTTTCCACCACAATCAATTTAAAACCCAGCATTATTAGAATGCCTCTACGTAAATTTATTTTTCACTTAGCTTAATAGTCCATTTACGAATTTTTGCAGAAACAGCCGTTTCAATTTACCAAACTCGGTTAAAAATGCAAAAGATGTTCCCATTTCTTTTTCTTTGAATATTTGTAGCAACTGAAAAATTATTTATTGTATTAACGATCCAAAAAACGATGAAAATTACGACTTAAATTTCTGGCAGGCAACCTTCATTTATTGGTGAATGGCCGATCGGCAAATTATTATTAAAATTACTTCGGATAATTCTCTCTAAGTGATTATTGTTTTTAATAAGACGATATTAACAATGACTGATTTCTTCGGCGACAGGTTTAAAAATGCATACCTGAATAAAGGGATAAAAAGAACGTACTAATGGAAGCAAAATGTTAAAAAATTCGTCGTTTGCATAGCAATTTCAGGTTGGTAAGAAACAATTGAATCAGTGCAAATGAATATATTCCTTGTTCTCAATCCCAGTAAACAATGTAAGACAAATATTACTAACATCACGCGGTATCGTAAGATGCGCATTCTTTAAATAAGGTGGAAATAAAGATGCTCGACTTAGATTAAATCATATTTAAGGTCAAAATAATATAAATACATAATTTCTCATTTCATCAAGAAAGCAACCTTTGAAAATGCTTTCCTAATCGAACTATTGATTCAAACAATATTACTTTTACATTTCGCATTAGATCCTAAATCTTCTCGGGAATAGGTCGGAAAATATTTATACTCTGGCAAGTCATCAAACGCAAATCGCGCTTTCTACAACCCTGAAGAGTTTAATGGTATAGAAGCATGACTTTTTGTTCTCAAAAATTAGTCACACTTTATAACGTGGAGGTTTGGTTTTTGAGGCAAGCCCTAAGGAATAGTTAAATCGATCCAGAAGGTTTTTTAAATCATCGTATTTGAGATAAGAGGTTTAATTTCCATACTCCCTAATTGAAAGAAAGCTACGAGCAATATTCTATATGAAGATCAGAAAATGTGCAATATCCGACTGAATGGAATCATTGAGATTGCAGCCGAACCTCCTTTAACAACAACGTCATAGTCCTTAATTACAATTGTTTGGTTATCTGAAGACTGAAATTAGAGAATGATCAGAGGTATGAAATTAAAATACTAAAAAAATGTAGTGTGGAGGTATTCATAAAATAAAGTTTTCATAGATTGATTTGTAAACCAGAGCAAATGGTCGCCTCACGCATTTTTCGCATATTCTATAATAAAGAGGTTATTTCCCAATGCCTTGGAAAATTTGGGGACCTGGTTCAAGTTAAAGCTTTCTTATTTTCTCAAAGAAGCTGCAGATTTTTTTGTACTGCGCATGAATTTCACCTCTTTACTAAACCTATCGAGATCTGGTGGATGATTAATCCAAGTTTCGCAGTAGGTAGCGTATGACAATAGAATTAAACGCTTTCTTTCCAATAATTGTAACTAAAATTTCACCTATTAATACACTTCCAGTCACAAAACCCTATACCAAATTTGATATATTTAAAGAGCGTCTTTTTGAATGATCGCGCATAGAATACAAAAAGTACTGACAGACAGAGTGTCAACTCTTTGTGGGATTTGGCTGAACATTTCATAAGTGCCTACATGGAAATGTTAAATTCGTCTTTTATTTACCTTTTTCGAATAGCCGAAGGAGTTGCTCAAAATTTGACAGGAATCTAAAAACATATTTTAAGTTTAAGAGTAAGTCAATCTCTTTGTTACAGAAAGATATTTTTAACTCGATTGATCTCGAGGAGGTCTAAATTGCGGAGATTCGTCTTAATTATGTGATTTGGCTGAAATTTTGAAGAGTTAAATACGTTGTAAATGAAAAAGTAAAAACGAATATTCAGAAAATCGTCCGTATGATGATCGCATTCTTCCGAATCGTTCTAAAGTATTCAAGGAAAGCGAATAAAGACAAGCACACACACCAACCAGCCTCCCATCTGTCGCATGCCAGCTCATAAAATAGGGCGTCTGAATGCGAGAGATGCGGGCTTGCACGAGCCTGTTTCGGCTGCTTCAGTGCCTCCTTTTCTTTTGCAGGAGGGGCACGATTGTCTTGAATTAAAATAATTTAGAAGCACAGAAAAAGGAATACAATAATTGAGTAGCTCATAACACTATGCAGACCGATGGCATTTTGAGTGAGTTCATATTCGAAACAAATCAAAATGTTAAGCGGTAAATATATCAGCAAATAAATAATCAGTTCATACGAATTAGTAAGGACATCGAAAGTACATTAAGATGTTCAGCTCATGAAAGGTGGACTCAATCATTGACTGACTGAATGAGCTGACTAACTGATTAACCTGAACTGAAGTATTTTCGCAATTCATCCATATTAAAGAATTCCTTTTCACGGAGAGGAAGTATGTTCTGAGAAGCGTCTATATAATAAATGAGTTTGAAAGAAAAATTCGATTTCTTCGTCTTTGATAAGCAGAAGGAAAACTTGTTCCAGTCAGATCACAAGTTAGTTTTCTTCCAGTTGTTTCTCCATCCATCTTCTTGTAAGAAAGAATCACGACAGCGAGATAGCTGCCTCGGCTCCGAAAGAACCCTCGTTCACGCAAAAAAGATACATAGAAAAAAAGAAAAAAACATATTAATAGGATGCTATAAAAAGTTCAGTTAGTATTTGAAAAAGACAAATAAGAAAACGCGAGTAAAGCAAGGATTTTCTTTTTAGGACACCATTTCATATAATTGCATAAAGAATTAACCACTTGCGATGGAAAGACGAGTCATGCATACCAAGAGGATTTTGTTACAGAATCGCAAAAACGTGCTGCACACGTCAGCAGGCAATTGTCATTGAAGTAAAAATGATGATCGAGACCAGTCGACTGACTCCGTTTGTCAGGCATGGTTTACAGGAACGCAGACACAGGTCGAAAAACAATTTACTTATAAGACATAAATCTTTTGACGATTTTTGTTAGGTGTCTCTCCCTTTGTGTGGCCTTGCTGCGAGTTGCCGTGAACTGTTTTGGCACGAGCGCCTATGAATTTCTTATCAACGCACGGTGATAGAATTAAGTTAATATTAGGTATCGAATTCTGATATATAAAACATTATAAAGCTGCTGATCATTTCAAAATCCCAAAATCCTATTGAAAACAAAAATATTAGATTCAAAATTTTAATTGAAAAAAAATACTATTATTGTACCACAATTTCTAAAAGTATAAAGTTCTACTGATCACCGATATCCAGAGTTAAGAAGTTCAACTTAAACACACTTCGTCTAGTGGAAAAATGCACCGTAAAATAGTTTTTAAAGGTTTCATTTAATGTTTAATTAATAAAAATTTATAAGTGAAATTCGGAGCTTTCATTTAATAAATCCTGAAAACCCTACAGTACAAGAATGACATATTTAAGCCTCATACAAATTCTTTTTTAATTTTAATAAACTTTTAAAACATTTGAAATACATTCTACAACACTAATTTTTCATGTTTTAATAATTTTTTGGGGTTTTTATTTTGTTATGAATATTTCCTCCTGGGTTTTTCCTACATTGTTGAGATGCAAGGAACAGTGGCAGTTACTGCACTTGCTGTTGTGGAAGTTCGTTCCTTTTTATATCGCACTGTACCATCTTTCGTCGTTGCCTGAATTTTGTTTCCCTAATTAATTTTGAATAATTTGATTAATAGTTAATAAAAAGAAGATTTTTATTTGAGGTAAGGGCATTTAAACAATATTAATTTTTAATTTAAAAAAAACTTCCAAAATAAAAGTTTTGATTCCGAACTCACGCACAAAACGTTTTGGACTCAGCTGCGGTGAACGAGTAAAAAACAATGGCAGTCTGAGGCTTAAAATAAATATATGTAAGAAACATTTAGATTTGGTATTTATTTACTGAAAAATTTTGAAGTACAATATTTTTGCAATTCTAATTTATAGACAACTGTCCTTTACTTTTACTTATATTCTCAATTGATGTTTCAGAGAAATTCTCTGAGAAATCGATTCATTTTGGAAGTTCTCACCAAGAAAATTGAAAGTTATCAAATGATGGTTGTTAGACGATTCATACTCAGACTAAATTTATCCACATGAAAAATTGAATTAATATTACACTCATATGTTGAATAATGCCGGGATCGCTGCAGTTCTAGAATGTCAATGAAGACCCACACCTCTTAAAAACGGTGATTTGCCTATTTTAAAAAAATACAGAATAGCTTTCTATTTAAAACAAGGTTTTAAGATAACTTTGTAATTTTTAAATGACGCTCTATCAATTCAAAGAACGCTTCAAAGAAATTCCACCAATCGACGGGTGGTATGCTTTTATGCTTTTGGTGTGGACATTGTTTAGCTTAGAGTAATGAAATTCAAAGTCTCATAAACCGCCAGTCATAGTGGCAAAGGACAGAAACATTCCTTCCTTATCAAGTTATCAATGGAATATGATTTGAAAAATATAATTATGAAGATGAGAGGTGTTCACAGAAAACGTTGAATTTCTCATCTTTACATTTATTGATATAAAATGAGCCTAAACAAAATTACTTTTTTTGCATTTTTTAGCATTTTTCTGACGATCTCAAACGATTTTGGAAATAAAATATTGCATCAGGATTAAAGAAGTCCTATATAGACGAAGAAAAGCACCACAAAGTGATATATAACCTAAAAGAAAAAGGACACTTGCTCTGATTAATTAGATGCGTGTCTTTCCTCTTTTAAAACATTTTAATACTTTTTAGTTAGGAATTGAACTTTACACTTGAAGTACGAAAAGGTGGGGCATCTTTTATCTTAAGGTAGGTTTTCTTTACAGCTATTTCCTCCCACCTCTCTCGCGCCTCTTCCTTACACTTTCTCTCAGTCTCCCTTCCCCCTTCCTTCCCCCCCCTTCCCTTTACCCCTCGCCGTCTCTCCTTCCTTCATTCCCCAACCTCTTCTCATTCTCCTTCCTCCTCCCACCCATTCTCACTTACACTTCCTCCCTTCCTCATTCTCTCCTTCCTTTTCCAATCTTCTTCCACCTACCCTTGCTCCAAGCACTCTCTCCCTCCATCCTTCCTTCCTTCCTCAACCTGCTCTCACCCTCCATCCTTCCTCAACTTTCCCTCACCCTCCCTCCTTCCCTACATCCACTCACCCTCCTCACTCCCTTATTCAACCATCCCTCAGTCACTCTTCTTCGTCCCCTATTTTCCCTCGCTCACCCTCCCACTCCCATCTCCTCATTTTTCCGCCTTTTCTCCTCACTTCAAGATTCATTTCAACCTCTCACCTTCTCGCAGGCATCAAGTGTAAAGTTCACAAAAGAAATAAAATAAGGGCTTTAACAGAAAAAAGGCATCCAATTTAAAATTTTGAAAAAGCAAAGAAACAGGTTCAAATTTTATGAAACAACGAGGGTACTGCTACAACTCGTACTTAAAAACTAAATATGAAAACTAGAGGAAAATTAAATACCAGCAGAATATGTATCTTTGAGTTATAAAGACTCTTTTCGATACTAACATCTTTGAGCGATCAATTGACATTCCAGGTTTAATGAATATTAAAAATTTGTATTGTTTCCAAAATAAATTTTTTTTAAAAAACTTCGCATCTTTTTATTTTTTATTTCAAAAGAGTGCATTAATCGGTTCGTTGCGCTTTGAAACTTTCTTAAAGATCTGTCTTCATGTTTATAAATCCAATTCTATCATAGAAAAGACGGCAATATTTTAAAATCGGAGCTCTTTTAAAATTTTTCACAATTTCACTGAAACCTTCATTTTATCAAAAAAGTTCATTGAAGTCATGTCTCATTTTGAAATCTACTGAAGAGGGAAAAATAAGCAGAATCTTCACATCTTGATAAAACAATGGGGGAAAATGCCAGGGTGAAATATTAGAAGCAAAAATGGGAACATTTTAGGTTTTATTTTAAAAATGAAATTTAGAGTTGTAAAGTCCGCTTATAATATTTAAAAAGTTAATTATAACAGGGTGAAAAGCAAAATCAATTTTAATCTCTTTAAATTGCCAATAGCGTCTCGTATGGCCAAGGAAGCAACTTAGAGTAAAGTGCGCATGCTGAAGTTTTTGAAACAATTTACAGAACCTCAATTAACGAAATAAGGAAGTTAATATAACTCTAAAAAATAATCTATAATTGCTAATTAAATACTTTATATAACTTGTACTAATAATAAAGCTGGATATGTGTGTGTTGGTGCTCTACAGGCCAAACCGTTGGACCTGCAGCAACCAAATTTGGTACATGTATATCTTAGAAGACAGGAATTTGAACAGCCCCCTTTTTGGAATTTAGAGTTTTAATTAATTAAAAATTATGCGAAATTTCGACGTTTTTCCGCCATAACTCCCGGAAATATTATCGCACAAAGATGATTTTTACATCAAATTAAAGATTTTAAAAAATTAGCTTTCTAATGGTATCAGTAGTTTAACACATAACTTAAGCTTCTATTTTCAACGAATTTTCAAAGAAATATTTTAACTATTTTTCAACAATATATTTCGGAGAAAACAAAATTAAATCTGGACTTTGCGAGTGAAAGGGAAATATCTTTTATCAATATGTTGCCTTTAGATTGACAAAAACTCAGATTAAAAAAATAACTATAGCAAATTAAACATAAGAAAATGTAATTTCCAGCACGTATCTGCATGAAATGAAATAAATATGAAACATTCTTTTTCTATAAAGAAAATGTAAAGAAAAATTTCTCAAGACTGACTGGTCTAAGAATGAAAATGTTGAATTTTCCAAACATTTCTATTCAAAACTTCATAAATCGATGAAATTTGACAGCAGACGATAGAAATCTTCATTTACTTATTTGAAAGTAGAAATGTCAAGAATATTTCGTAGAATAGGATTCCTTATAACTAAAAGATATATAAAATTTAAACTTAATATTTTTTAATCATGTTTATAAACCAAAACAAAATATTATCATACGAATCATTTAAATCTTTTTGAAAGTAAAACTTAAGCATGCATTCTATGATGAGTTAAAGCATTTTTCTTGAATATTCTTGAAATGTTATATAAATTATTGTAATTATTCAGTAGTAAACATAATGTTTATCTTTTACTTATATTAAAAAAAATGTTTGGTTACGGTAAAAAAAATGTTTTATATCGATTTGCAGTTTATTCATTTCCACTTTAATTTAAAGTTGAAATTTTGCTAGAGCTGATCAGATAATTAGAGAGGAATATAGTGAATTACGAGCTTAATTCATAAATGGATGAGTGAATTATATTATCCAAATTTGAACCTAAAAATTATTTTGGTGAAGTAGCTATTAAAAAAATGTTACAAGTATTTAATTGGCATTGACGTTACATAAAGTATTTCTGATAATTTTAAACAGCAGTAGGATTGGCGAATCATCTAGTCACTAAAGGTGGTTAGTAATAAATAAAGAAGATGAGCCAAAATGTCCAGTTAAAAAAATGAGCAACATCCGTATAAATAAAAAAGCATAAATTTCGTCTGTTCAAAATTTGAAAGGCCAGAAAGCTCTTCACCGATTAATATGAAATTTAGACACAAAGTTGCATTCGAATACGCGCCTGTTTTTAAATACGTATTGTACAGATATCACACCTGTGAATATATAAAATATTTTTAAAACATAATATATTACTAATACGATATTCTAATAAATTTTTTATTTCCTTTCCTATTGCCGCTTTGATGCTTTAGGATTTTTATTTAATTATTTCGTGTGACAGTGTTTTGGAATTAAGTCACGTCTCTTGTGATAGAATTCATTTTGAAAAATATAGCTCAGTTTGCAACTCAACTGAAGGTGGGATTGAGCTTTTTCGATTGATTTTCAATTAAAATTATATTAAGAAACTGAGGTCGGATTTCCAGCTGATATAAATATTGTGTATCTCGTTGCGTTGGATTTGAGCTGCATCGATTGGTTTGCTGTGTGCACTGAAACATTTCGATAGCATTACTTTTATTTACTCTGCTTTTTAGTTCGGGGATGTTCTTTAAAATTTTTGTAACTTTATTTGTCACAATCAGACATATTCAAACAAACAACGAAAGACAGATTGTAAACTGTGGATTCTTATCTAGATGAAGACTTTTCGCATTCTGTAGGTAAATGTGTCCTGTCTAAGATCTTTCCAACAACTGAAAATTGTCAATATGAGCCATCTTTTAATACTAGGAAACGCTCTTGATTCTGGAAACAATTCAATCCCAAAATGACACAACCTTAACCCTTCCATCATCCGGAATAGCTGCGACATTTGCTCCAAGCAGAACTGCTCAAGCCGCTTTGAGAATACCAAGGAACAAATAATTTATTGAAACACCCATGAGCAACACTTCCAAAGCATCCGCCATGCGAAAAATATCGCAGAAATGTAAACTTGCTGGTAGAAATGAATACACAATGGCATGCAAAAGAATCTCTCGAGACTCTTTATTGTAATATCTATAAAGAAACATCAGACCATCTGGGAACGCATGAATATGGCTTGATGGAAATATCCGGCAAACAGTACTTCGATCGTTGCCAGCAGACAAAATAACTGTTTGCCTCTCTATCAAGTGATGACATATAAAAGACACTGAAACTACAAATATGGCTATCCTGCTGCAAAATAATCAATCAATTGATATATTTTCACTTCGTTGCTGAAAATGGAGGATGGAAGGGTTGATCTGACCTCAGAACGAATTTCATTGCATCACCAATTTAGTGCTGTTAAAAATTGGTTTAAAAAAGTTTTTCCCGATATTCAAACCAATTATAAAAACCAGAATGGGTTGATTGAATGAACTAAATTTTCAGGGAATTATTACTTTCTGAAATCACAAATTTTCATGTGCCGTCTATGACGTTGTAGCATAGAGCTTGCCACCTTTAATAATGTTTTCCACAAAACAAATATTTTTTCTGCTGCAATTATTTACGATGTGAAATTCGTAGTGCATTTTAAAATAGATGACAATTTTAACTGTTTAAATTTTATAACTATAATTTTTCTTTCTTTGATTTTAATTATCTATAAAACATTTCTTATACATCACTTGTAATCTTAACCATCTTATTTGCATTGATATGCAAGTAATGTTCATTGCTTAGTTTATCTCAGTACAAGTAATAATACAAATCCAGGTTACCTTCACTTTTGAACATTTTGTAATTCATTTAAGGGTTTCTGGTAACAATGTCTTGAATAAATCAAAAATTAATATTTTAAAATAACTAAAAAAAATCTGCTTAAAAATTAATCGTAAGAATAAAATTGCATGAATTAGCACATTTAAATAAAAATATATATTACAAAAGTAAAGAACATTTAAAGAAGTTTCTAAGAAAAAAAATTTTAATTTTTACTTTAACGAAATGAAGAACGCTTTAATAAACAATCAATAAAACAAAACTGTGTTATAAAATATGTACATCAGGCACTATATTTGACTATAAAAATATAGAAACGACATTTTGTTTGAATTAGTCAAAATATTTTCGAAAATATTTATTACAATAATGTTAAAGCTCTAAAAAAAATAAAATTTAAAAATCAAACATTATAAAGCTCTTCAGCAAAGTTTGCATTTACAGTATCAACATACTCATAAGAAATCCCTATCATAATACACGTGTGCAAAAATTTATTTTTAACATGGTTGCCGAACTATGCATGTACAATGTTGAGAAATTCTACAAACCTCTCACCACTGTCTGGATTCTAACATTCCGATCCTTCGTGAATGTGACATTGCATGGTTTTGATGGATTCAGCCAGTACGGCAGTCCTTCGGAACGACTTCGGGAACCCCACGCTCATGGTCAGGCAACCGCAACTTTTCAGCCATCGCTTCTCAGCATACGGGGAGAGGGTAGAAAAGTCAATATTGCACGGCAATGAAGAGAATTCGAATGATATATTTCACTTCATACATCTCAACTTTCGACAATCAGATCACTGGTTGTTTAACCCACTTATTCCTGTGATCATTTTACGAGGGGTGGTAAGTTCACAAGCAGCAGTATTTGGAAAGCAGAAATTTTTGATGGGAATATTGGTACCCAGAGTGAAAACAGATGACCCAGCCGTCTTAGACAGGTGGTTCGAGCAAATAGTGTTAGTAGTGAGACCTGAATCAGTGACAGTAATGACAAGATCAAGTGGTCTCGCAGAGAGGCGAGCCATGAGACGATTTCTGTGGGCAAAGAATGTGTGCCCATCCTAAATTCACAGGCGAATCATGGAAATAGATCATCGTAGGTGAATCCGCGTTGTTTCACCTTTGCAATGACTAGATTATAGTAAAGGTGAAATAGCGTTGTTCTTTTGAAGCAGGCGGAGAGCAAGTGGGAAAACGCAAAATGAAAAAGTTTAAGTGGGAGGTCTGGAGCCACCCCGCATACGGACTCTATTCGACTCCCAATGACTATTTCTTTATTCTGGCATTGAAGAAACAACCCAAAACGAGGTTCATATCAGCTGGTGATGTGAGCCTTGTAGATGCAGAGAGCTGACTCAATAGTCAGGGACCTGCTTATTACCAAGACGGGTTTTCAATGGCTTCTGCGGTGTGATAAATGAAAAGGTTTGGTGGTTATATAGAGAAGGGATCGAAACGTGTATCTCTTAAAACAAGCACTATTGTCGCAGCAGAATAAGAAAACATTGTTTTAAAAAATATATTAATTTTCTTTTGTGATTTGAATGAAATTCAGTTTTTCACAACAAATGATGCAACTTGTGGGATTACACTAGAAATCTCGGAAATAGTAACTGGTTTCATCAGCATAATTGCATCCGGTATAAAAATAAGAGCAAAAATTATCTTTTTTAACGCTTTTTTCCCTCTTCAAATTTTCTGATGAACTTTTCATATCTCGATTTTTTTAAATGTCTAAAATTATAATGCACAGAAAATTCCAAATGCATCAAACTGTAATTTTATTTCCAGATTTTAAATATTTGGGTGTCCATTCTTTTTGCTTTCTTTGACGCTTCATATGGAACTATGGGATAGTTAATTTTATGATCCTGTTATTGTATGGGATTGTGAATAGAGGATAACAATCACACTTTTGTGCTAATTAGAAAATAGCTTGACCTGAATTTTAAAAGCATTTTCATTCGAAATTTCGAAGTTCTTCAAGACAGAACGGAAAAGGGTGGAGTTATAATACGAGAATACATTGATCGAACTCAATATAAATTTTCAGAAACAGATACTTAACTATATAACAATATGGTAAGTGACAGAAAGCAAAGATCAATAACTTCAAATCTGAGCAAAGAGATTCAGCAAAAATCGGGAGAATGCAGATGAATTTGTGCAATTCGATGACTTCACACGAACCGAGGAACCATTCAGGAATCTGTTCAACGTTGATTCATTCCTCTCATCTGACGAAGGAAAAGTATTTGACATTTTCGTAAAACCTCATTAGTACTCCACCATTTGGACGCTTACACTAGCTCGCTTGGATTACATGCTCCTGTTTACACTAATAATTTGCATACAAATTCGAGATCCATTACTTTTAGCTCACGAAAATATACCACAACACACCATTCTTACTCGTCTGCAGATTTCACATGTGTTTTTTTTTTAATAAAATTAACGATACGGATAAGTTTGAGTTCGATAATGTCTGAGTGAATAAATCTTCGTTATGTAATATTACTTCTCGGCATAGCATTCGGAATTTTTCATGTCAGTGTCATCAATGGTCTCACTAAATTAATGGAAGATGTTACAAAAAGTTTCTTTTTAAAGAGGAATGAAAGAGGCATTTTCATTACGCAATTACATAAAGAAAAAAACTATTTTGTTTTTTATATCATCTTGTTTCAAAGATTAAAAATTAGTCAAACATTTAATGATGCTTCATTTTTCATGTATTAGAATGAATGTAAATTATAACTATCTATTTAAATTAAAACTAGCTACGGACGAAAATTGAAGAACGGAATCATTCACAGAGATAAAATAACAGACTCATTATTTTTTTCGTTTATAATCTATTTTGAATTCCTTATAAATTATATATCTTGTAATGTTTGAAGTTCGTAATTCATTTGGTTCTTTCCTTGAAGTTTTTTTTGAAAGGGAGGAGATTTACAATCATATACCTATCGAGTTCCTTTAGGAGACAATTATTTAAGCTTAACCAGTAGGCGAACTGCGCATGCACGAATACTACAGATTGAATATTTCCGAATTAAGTAGAATCTATTTACGTGTCGTATTGAGAAAAGACTATGAAATACTTTAATAATAAAACAAACATTGTAAATAAATAAAATTTTATCAATGCTCCTGAAAATAAACAGAAGGTTTAAAAATCTGTTTGAAGAATGTGTTTACAATGTCATTCAGATAAGATTCCATAAGGCAATGTAAGTTGTTCTTTCAATGAGTTATAATCAATTTAACATCCTATGATTACACAATTGAATGAATACATCCATACAAATGAAGAAAAAAATCCATAATTTGTAGAACAAATTAATTTTTGAATACATTACAAGCGGTTTATTTTAGCCTCTCCTTATTCAATTCACATTTTAGTCGAGCGTTTTGGAATGTTGATTCCAAAACAACGTTATCAAAAAAATGATGAGAGCACTCAGAGTCGGACCTCCACGACTGACGGAATTCTCTGGGAAATTCCTTCAGAAATAACTTAAAGATATTTCCACTTCAAGGAAGGGAGCGATGGTCATGACGTATTCAAACAAAATATTTTGGTTCATGAACCGGCATTAATACCAAGATTCGATTTGTTAAATGAACACAGAATTTGTTTATAGAACAAAAAACAAGAAAAATGTGAACCTTTTTCAAGATAATTGTAAATCCAACATTTAAACGTTGCTTCTTCATTTTATTCCTCATGGGAAACAAATTAATGTTACTTCATCTTTAAAAAAGTTATCGAAAAAGATGAACTCATTTATTATAATTTCATAAAACATGCGTCATGAAAAAAAAAAGAGTTACCAATATTCATTGTATTAAATAAGAAAAGACCTCGGAAAGCAATACCACAGAAACGAAGAAAGAGTCTAAAATATTAAATTTCTTATCGTGAATAGTACTTTTATTTTGCTGAATAAAGAAAACAAAGGGAAAAGAAAGAATCGTTTACATTGCGATGAAATCGGAATTGCTTTTATTATTTATTTTCAACTCTAATGATTGAAGTCAGATTCGAACAGCATTCTCCAAAATGCTTTTAGCTAATTTCTTAATGAATATCCTCTTAAACGAATTTTATTTTGATTGTGTCTGCAAACTGCTTTCTTTTTACTTGAAATTATTCAGATATTGTATGAAAAAGGGTGAATATGAAATTCTAAATACCATGCCTAATAATTAAATCAATTTGTTCAAACCGAGCAGTGGAAATTCTCCCTCACGATCAAGTAGCTCGCAATTCATCGTTAGTATAGAATGCCATGATAAACGTTATTTTTCACCTATCACATTAAACTCTCTTCCTCAGAAAAACTTCTTTTTTCATAAAAATCTTCTAGAGATGGTTTTTTTTTTTCACGAATTATTTAGCTCATTGGATAAACAAGTAATGATTGAAGCCATTTAATTACACTTTTTTTACTGAAATGACAAATTTTTCTCAGATATTTATACTGTCGCGATATACTTTTACCAATTTTTAGAAAAATTATACATTAAGGAGGAACTTGAATATGGATTTACCTTCTAAAATGTTTTTCACCTTTACAGTAGGATTTTCTTTTTAAAAATTTTCAAGAAGATATTTCCTTATTAGGATTACAAATATATTTAGAAAAGGAGGTATAAAAATTTTCAAAAAATAACTTTTTTAATGAAAACATTTTTTAAGATTTCAACCGAAGACGCTTTAAGCATTGGATCAAAGACTGGAGAGACAAATCTTTAGAGTACTTTTATAAGACAGAAATTCCCCTCAGCCCCCCAAAAATTCATCAAAAACAAATTATATAAAAACAGGACACTCTTTATTTCATTATTGGATTTATTAATTTGCCTGATGAAGTATTTATACCATTTTGCTTTACCAGAAATAAAGAGAAAAATGTCCAATGCAGTAATCATTTGCAAATTAAGCTGAACTTTTTTCCAATTCGCGGAAACCTGATTAGTTATGCACTTAACATATGTTTGTGTTCCATCACGATTCTGCTTTTTTGGCATCCAATCAAGGCAAAGGTAGGGGAGCCACAAACATGTAGGTGAGAAGTTACAGTATTATTAGAGAGTTTCTCGCTTACTTAATGGACATAATAATAATAATTGTCTCCACTCCAATGAAGGAACACATCTCGTACGATGGAAGTTACAACGTGTCCTATAACAATATTGTGACCTATCCTGTGATTGGCATTAGAACTGTAACGAGGACAATTATTCAGTTCATTACCAAAGGTGTGATTGGGGCAGATATTTTGGATTGTGGTTATTTTGAATATAAAATTTCTAAAAAAAAATTTAATTTATTTGATTTGATCTAAATAGGATTTTATGTCACATTAAAAAAATCTTTCGGCATTCTTAAATTTAAGTTACAGAGATAAGAAAAAAAGGGATTTGTGGTAGTTCTGAAATTTTGAAAGCTGTATTTGCAGATATTCATCTTATCAAAATAATTTGCGTATCTTGATTTGATTCAAGTTATTTTTAAATGCAGCAGAGAAAGACACTGACAGAGATTAAATTGACTCGAGTGACTGAGCTTAAACAAGTCATTCGAAAATGTCACAGTTTCAAGACATTCTCCAATTCTTTTTAATTAAAAGTTAAAGCAAGGAGGGAAAATATAAACCCATTTGACTTTTCATCATTTATTCTATTGAGACATAATTTAAAGAAGAACCTTTCGTTCAACCTAATTCTTTTTATTAATGAAATTCTATGCACACATTTTGATTTACAGCAACTATTTCGCTGTCAATGTAATCAGACTAACTTCTCTTCCAGAACACTAAAAGATTAGGATTTTAAATAACTGCCGAAATATCTGCAATTCAAAATACTTCATATAGATTAGTTGGAACTAAACTCAATTGTTTGCCGATGAATTTCAGTTTTTTTTTACATGTAATTAACCATACATGACATTGTTTTATATTTCTGATAAAGATACTGATTTTTAAATTCAAATTCTAAAAGTCAAGTATCAATATATACTGATATTTTAGATATAAATTATTGAATTTATCGCAAAATTTATTTTACAGTTCAATCGAGAGATACTAAAACAAAAATGTTAATGTTTTGCAAGGCATAGAAATGTAAAAGGCATGATAAGCAACGGGCGTTTACCATGCACTTGATTTATGGAGGGGATTCTATAGAGGTTCGAATTTGCCATCAGTCAAAAGAAGAATAAAAATATTTATAAACTTTAATCAGGTCCATTAATTAATAGATGCTTACAGCACATCTCGATAAAAATAAATCAGATATAACAGATGCATTCTTCGAACATTTTTTTTGTTCAAAACCCACCTAATTAATTTATTAGTATCAGTTTGAGGCAGGCTTGGCAGGATATGTTATTATTTCGAAAAAAGAGACGGAAAAAATTTCTACTAAGCATCATTTCATTTATAAATCAAACGAAATTTGTTCTTAGAGGAGAATAAAAAATTGCAAGTTTCTCCAACACATAAAACGCTTGATTATTTCATGCAACCTTAATCAAACGGGAATGAATTTCGAAGAATTGTATAAATATTAATTTTCTAAATATTAGGATGCTTCGAAATTTGATTTCTATAAATATGAAAGGTCAGAATTCTTCAACTTTAAGCGTATGAATGCTGACGTAGCAATATACACAATACCAGTTCTGTGGTAAATCAAGCAACACTGGGAAGTATACATCTATCCGAAAACATAAGGACTGGCTTGCGTGCATTTAAGCATTCAAATGTGGGATGTAGTATTTTAGTTTTAACGCTCCGAGATACGTCGACTCATTTCTGGATTGTTAGACTATCTTTTTTTTTCATCTGGAGAGATGTCGATGTGTGTGTTTGGCACAATCCAGGGTAGTTAACAACAAAAAATTACATATTATAATTATTAGTATTATTATTCGTCGTTAATGTTCTCAACGTCCTAAATGATTGTATGATAAACGTGATATACGATATAATGGGCCGACATGTTCATGTCAGTAATTAACTTTCGATGTTTCCTGAATAAATTATTGGAAAGGGCATTTTTTCTGGCACATTCGATCATTGTTGTAACTATATAGGGGAGGATTTTCTTTGAAAACCCTGAACAACTTCTAGAAGTGTACATTACAAATCATATTTTAGAAAATATTTTGGCGGAACACAAACAAGCTAACAAAATTTCTCCTCACTCCGAATTGAAAAGAAATAAAACTACATAATTTGTAAAAAAAATTTATAATTGTATTTTATTTACATTTTTTTCAAAATTATTTCTCACACCAAATTTGTATAATTCATTCTTTGACTTCGGAATGGGTTCAAGTTGCTCAAATAAGCTATAACAAGTGACTAGTTATTTTTGAATTAAAAGAAATAATTTTCTGAAATAAATGGCAGTAAATTTGATTCCTAAAAATATTCATTTTTAAATTTACCAATTACTATTTCAAATTGAAATCACAACTAAAAAAATTAATTAAAATTTTGAAAAACCTATTTTTTTTACATCGTTAAATGCAATTTTTTTTTCTATTTCCAAATAATGTTTTTAAAAATAAGTTATTTAAAATTCATTGTAAAAAAACTAAGCTAAATAATCTGAATGTCTGTCATAGTACAAAGTAGAAATAATTCGAGGAGCAGTTAGGCAATAGTCACACTTTGTTCTTAATTTACAGAATAGAAAAAATTCAGGTTTGATCTTTTCGACACTTTTTATAATTAACTTGGCATCTTTTTCCAAACACTTCACAATTTTGTCTGCCACGAAATTAATTCATGGTGCACTAAAACCATTTACATGTACTAACACCATTTTCGTGCGAGGATTTTACATACCGAAACATTAAAAGGGTATGTAAAATTAACATTATTTAAATGTCCTATAATTATTTTCACGTTTTCTGGCACTAAACATTTATGAAATTTACACTATTTTCCATACATTTTGTGTAAATTACATAAAAGTAGATCAAATTCATTGAGATTAAACCTAGTTAGGAAATGATTCTTAATATATTATGATCTTACCACATACATAATATTATGTATGCATGTTAAATAAGATGGCAATGTGATCTAGTATAACATACACGGATTCTGAGCTTTGTTCAAAATTATCGTGGCAGTCAAAATGTTAAATATTCACAATCCATCACATTCAGAACACTGTACATAATTAGTTTTTGCTTAAAACAATATGGAAAAATACATGAAAACAAGAAATAAAATTTTAAGCATTTGTGACAAAGAGCGCTTCTTATTTCTATTTCGTTTACTATTTTTTTTAATTCTATTCTTTTCTTTCTTTATTTGTATTTTTTTTTCTTTTTTTAAATTTTTTTTCATTTCTTTTTTCGTTTTAATTTTTTTCTTTTCTTTTTTCTTTTGCTTACTTTTTTTTTAATTTTTCTTTTTTTTTAATTTTTTCTTTTTTTTCATTCTTTTTCTAAATTTTTTACATTTTTTCTCACTTTTTTTTGCTTCCATGTCACATTTAAACACAAAAAGGTATTAAACAGTTATTTTTAAACTGGAAAAAATTCTACATAGCATTGCTTGTATTCTAGACATGCATGTACTTGTACATTTTTTTAATAAGATTATATACATTTTTTAAACAATTTTTCAATCTGCATTTGCACACATTATCAATCCGATAGGCCTGCATGGACGCTTCATTGGGAAGAGTGAAAAATGGAATAACTTTTGATCAAATACATGTTAAATACGCCTAACTATATTTAAGCATATATATGATATTCAATTAAATATTGTGTGTTCAAAATACTTGAATCAAATACTTAGCAAGCCGAAACATCTGGTAATTCCTAAATTAAATCATTATTCCGCTCCATAGATTATAAAATATTTGAAATATATTTTTCACTAAAATCTGAATTCAAACAGAAATTCATTTTGTCCATGCAGTCTACCTGAGCAGATAAATTTCACTTCATTTTCGCATATATATTTATATTATGAAAGAGACTTGGATTCCAAATATACATTCTTAATATAGAAATTCAAAACCTTTAAATGCTATTTGATTGCCGTGTTACTTTTCCTATTAACTTTACTTTCCTATTAAGATTACTTTTTCATTTAAGTCTATTAAAATCAAATCCATTAACGCAGACTTTGGCAGATGTGATGCTTTGACTGTCTGCTAGGATTCAATCAAAAGACAGCGTACGGCATTTTAAAAGGTTAATAGTCTCGAAACAAGAATTTATCCAAATAAATATTTTATTGACCTAATTTCTGTGAAATGCTAAATTTAAATTTTAAATCAAAAGTATTTATATTATTTCTTATATAATCATTTTATATCTTAAATATATATAGAAATTTACGAAGATTGCAAATCAGTGACCGTTTTTCGCCATTATTTAAGCTTTGCATTTGACTATTCGCAAACAAATTAAAATTTAAAACTGCAACATCAAGATAATTTATAATTAAAAAGAAATACATAAAACAAGAGTAAGTCATGAAGTATATGAAATGAATTTGTCAGAAGAATTTACATCAAAATTATGTCTTTTCTGAAGACAGCACAATGAGAAGTTCCGGATGCATTCAAAAGGAGCTGCTTGCCTAAGGAGACTAAGGAGCATCACCAACACATTCGAAATGAATTGCATCAGTTATTCCTGACGAAAATATGTTTCTCGACTAAGAAAATGCTTTTACAAGAAGATATTTTTAGAAGCCCGGATGTACTGTTTCTGTTTGCTGTTGTACTTTCGACATGGCATCTGCGAAGAAGTCAATAAAGAGGCATATTTCTGCATTTGAACAGTCGATATCTTAACAGTATATTTCTTTTGACACCTTGATAGGATGATTAGGGATTTAATAACGGAAATGTCATAAGGTATGCAGACTCTTAGTAGAGCTGCAAATCATTCAGAAAGTCCCTGTAAAGCCTTCTCATGCTCAGCCTAATTTTAGTTATGCCTTTATGGATCAAAAAAATGTTGCCCATTCGTCAATTATTATTATTGGAATTAACATCGTAAGGATCCAACCGCATGTCATTATCAGATGGATCATAGTACAGTCACAACATTATAAGTTTTGTGAAAGTGTCTTTTGAAAATTGCGTATTTTGCTTGCTCATAACTGTATACTACCACCGTATCAGTTATTAAACAGAAAGAAAGGCTGCAACCGGCAAAGAAGACAGAAGTGAGTTCTGGAAATACTGAGCTCTTATCCAACTGTCCATATTGAAACTGAAACAATTAGATGCGTCACTGCAATGAAGAATAGCGGTCAAGCTTCAGCTGTGCATTTGTGAAGATGTCATTAAAATGGCATCTTTCGGTACTCGAGCGGACAATCTCTCAGCTGTACACTTCTTCGTCATCTTGCTAAGATGTAAACATTTATTAAGTGAAAGTTTTAAGTCGTTAACAGTGTATATTCGCACTAGAGATTGAGACCTTTACAAATTATTCTCAAGCTCAGTCAATTTTGGGACGTCCACTTGCTTAGTAAATGCTGCGCTTATGGCATTAGTCTTAATGTGGGTGCACTTTTCATGGAAACCACTGTATTCATTGCAGTAAGTACAATGTTAACAGAAGAATCAAAGCATAGTCACTGCAGTTAGCATGGTGTTAACAGAAGAATCACAGAACAGTCATTGTATTTGAAGTTCATAGAAGATACCTTAGCAAATTGCATATTTTGCTTGCAGATGATTCCGATTTTCAGAACCACTGTCGCCGGAGCTGCACACTTATTAGGCACGAAGACAGATTGCAAAAGAAAGAAGCAAATGATGATACAGAGCTCCTATCCAACTGTCCGTATTGAAACAGATAGGCGTGCTATTGAATTGAAGAGTAGCGGTCAGGCTTTCATCACAGTTCTCGCTCCCTCACAGTTCACAAATTTTTTGGAAAGAGTATTCTATCCAGGATATTCAGGTTTCTTCTACTAGCGATTCTTGGACTAGTTAATTTTTTTTTCACCAATCAAAGTGATATTTTCTTTGATTGAAAGTAATCGCCAAGCAGCAAACAGGCCGTCAACAATGTTGCAACAGCTCTATGCTACTCTGTCATTAACAGTATCAGTATGCTAACATACGATTACACAAAATGTTTATTTCTATTGGTAAATTTGTTCAAATTTCATATGGCCCCCATAATTCAGCTTGAAAAGGTTTCTTTGGAAATTAAAAACAAGGCGGATCCTCAACAGAGTGCAGTCAGTTAATTTTTCTTTCAGCTGTTCATCACAGTTTGTTTTTTCAGTCTTTCAAAATAGTTCACAGAATAGAACTATGGGCATGAGTATTCTATTCTGGATGCTCAAAAGTAGTTTTTTAAAATTATTATTAAAGATTCTTGAGTAGCTCATTTGTTTTAACAGATCAATGCAACTTTTTCCATCGGTAGTAAATATATGAACAAAACTCGCCAGGCAACAGTTTGTTAATAAGTTGCACCAACTCTTAGCTTCTTTGCCATTACCAGTATATTACCATACTGTTGAGCAACGAGGCTATATTTTTTTTTATCGAAGATTCTTTTGTCAATTAGCACTTGAGTAAGGATTTCTTTGGCTACCTGACACAAGGCAGCAAGCTTACAGCTCCTCAAAAGAGTACAATCAGGGCATCCGATTTTTTTTCATTCAGATTCAACAATTTGATACGCAAAATTCATGAATATTTATTCATTCATTTTGTTTTAATTCTACACTGCACACTTTTAAAAAAATTTCTGACCACAACAATAAAATTTTTTATTATTTTAAAGTTTAGTATTTACAGCATAATAACATTGGTAAAGTTTTCCATTTTACTAAATTTCCTTCTCTTATCATCTTTGGTATTGTAATTTTTATTTTTATATAATTAAAAAATTTCTATTGTAAATTAAAAGCTGTCATAAGTTATGTATTAAATTATTCAGAATTTCCAGAAATGCTAAAATACATGAGATGCAGATAGAGATAATTGAGCAGTGTAGAATCAACTTGTATGTTGCAGTTTTCAAAATAGCAAAGACAGATAATTATCAAATACTAGAAATTTTAAATTTCTAGAGAAAAAGCATTTCAACGAATGTTGTTTTTAAACACTTCTATTCACAATTCGACTTCTTCCTCTTTTAGTTTGCATTTTGTTTACCGTCATTATTTTATTTAATACGTCGATAACCTAATTTTATTACGACAAACAATATTAAATTGCAGGTATGTAAATTAAAAATAAAGTAAACAAATCAAAAAATTTAATAATTGGTAATTAATGAATAAAAATAGTTATAAAATTATGGCACAAAGTATTAAAATTTTGAAAAAAAAAATTGCAAAACTTCAAGCACTTTGGTAAACATATGTTTTAATGGAAATATTTCTAATGTATAATGCAAATTAAAAAAATAAATGTTAAATATCTAAATTTAAAATCATCACGCGTTCATTTGCAAAGTTTATTTCCCCTTGTTTCAAAGCAAGAAAATCTGCAATTAATTTTTAAAAAAAGAAAAGCTTATTCCAATGGCGAAACAAAGCGAGATTTTTTAAATAAGAAATATTTGGTGTCCAAGTCTTTTTTTAGAAATAATAAATTTCATTTATATATATTATATATATAGTCATTATAATGTACAATATATGAATAAAAGGAGATACATAACGATCATAATTTTATATACATCAACATACAAAAAGAAAATTAATTTTACAAGATATTTCTTTAAAAAGACTTTTTAAAGAAATTTTGTGTAAATATTTAGTTGGAAAAAGATGCAGAATGTGTATAAACGAAGAATATGTTTTAAACCTGGAAGAAAGTTCTTGCAAATCTGAACTCTCATACATAAATTTAAGTACTAGAAATTACACATTAGTTAATATTAAAAAAAATATGAACGAACCTGGACGCACATAGAAGAAGAGTTGGAGATTATATTTGCAAATACTCCAATTTTAAATCACCCGCATTTCTTATTAGCCATTACATTAATTCAAATGCTAATTCTAGACAGTTTCTTATTTTAAATATTGCACACAAAAATATGGTCTATTACATTTTGAGTGCCATTTCAATTGAAAAGAATATCTTCGTATCTAATAATTATTTCATGGAATCCTTTATTTTCCAACTGTAAATAAAGGAATCCTTCTTTTTACAGTAATCATCAGAGGATCTGAAGAAAATTCCCACTTCTTCATCCTTTTATATTTTAAAACAATCACTCGATACACCTTTTAGAATAGATTAATTTTTCAACTACAAAATTACGATTTTTTAAATTCATAGTAATATTTTAAACTTTTAATATACATTTTAAACTTTTGTTATGCTTATAATTTTCAATTACATTGTTTGAAGAATAACTTTTATAAGCATGAAATTTGAAACATAGAATGAAAATGCAATACGAGAGAAGTTCTGAGTACAAAATGATTTTATTGAAGAGATAATACTTTAGCTTATATTCTTATGAGGAGCTCAAAGCAAAAATCAAGGTTCTCCTCAGTAATAATTTAAATTTGATCTTGAACTAAAAGAAATCAAGCTGAAAGTTAAAAACTAAAAAAAAAAAAAAAAAAAAACTCCTAGCATATTTTGTCTGCCGAATTCACCACAAAACTGATAAACACTTCGCTAACGAGTTGATAAGAGAACTAGTACAGGTTCAAACCGTTTCATTAACCACTTGACATACGAATTTACTTGACTTCTTAATTAAATGACGAAAGAATAGCTTCCTCATTGGAATATTTACTATTATTTTAATTCCTTTAATAATAATAAGTTTCAAGTGTTTTTCATTTTAAATTATTTAATACTTTTCACTCAATTGTAGATTGAAAATTCAATCATTCGATGCGCGTCTTAGACACGTCATTGTATGCGAAGTGGTTAAAAAAGGTAGTAAATAATTTGGAAATTTCAAAGCTTGTTCCAACATTTACATTCCTTGTAAGTAATAAAGATTTTCAGATTAATTACGAAACAAGATCTATCAAATTTAAAGTACCAACTAAACAGATTTTTAAGAATAATTGGAAGTAAATTAAATCAGCCCCAAATGGATCCACCAAGCCCTCTAAGGAATTAATAACGATATAAAAACAACTGAAAAGAAATGATTTCCTATCAAAACAAATTTATAATGCTATTTGGCAATGCTTATTTAATTAAACATTTTAGCTTTAAAATTAACCCATAAAATGCATTTCGCTCTTTGTATTGTGTTCTATCACACCTTCCAAAGAAATTTCAAAGAGCTGCCAATTATTAAAAGAAAATTTATTTGCAAAGATTTAAATCATAACTTATATTTGTACAATTTATGTACCTACACAGTTTTCCGTTCATTAAATGCGAGAAGAATGCATCGTTGTCATAAGGAAATTTCAAATATTCTTAGTAAATACTAGCAAAGTATAGTGTATGTTTTTCTAAAAAAAAAAAAGATATTTTTGTTATTGACTGAACACACTTCTGATAGCAGAAAATTCCTTAGTGAATCCTTAACTCTACTGAAATTCATTTTATCAAGTTCATCGAAAATGAGGAGATGTATTGCATTGCAGGAAAAGGGATGAAATTGACGCATGACAAATTTTTAAACCAAGAAGTGCTTACCACGCTTTTAAAAAACTGAAATTCATCGCATACACTCAAAAAACATCGACACTGCTCTTTGATTTACAAACAATGAAATTCCTTGATAAAATCTTTCACAAGCGTATCATTTGTTCAAAGTAAATTTCATTATATATACATTTTTTAATTAAAAAGTATTAATCCTTATTCACCATGATGGTAATATTCTTCTTTTTAATTGGGCGATAAGGAAAGGTATGTGGCAGATAAAAAACACGATTTTACTTCCATATCAGTAACATCAGTGCATCAGGGTAGAAAAAACTGTTGACAAATAAAAAGAATTAATAAGTATTTTTTGCTTGATGAATATCACTTCCTCACAGAGTGTGATCTTGATTTTGAAATGTGTTCAAAAAATTTGTTAAATTTATATTCTCAGACCCTCTATCAAAGTAAATTATAATTAGTCGATCATATAATTAGGAATTTAATATAATTTATAAGCTCCTTTTAAAATAACAAACTAGAAATATGGTATTTTCACACTCATTTTTTTATTGGGAAAGTGAAGCCTTTTATTGAAGGCTTCTTAATAAACTTACTGCTCTTTAAAATAAATCAGTTTCTGAAATTTTTTTTTAAGTGTATGTATATTTTTCAGTTTCAGCACAAATTTTGATGCAATGTTTTTTAAAAATTTAATAATGGTGG
The DNA here is from genome assembly GCA_026543055.1 of Argiope trifasciata. Classification (NCBI taxonomy): domain Eukaryota; kingdom Metazoa; phylum Arthropoda; class Arachnida; order Araneae; family Araneidae; genus Argiope; species Argiope trifasciata. Next base: position 29,242 of record JAPMOQ010014942.1, read on the forward strand.
TAGTAGTTATATAATTGCAGATTTTCTTTGTCTGATTTTGAACTTAACATAAATGAGTGGAAAACAGTTTGAGGTGATCTCTTGCAAGAACTAGCTCATTTAGCAACGCATTCATTACAGAGTTCTCCTTCTGCTCGAAACAGGAAAAAAATTCAGGCGAAAGAAAATTCAGGTTGAAAAGGGAAGGTTTCTTGTTTACATAGAAGAAAATCAATTTTTTTAATACGGTTATTTCGCAGAGTCTAAATCTTAAACATTGTGAAGCTCCTAATGAAAACAAGTATGGGAGGGGAAGTTGAACCATAGCGGATTATACCAAACAAATCAAAACAAAAGATATCGCAATGAAGTAAAAATATTAGTAGTAATGTTTATAAAAACTAGCTTTCAATACTATGTAAATTTTTTTCCACCTAACGAATTTCTCTGACCAAGCCTAACTTGCTTATTTCCTGTGTTTGGTATTTTAGCTTCAAAGATTCCACAAGCGCATTAAATGCGCACAAGCACTAACACTCATGAAAGAATTTCATTTCATTTTCAGGAATTTCAGGCGGTAGAATAAAATGTTCCCATATTAAAACTTAATATAATGACAAGTTTAATACAAAAATCATAAATTTAACGATTGTTCCTTAATGCTGACAGCTTACTTGTTTAATAAATGCTGCAGCAAAAGCATTATTATTTTATTTGCCATACGAGAGCAATCGATTAACCGTCATCGACATAACTTCCTAATAGATCTGAAAAACACTCAACCAATTAAAAAAAATCTATTATTGAAACTGAAAATGTAAAATCTTCAACTGAAAACACAGATATGCGTCATAATAACAATAGATTTTCGGGAAGGCAATTCATCCCCTATTTTTTGTCATTTTCTTTCAATATCCTCGTTTATTTTAATGCCAATTGATTGCATTTATGTTTTTAGATGGTGACATTACCTCAAGTTTCAAATAGATATGATCACTTTGCACATTTCCTTGTAATTTGAGTTCATTCCACTGCTCAGTTAAGAAAAGCCTCGAATATTGATTTCAAGGTAAATTTACACAAAAGGCCTCTAAAGTTCTTTCTTTGCATGTATCAAAACATCGGAAGTTATGGTTGATCGTTTTCAAACGAAATCATCACGTGTGAACAAAAAGCAGGAAATATGTTTGTGAAGTTAGTTATGCGGAGTAAAATTCGCAATTTTAATTTTTCCGTGCTCGAAACATATCCATTTTTTAACAACTGTTATGCATAAATTTTTTTAATAATTCTGATGAATATTTTTAAAAATAAATACTTCGCAATCAAAAGTCAGTATACTGATGAAGATTGCAAATAAATAAGCCGCATAACGCGAGGAATAAGCTTTTTAAAGCAGAATATGAAAACTGGAAGAAAATAATTATAAAACGAAATAAGATAGAAACGTGTCAATGAGACGATTGCCAATATCTTTCGATGCTTATCGATCTTTTATCGGATACAAAAGTATAAAAAAAAAACCCGTTCTCGATTCAACCTCACTGAAACTGGATTGAGATTGAAATTACAGTGTGAAGTGGGCATATGAACGAGAACTTCACATAAATGAGTTTATATTCAAAAAGCCAGATGAATTATGTGAATTCGAAATTGAAATGCATCTGCAGTCAGAACAGTGAACTTTCTTTTAATAGGACTTGAATTGCTCTTCTAAAGAAAACAAGGTTTTCCAAGATTTTTGGCAATTTAATTTCTAAAAACTGCTAAAACACAGAGGGTTGGATTTTATTAGACTTTTCAAAGAAGTGCAATTATTTATTTCTATATTTCAATATTAATTTCTTTTTAATGAAGATCAAATACAAGTTTAGTCTGCTGAAAAGTTTGAAATTGCATGCCGAAAAACCATTCCGCTAGAGATGGCTAAATAGTCAAAAATTGAAATGATACACATGTAATTTCTTGAAAATGTTTCTCTCAAATTTCCAAGTTTTCTTGGATTTACCAAAATATAAAAGTGCATGTTCTTCCACTTTTCTATAGCAATTAATATCCAAGTATAAAGGAATATCTTAAACATTTTTATCCTATAGCCTAATTTAATTTAAATTAAACTTTCGATTCTTTAACACGACGACTGAGAAAGGTCCTTGATTTAAAAATCTCGCAATACATTTTCCTTTAAACAAACTTAACTGCTTGTATCAGAGTTTTCAGTTTGCAAAAATATTGATTTTAATTCTCGCTGAATAAATCTTAATAATTTGAAAAATTAGCAGTATTATGTTAGACGTAATATTATGTATAAAATACTTTAAGCATCAGGCCTATGCGAAATACTATTCAGAAATTATTTATTGAGTGCTTTAATAAAGGCTTTTCAATAACCTAACAAAAAATTTCTCTCAATGTGTGTGGAATTATGGAAGGAAAAATAGAATTTTTTTTTTCAGCCATAATTTTTACACAAATTTTACCTAATATTTTTTAATTTTCCACCGTTGCACAAATTCTCTATTAATATCATGAAACTGTTTTAAATTTGTAATTACCCTATTAAATTATATACTAAATATAGATTATTCCCAGCCTAAATTTAACCAAATAGATTATATTTCGATCATTTGATTTTGTGGCAAAAACTAAACATGAAACATATTTGGTAAATTGATATGAATGACTGTTGTTTATATATGGCTTAACAATAAAACATCTGCATTTCTAAAAAGAACAAGTCCAGGGTTTTGCTCTTAATTTTAAATACCTAAAAGAATTAAAAAATAGTTTGTTCAACCTGAAATGAACAATTATTCAGCTGATTTTCAGTCTAACTCCTCGTCTGTAAAACATTTGCACTCCCCTCTTTTTGCTTTTGTGTAATCCCAGCTGCAGTAAGAAATGAAGTCACGACTCACGTTTCACCTCCAGGATTTAAAAATATTATGTCTTACACAATTGAAGCGTGTCAACATCCTCTCAGAAAATGAGCATACAATTTTATTGACATAACCTTAACCTATTAACACAGCCTTAATCAGAATGTTGAAATTTTGATTAGCAATAAAATGAGGCATTTGCATTCTTATACTCCGGAACTTGCTTTATATGCGCTAAATATTTTCAACATGTGCGCATGAGCTTTATATACAGTAAAAAAAGCAGACTTTCAATATTTTTTTAATCTTTTATCTCCTTGCATTAATATATATAATTATTTGAGTGAAGTTCCAATAAATTTTCATATTAGAATGATGTGAAAAGTAATGGGAGCACATCCGTGAAGAACTTTTTAAATTTTAATTCTCGCTGAATTGCAGACAATTTTTATGACTTCACTCCAAAGCAATAAATAGGAGCTCGATTAATAAAATGCTGATTTCTCCAGTCTAAGGGCGATTAATAATCTTATTTCCAAAAATTAATTCATGAATTCGAATATTATAAAATCTTTACAGAATTAAATCAAAGTAATCGCACAATTGAATTAAATTGCATAAAATATTCGTACTTTTCTGGTTAGCAATAAATGAGAGCCAAGCGAGATTGTAATTGAAAAGCCTTCCTTTTATAAAAAATTTTAGTGATCGTGAAAGTAGAGACTATAAAAAAATTGTCTTTCCTGCGAATGAAATGAATTCCAATTTTATAAAATTCACAATTTAAACAGGAACTCGAAATACAGCAAGATCAAAGTTTTTACCGATTCTCCAATCCTAGCAAATTTAATATTGTGATTCCATGCATTATTTTATTAGCTATTTAAGTACCTGGTTATTTCTTCGGTAGCTAAGCAATTTCTGCCGAGGAACAAATTTCCTAGGATTTTAAAGGATTAAACAATTCTAATCGCAATAACAATAGTTAAGACCACCGGAAATTCAAACGTTATTGAAACAAGCGATAAATTTTAAGATATCCTTTTTATGTGTGTGTTACTTTTCATTTGATTTTTTTTTGGTTTCATATCTACAATAGTTTTAATTTCTCTGCTGTTTTGACTTCAGCTTATGAAGTGGTCTATTATATCGGACAGATAAACTGCTGCTTTTCAGGTAGATACGATATTCTATGTGAATGGGTGTTCTGTATCTGTGAAGGGTATTCCTTTTGAGTTGGTTAAATCAATAAAATTAACAATTCAGATTTTTATAGAGAAAAATAGTGATTGCAATCATTTTATTTTTTCAATAACTTAGACGTCTCGCAGTGTTCTATTTTACATACTTGATTTAAAATGCAATGCATTTTACGTCGATAATTTTAGCTCAAATAGAACAACTTTCTTAAAAGGAAAAAAATTCTTAATGGTATATTATTGATAATGGTATATTATTCTGTTAGCATTTTATGCCTAGAAAAAGGTATGCATTTTAATACTTTTAAAACAGTTTTTCCCATGACTACTTTGCTTTCACAATTTATTGCTTGTCTCGAGTCCCAGACAGATTCATTTCACCTCATGCCCATGCTAATTCCCCTAATCACCTGAATTTTCATTGCCTTAGCCTCCATGCAGATTTTAATTGCTAATAAAATCAGAATTTTAATCCGTTTTCTGCCACGATTTATCATTAAGATTCTGATCACTAATTCTATAAGAAATAACAAGGAGACTAACTGCAGTAGCGAAGGGGCTATACTAAAATTAGTACAAAAACCGTACAATAGTTGCGAATTTGCATACGAGTCAGGTGCTACCAATGCGTCTAATATCATTCTGAATAAATTAATCATATCGCATATTCATCATTACAGCCATCATTTTTAAGATGATTCTTCACTCAACAAATCTGGTATAGCAATAATTCTACCTTTGGAGGCAGCACATTTTCGTATTTTTTCTGTTTTTATATTACATCCTGTTTTCGGAAGGAGCAAATGCTATTCTTTATGCGGTTCCTTCCTACTTAAGATTTGAGTGACAGCACAGTTTTTTAATGACTCGGCATATGTTTCATTAGATGGGTCTCGGATGCTTTTTGTTTTTTCTTCTTGCCGGTTTGCAGTAGTTAGTTATTTTTGTGTCCTTAGACAAGAAGTACAATTTATTTTTATCATCGCTGACTCGTTTTCGGTACCGCAGGTACGAGACTTGTTAAACCAAGTTCAGAAGCTGATTTGTGACTTATCCTTAATTTGTGTGTGCTGCCAGAAAACATGGAATGTGCACCGTAAATCCAAGCCAATCGAACTAAATATGCGTGGCATTATTATCGGCGTAAAACCCTTTAGTGTTTAGAAAACTTTGATAGAAACGGTCGGAAAGGATATATAAGAACTAAGGCAACGTTTAGCATGGATAAGCAAGTTCAAAATATTTCAACATTCTGAGTTAAGGCTGTAGTCCAAAAACCACATCATCTTGTCATTACTGCCGCTGATTCAGGCCTCACTACTAACACTATTTGCTCGAACCTCCTGTCTAAGACAGCTGGGTCATCTTTTTTCACTCTAGGTAACAGTATTTCCACCAAAAATTTCTACTTTCCAAATACTGCTGCTTGTGAACTTACCACCCCTCGTAAAACGATCTCAGGAATAAGTGGGTTAAACAACCAGTGATCTGATTGTCGAGAGTTGAGATGTATGAAGTGAAATATATCATTAGAATTCTCTTCATTGCCGTGCAATATTGACTTTTCTACCCCCTCCCCGTATGCTGAGAAGCGATGCCTGAAAAGTTGCGGTTGCGTGCCCATGAGCGTGAGATTCCCGAAGTCGTTCCGAAGAAATGTCGTGAAGGTTGAATCCCTCGAAACCTCGATATGTCAGATTCACGATGGAATAAAAGGTTAGAATCATGACAGTTGTGAGAAGGTTGTAGAATTTCTTAGCATTGAATATACAGAGTTAAGCAACCATGTTAAAAATAATTTATACATGTGTATACTTACAAATGAAATTTCGTACAAGCACATTGACACCATAAATACAGAAATTAACTCTTTGCATGCTAAAGGCCATTTCAAAGAAATCTCAAATCTACAATGACAGTTATTTAAATTTGAAAAATATGTAAAATTTATTATATTTTAACATTTATTAATTTCGTATAATTGTGTTCGAAACACTGATCATTCCTACATTGACATTTCTACTTGTAAAAAATGAAATAATAACTAATTTACATCTAAATCTTTTTTAAACATGATAAAGTTTTGAACCTGCAGAATACCTATAACATGGAGCCACGAATGTGCAATTATTGAATAGAATGTTCCCAGAAAGCCGACCGCTACACCTATACCTACCATATTTACCGCATCACCATTACTGTGACAATTTTGAGCACCAAAAAATTTTTTTAATGAGGACGCTAAAATTGAAATTTGATTTTTAGCTAAAAATGAAGTGAACTGATAACTTTTTTAATTCTATAATTAAAGAGTATATCAGCGTTCAAACCCCACTTTGATATCCGTTAAAAAGTGTTTTAGCCCTGCTAATTTTATTTCCGATATTCACAAGTTTGTTTTACTATAATACTCATGGTTTAAAATTACCTACAAGTACAACGTTAAGAGGACTTTAAAATTCCTTCTTGTATGTGTTGCGAGAATAAAAAGTACATTTTTAACTAATGGAAATGAATCTCTCGCACTCTATACAATCTACGAGTTTTTCATGTAGCACTTTGGAACATGGGAAAGACTGCGAACGCTGTCAAAGACCGATACTTGAGGATTGGGTTCTTCACACCAAGCAAGGAAAGTCAGTACTCAATTGCTTGGTACGGCGAATAACAGTTGCTGCATATCGATACTTGGCGTGAATGTACCAGATACCCAAGAAAATGCACATGTACCAGAAAATTAAATATGAATTTTAACGTTTTTTCTAATGATAAAAATCAAAATTCGAAATAGAACTTTGACTGTAGCACATCAAACTTCATTTATATAATTCGTCCTCTTTTCGAGCATACCTGCAAAAGTACACTGAGAGGGTCAACTTCCTAGCAAGGTTTAGTTCCAAATATGATATGATTGAATATTTTAAATGCTGAAATTGTGAAAAAACTGTATCGATTTAACTGTGGACGTTTTATGTGTCTGCTCCCTCTTAAGCGAGGCGCGAGTCTTCCTGTGAATGGATTCCTTTAAAATTTGATGAGAATCTAAGTTTCATGTTAAGACCATACCAAATTTCATTTGTCCATCTTAACGAATTTTTGAAATATGTTTAAAAGCAATACATATTTAAACCCCGGGTAAGAAATTTTAGTGATTCAGTTATTATTTCTGGTACTTGTGTCGAGTTCCGATTTTCACTATGCCACAATGATATTTCACTCAAAAATAAAGCCAAAAGAACTCATTAAAGCCTATCCAGGCAAAAAAGTACGAAGAATAAAACTTAGTGGGAATTATTAGAGAATTAACCTTTAGATAATATATGCAGTTTCTTAATTTATTTTTGTTTGTTATCAATTATTAAACAGACTGAGCACAACCAATATTTTCACTTAATCGAGAAATTTTTACTGTTTAGGGATTTGTACTGTATTTAGAAGAATGAAAAATGATTTAATGTATGGCACACCACTTATTTCGACTCTAAAATAAATAATAAAAAGCTTAAAAATACCAATCGAAGAACAATCTAATTTATTTATCTGTCAAACGAACCAGAGGAACTAAAAATGAATTTTTAGAACTCCCGAGTTATAACTAAGTCTAATATGTGAATGTTTTAATTCCAACTTTTTCAACTTTCTAATATAGATTTCGAGCCGTAAAAGTGGTTTTCGGTATTTTATTTTTTTAAGAAACAATTACTTCTCAGAGAGTACATAGCGATATTTTTTAAAAATTTTAGTTACATTAAAATGAATCGATATTTTATGATATCCTATTTGAATTGCACAGAAACCCCAATTTAATGTTCAGAAATTCTAATAAATGTCAAATTAAATTCAGTTCAACATTTCCTAGATTTTTCGATAGTCGATAGCATAAAATTATAATTTGAAAAGCTCTATAGTTGAATTGTAGCGCAGATTTTCAAAATATCACTTTTAATGCAAAGGATGAATAAATTTACATTTTAAAATGGTATTAAAATTTTAAATTTGTTTCTATACATTTTTTATTTGATGAAAGTATTTTGTATTTTATATTACTTCGATATAATATGATTTTAAAACTCGATTATTGTAACAGACTTTTTAATATTTGGTGATTAAATCCATAAAAACGCAGGTAATGAAATAAATAATTTAACATTTATGACTATACTTAGAATGTAACAACTAGATGCGATCAAGCCTAAAAATTATAAGCTGCGATGTTTCACACTTGAGTAATTTTTTTAAAAATCTTGCAAGGTGAACTTATCTGAAATTTTTTTGGAAAATGCATTTATTAACGAAAACACAATTATTACTTAATATGCATAGATATTTAATGATTTTTAAAAAGTTTAAGTAATTCTCAACTATTTGGCCTATGTGGTTACTTCTCATTCGATTATTTAAAATGTGTTTACGGAAATTATCTGAAATGAAAACGAGCGAAAGATAAGCGTTGCATTTCAAAAAAGGAATATTCCTACAAGTTCTTGTGAAATTGGCCTTCAGGATGCATAGAGTGCTGAATTGCATCCTAACATTTGCATACAAAAATTTAAAAAAAAAGCATTTGAAATATAAATATAAAAATATTAAGTTGTAAATATACTTAATTATTAAAAATCAGATTAATATATGTACTTTCCAATTAAGAGAATTTCATTAAAAGAAATACTTTCAATTCTTCATTTCGCCATTTTAATTTTTTCCATGCTCATTTTGTTCATTCACTAATCAACTGCAATGAAATTTTTACCGCTATTTTTTTCTTAAAACTATACAGATTACAAAAAGTAAAATCCTGGATATGTTGTAACATTTAAAACTCAACATTATAGAGCATAACTTTTGTTACATAAAAGCGAAAAATAGTCACTACACAATTAATTCTCCAAAAAAATTTTAAGCTAAAAACAAAATTCCCTAGATATTATAATATTTAAAATTAAACATTATAGAAAGTAGCTTTAATAACTTAAGTAAATAACCAACTGTCTAAAAATATACCGGTAATCTCACAAAGATAGAGTTTTGCCAAAGAAATATTGAACTTGAGGAAAAAAATTGATACATATTTAAAATTCCAGTGATGACGCATGCCGAAATTCGGCAAGCCAGCTTCCTTAAAAACCATAATCCTATTCAAAATGAGAGCTCTCACCTAGGACAACATGAAAAAATTAAGATTGAAAATAGCTCAGCTTTTTCTCAAAGTTGTATTCACACAACGAGGGACAGACATGCTTGTAATTTGACTCCCTGAAATCCACAGGGGAAATTCTCATTGTGTTCGAGTTACCGCATTTACATGCAAGAAAATGCACATACAGATGGGCAACCAGTAAATGGATGAAATGGTTCGAAATCTGATACGAATCTACAATTTAAATGCTAAAACTGCGTGCCAAATTTCATTCATCTTGCTAGTTAGCTATGAAGTGACAGATTTAAAGCCAGCAACCGACATTGCAAGAATATAAAAGGTCATATCTTTTCCCCGTTTCAATATGAAATTATTATATAAATTATTTAATTAAAAGAAACTATAAAAAGCTAATAGGATTGGTGGAATTTAACTCTCTCCTTGCACAATACTGTATCGTCTAGATGGACTCTGGGCGACATGGTTTCCAGATGAGTCCTCTGGCGAGGGTGGAGAAACACTCAACTCGGAAATCAAAGTGGATCTCAGCACTGCATTTTCAGAATCTGAAAAGGCGAAAGAATCTGAATGACTCAGCTTTCACATTTTTTAAAAAATTCTAAAATTTACATTCAAAATCTAAACATTGTCAAACGTATTTGGATAACATAAATAATTTTTAAAATTGGCACTCAATAAAAACTTGACAGCAATTTATTTTGAAATTTCCTTTCTTTTTTTACACATAACTCATTTCTTTTCTATTCAATAAAATTAAAAATTCAAAACAACATTCACAAAACAGAATAACTGGAAATTCGGAAATTTTGTAAAAGTATTTGAAATGTTAATTCGTACCAATGAATTTTTCAATCAAAAGATAAATCTTTCCGTTTAGAAATAAGAAAAAATCTAAAATGCATGCATACAGATAAATGAAGGAAGGTTAACATATGATTAATCGATGAAAAAGCCAACGGAAATTATCTTTGTTTTTACCTTTTATTACAGAATATTTTAGTACCACCTGCCTATTGGCATCCTAGAATGCTTTTTCAACTTATTAATTCTTGCAAAAAAGAACCCAAACTCATCCTGTACACAAAATTTTTTGTCTACGCAGTTAAACCAGCGTGTGGGAAAACCATAACTAGTACTTGAAAAGCAAAATTTTAAAATTAAGTATTTGAATTACTTGGAAAGTCGTATATAATTGTTTACCGAAATAAAAGAAAAGATGCAGACATGAACCGTGTTAATATGACATCTAAGAATTAGGAGAAAAAAAATATACCCATCTATTCGTGAACATCGAAACGCAGAGCGTTTTCAATAAACGCCAGGCACTTAATAAATTTTAGCATTGCAATATGTTTATTCGATTTCTCACAACCATGAAGGACTTTCGGTTCTATTTAATTGCAGTTAAAATGTAACGCTGGAGAAAATGAAGTTTCATTTAAATGCTACGGTTCATGAAGGATTAATTTTTATAAACATTGAAGCTTTAATTTTAATCATGTTTTGAAGAATCAAGCTGAATATTTTGGAAAGAAACCCGCGGTCTGAATAAACAGCAGTCGGAGAATGAGGGCGACCCTTAAGATGGCAAAACCCTCTTTTTACTTCCATACCATGCCAACGAAGGAGTTTGACCTAAGATCAAATACAGCCGGCCCTGGTCCACAGTCAGCAAGTTACAGTCTTGAAACCAGGACCTTACCAATAGGTCACTTCAGTCTGTTAAAATCGTTGAAAAAGAAGTCCTTGGTCCAGAACTGTCCTGAGCAAAATGCGTTCCAGAAAGCAAAATCACTCCTGTATTACGAATAGGGAAGAAAACCTGGCAATGTTATTGGTTCGCTCAGTGGATGACGTCATGGGCACTCTCAGCATACGATGCATAAATAAAACGTTAAGATAAAAGGATTTATTTCATTCTAATAAAAATGGTTTTTAATTGGCCACTATGCAAAAGTCGTATTCATTTTCCAGCTGCAGAAAAACTGAAATCTTAACTTCTGATATGATTTCATAAGGAAATGTTTCATTTATATAAAATATTTGATAACTTTTCTTTCTTCCGAAAATGTTTATTTTATTCATAACTAACACGTACAGGAAAAAAATCTGAAATTTCCGAACAAAAAGGAATGTTTCAAAATATGTAGCAATTAAAGAAATTGTGTAATTTAGTTGGAATATATCGAACAATACTTTCGCCCATCAAAGAGATTTTAATAAAACGATTACATCAATAAAAATAAAATATCTGTTCGCATTTTCTTCATTATACATATATTATGGAAGTTAAAGAATTTTTTTTATTTATAATAACAGATGTAGATAAAAAAAATAAGATTTAAAATAAGCATCTCTTTATACTAAATTTATAGCCAATATAATTTTCATATGTCTAGTAATTTCGGAAAGTAAAAAAAAAGGATTTTACAGGCGTAAACAGTAGTAATTTTCGTAGTTTTTTAATTTCTAAGAAAATATTTATTTAAACTCCAATCATAATTTTTTAAATAAATGTCAAAGAGCAATCTTCAAATACAGATACAATACGAGATAAACAATATGTAATGCGAGAAGTGAAAAAAGATTTATGCTATACTTTAAAAAGAGACATTTCAAATACTGATATAAACTCACTTTTTTATTGATATGAGTGAAAAAGGTAAACATTTTTTTTTTCAAACGAAATTTTACATTCTTAACAGCAGAAGTATCTAAATAAATATCGTGATAAAATTAAACTTTTTAGCTGCAGAACACTCCTAAAGGTCAATAAAACTTAGAAAGGACTTTCCTATAAGAAAGCTATTATAAGTTGAACTATGTAGAAAGCAATGCTGTCCTTTTCCATCTAATTCGATTTAAAATCCAATTTCGTTTTTAAATTTCGAATGCAAGTTTTTAGCTGTAATATTCGTTATAATTGAAGGGTTTGCTGCAAAAAGGAGGTAGCTCCAATGATTCAAGTGTGCAGAAACTTGGCGGTCGCACCAGAAGCTACCTCCATATTGCAACACAATAATGAGATAGACAGCCCCGTCGCTTGATTTAACGCGAGATCTAACGTTTGAAATCACATCTTTCTGCACCAAATGAAATATTTTTTATTTTACCACATGATGGTACATGTAGCTCAAATTCCCTCAATTGGAGCTACATCCGTTTTGCAGCGAACCCTTCAATTGTTTCATTTTAATCGTGAGTTAAAAGGGGGGAAAAGGAAAGTTAAGGGATCCGACTACGTTTGAAGGAAAAATTTTGAAAAATTGGACTTTTTATAAACTAGTTCTGGTTTTTAGATGTATTTTCAATAATAAACACTATAAATACAAATCAATTATCTGAAAAAGTAATAATACTTCGAGAGAGGGGAAAGTTTGTAGTACATTTTACTGAAATTGAACCAAAACGGTTAACACTACACAAAATGGTAATGCAGCAATCCTATTTTTCTTTATACACAAGTTATAGAATATAATGATGAATGAAATGGACCAAATTCCAAAAAAAAATTTCTAAGATGGGAAGAAGTTACGAAGTAAAAATATACGTATACCTACAATTTTTGTATAAATTCACAACTTAATTTTTCTAAAAACATCAATAAATGTAAAAGTATTTCACCAACACTAAAACTTTTCGTTCATTTCATTGATCGTACTATTGAAAATACAAGCTGAAATTTTTATGTAAATGACTTTTAATTTTGGGGATGTCATGTTAATGGTGGAGAATTCTTATGAAGATTAAAGTTCTAAGAAAATTTCAGCTGAAAAATAGGTGATCCTGGAGTATTGATCAATCCTTCCTTTTTCTAGATAAGATGAACTGTTTTGGAAAGAGAAGCCTGAACTACAAGAAATAATAAGAATTTTTTAAAAATCGGTCGATAACCAGTGTGTTTGACGTAGTCGGATACCTTAAAGAATACAAGTGCGGAAGTTTATGATCGGAATTTATGAAATCCATTCTAACGAAAGAACGAAACAAATTCGAAGTTCGCCTATGACATCAGTCACACTTTGACTTAGGCACCAATAAATGGAGTAGGGAATGGGAATATGCTTCCAAGGAAGGTTCATCGAAACATAACAGGTGGGGAAAAATGCGTGCCAATGAAGAGAAGTGGAATGTTAAACCAAAAATAACCAAATAACCGTTCACCAAAAATAACAGCAAAATCATTCTTCTCTAAAGTTATTTCCTTTTATTTTCAAATTTAATTAATGACAGAAAAGACATGGCTCTTGCCATTTTAATACATACCATATTAACAACTTATTATTTCTCATTTACTGATATAAGTTAGTAATCTTTTAACTCAGAATATCTGACAAATTATTTGTACTTGGCGTAAGTTCCGTAGTTTAATTTAAAAATCAGTAGCACTTAATTCAATTCAGGGACGTCAGTTAGCCTAATGGCATTCTAAATGGCTGAGTGTAGTGCTATAAGACATTTTATAAAAATCAGAAAAATCAAAATGTGAGAGTTATTTTACTGTTTATCATATTAAGATTGAAAAATGAAATAAATGTCAAAACATTTTGTCCACAGTGATTTTCAAAAGAAAACTTTATACACAGATTTCTATCTAAAAATGTACTACTGAAAATGGAGCTATCTGAAAGCATGTTAATCAAATTTGGAATGGAAAATAATGGAAGAAATTCAAGAAGAATTTAATACTTTATTAGAGGATATTCTATTATCTTTTAGATTCGAATAGTCAGAAAAAAGTTCGAGTAGGCTTCACGTTACTTATGCACAGATCATTTAGAATTATTAGAATTTGCCATATCATAAAAAGTAATATAATTTAACAGGTTTTCAATTTTAAAAAGAAAACTAAGTTTAGACTTTGAAATTAGATTCAAGCACAATTGTTCTATAACTAGAAAAATTACCATTTTCAAGTTATTCACAATCAGTATTTCTAAAAATAAAGACAACATTAAAAGTAACGGTTGACATACCAGAGAGAGATTTCGATGCAATAAGATTTAGTTTCCGGCCATGGTGATGACAATTCCTTTCTCATCAATTCACAAGTGCCATCCAATGAATTTACATTCAAATAAATTCAGCAGTTTTCCGACGTATTAAAAACAGCACATTCAAATCGGAGAACAGTTCAATAATCTAAGCAAGCATAATGTAGAGGTAATCAACTTTAAAACACAGAATATAGTAACAAGCTGTTGCAGGTCCACGAATCGAGCTCGCAGGTGGAATTTTGTTTTTAGAAAACACAAGGTTGCCAGAAAACACACTGCTCGCAGTTCTGGGTTACGACTTTAAAAAGTTACGTTCTAAGAAAGAGAAAAACAAAGACGTTTTGAAACTGCATGAAGGAAATAATGAATATAAATAAGCATGCATTTAATTTCATACCAACAAAGAAATTTTTTTTCTTTAAATGGATAAGATACTGAATAATGTTTAGTATAAGGTTCAATGCATGAAGATCACATTCTTATAATCTTTTGGTATTTAAATATGATCAATTTAGCTATTTGGGGTTTCTGCTATTTTCAATCCAAAAAATGTATCTATGTAGCAGTATTGTATTTCACGGTCACCAATATTCAACTTAATTAACAACGATTATGTTAACCCCCTGGCTGCGTAGTTTTTACAATCACTGTTTAGATGCGTTGTTTGCAAATATGTTTCAAACAAAGTGGTCTGTAATCATAAAAATAAACATTAAACTACAATAAAAGCGGAATGCACTAGAAAAGGGACCGATTGTCGACCAGCGGAAATTGCGGGGTAAGCAGTTGGAGAGTTGAATTTTAATTAAATTAAGATAAAAATTAAAACCAGCTAACGAGTGTGATTACAAACTTTTAATCAAACGTTTTGGGAAAGCTGATGGAAAATTCTTACATGTCTCCAATCCATGCATCTATTCTTTCATAATTCTAAACAAGACATTTTATTTCATATATTCTCAATGAATTATGTTCCGGGTGATTTTTTAATTATAGAAAACAGTTCCAAATCCGAATTGCATTTTTTTTATGAATCGTCGGTGCTGTCCTGCTAAGAGTGAAAATTTTAAAAAATAAATAAAAAGTTTTTGTTTTAAAATAAGATCTCTAACAGAAAAAAAACATTCAAATTAATCAATATATGTTAATTACATATTTTATGCTGATTATACGTTTGTATTTTTTTGTCTTTGTTTGTGGAGAAGGACTGAATAAAATTGCAGTCAATATTTTTTTTCGGAAATTTCTCGCCAAATGTGGCAATTGTGATACACTACAGATGCTGAAATTAAAAGCGAGTGTTTGATTGGTTGACATGAAAGCGCATCTTTTTACCACAGATTAATTTACAACAGCACGAGATCGTGATCTTTTTACGTCTTTTAAAGAAAGAGCAATAAGCATTAATTTACTCAATTTATTTAATTTTCTTCACACTTTTATTTTATTTTAAATTAAAATAGATTAAACTACCGATGTAAAATTTTAGTGTGTAAAAAACACTCCCAAATAGCGGACATAATTGCGAGTCTCCATTGCCCTTAATTCCTTAAAATATCTCATTCTGTGTTATTTACTACAAATAGCGAGAAGTCCAAAGAGTGCACAATCATTTTATTTTCACAAGAAACATCATTAAAAGTTATACGAAATATTTTAAAGTAGGAAAATCTCAGATATTTGAACTCTTGAAGGCCAAATATGAGATTAGAAAGCTATGGATGGTCAATTCTAATTAACAGTGGACGCCCTGAAATATTTCACTGAAATTTATCTATCTATACTAATAATAAAGCTCAATGTATGTGTGTGTGTGTGTGTGTGTTGGCGCTTTACAGGCCAGACCAAATTTTGCACATGTATACCTTGGAGATCGGGAATGTGCACCTCGGAGCTCTTTTATCAAGTTTTTAATTTGAATTTGAATAAAAACTAAGCAAAATTTCGCCATTAATTTCTGAAAATATTATCGCACAAAGGTGATTTTTACATCAAATTAAAGATTAAAACATTAGTTTTCTAATAGTATCAGGGTTCTTGAATCTTGAATGTAAATATTTTGGGATATGGAGAGACAAAGGCTATAATCCCCGAAGTATCAGGGTTTTAACACATAACTTAAGCTTCTATTTTTAATGAATCTTTAAAAAATATTTTAACCATATTTTTCAACAATATATTTCGGACAAAACCATAAAATTTAATCTGCATGAGCACGTGACGAGTGAAAGGGAAAATATCTTTTATCAATATGTTGCCATCAGATTGACAAACAAACTCAAATTCAAAAATAAATAATTATTGCAAAATAAAACATATAAAAATGTAATTTTCAGCACGTGTCTGCATGAAATGTTGTGAAGCATGACATTTCTAGAAAGAAAATACAAACTTTTGTGACTTTTACAATATAATTAAATCAGCTATATCTAATACAAACATGGTTTAATATATATTTTCAATTCAAGGTCCAACGGCTAATTTGTAAAACTTTAATAATAAAACTGCATCTATAAAAAGGGTCAAAAAATGAATAACTACATAGTAAGTAACATGTAAGTCTATAAATGCTTTAAAGAATGTAGAATGCTTAGCTTTTAAATAAAAAGAGAGAAACTTCAATCAACTCAGTTTTTAAAACTGACTGGTTTATGAATATTTAAAAATTATTATTCAATAAAAACGATTAATCTTAAACCAATTCATCGACCATAATTCCAAAGATGATACCTCAGTCAATGTCCAGGATTTCTCAAGACCGATTGGTACCAAGAATGAAAATATTCCAAACATTTCTATTCAAAACTTCAGAAGTCGATGAAATTTGGAAACCTTCATTTATTTATTTATTTGAAAGTTGAACTGTCAAAAATATTTCGTAGAATATTATTCATCATAACTAAAAGGTGCATAAAATTTAGACCAAATTTTAATGTGTTTTAATTATGTTTATAGACCAAAATAAAATATCATTCGCATCATTTAAAGCATTTTGAAAGTAAAACTGAAAATTGAATTTTATGTTGAATATAAGTCATTTTTGTTGAATAATTCTAGAAATATTACATAAATTATTGTAATTATTCAGTGGTACACATTATGATTCGCTTATATTTTTTAAAAAATGCGTGGTTTCTGTAAAGAAAATGTTTTTATATCCATTTGCAGTTTCATTATTTCCACTTTAATTTAAAGTGAAATTTTGAGACAGCTGACAGAAAAGTAGAGAGGCATGCAGTACATTACTGGCTTAAGGCCTTAATCAATGCATGAGTGAATTATATGACCATTAAAATTTGAACTTAAAAATATTTTGATTAAGTAGCTATTAAAAGACGCATAAAGTATTTAACTGACAATGACGTTACGTAGGGTATTTAACTCATAATTTAACAGCAATAAGGTTAGCAAACCTGCTGGTCGCCGGCTAATATGTAATAAAGAGAATCCGTAGACTCAAATCCCATTACTGTGTGTGTTGACAAAATAACATCAGGACCGCCGGAGAGAGCAACTGATGAGGAATAAGTGCTCAATGAAATACCGACTCATGTGGAGATAAATGTCCGAATTGATTGTAAAGCTGAAACTGACCAGGATTTGTGGGCTGAGGAAGAGGATTTGAATGTGATGAATTTCAAAACACAAATCCGAATAATTTGCTCTCTCGGATGATGAAAAGGACTTTATGATTGAAGATTAAATAGAATTTTTAAAAAAATATAAGCGCTGAACTACAGTGTACATTTTTTTTTCTGTACAATGTGGATTGACTCAAAGAGTCTTGAAAAGGTGAACGGTTTATTCATGAGATACATACATGTATGATAGAGAGATGTATATACATGAGATGTATATTCAATACAAAAAAATGTCAAATATTGTTAAAAGGTTACTTTGAACTGCAAATTTATTAAATGGTTCCTTTTAGTACGGGCAAATGGTATATTTAATTCTTATAAGAATAGAAATTTGCATTCTGCATTTGTTAACATTTTAAATTACTTAATATTTTTACTTATTCAAATTCAAAAATTCCATGCACAAATCAGACTCGGCATTTGTGCGAAGGGGACAATTTTCCATGTAACTGAGGGTGCCAATGAAGGAAAGACAAACGAGGTAACATTATTGAAAAAGAAAGGAATTTAGTTAATATTTTGCACCATCTCATATTCTGTTACGCTGCAACTGTAATTTTAAAATTGTAATTCAAAATGCACGTAAATTTTGCATTTAATGACACGTTGCAAGAAAAAAAAACAAAAGAAAATTCTTCCCAATAACGGCTGACACTTCCCGTTTACTATTCTGAGCACTGCGAAGTAATATCTATTAACTTAATGTGGAAAACTTTTTCAGGCAGCTTTCTCAGAGTAGCATACTACAGTACAGAATTTGCGGCAAGCGGATTCTAGAATTATCAAAATTTAGCAGACTTGGGAGGAAAGACACCCAAGAAGTTATCAGATTTAATTCTTAATAATTTCTTAAAGAATTAACAAATCTTTTTTCATCACTTAACACAAATATAACACTAATTTTCTTTTCTTTATAATTTGAATAATTCATCAATACAAAATATCTCGTGGCGCAAATAAAAAAGAAGTTCGTATTATTTGTTAAAATCAGAATTAAAAACTTACTTGGTTAGAAATACCGGGTGGCCAGAAATAAAACACCCCTACTCTGACCTCCCTGGATATCGAACTACTCAGTGTAAAGGCTTGAAAATTTGTGGACATACTATTCAAAAAATGGGGAAACGGATTTCACGAAAAAAAAATTTAGTTCCAGAAATCACCGATAGGTGGCGCTGTACCACTGGACGTATGCTGAAAAGACACAAAAACACGTTTTAAACACATTTTATTTGAAAGTACCAAGCATACATGAAACAAGGACGTTATCGATGCAGGGAATGCTGCTCAATATGGTTCCCTTCCTGAAGATGTAAAATGTGAAGTCTGTGGACAGCTTGTTCAACTGCGGATCGTAACTGGTCATCTGAGATGCTTCTCACATGCAGACTGATACTCTCTTTCAAATCTGCCAAGGTTATCAGACGTTCTCGATAAACAAGGTTTTTTAAGTGTCCCCAAAGCCAAAAATCACACGGATTAAGATCCGGTGAACGAGATGGCCAAGTTGTCGGAAACGCGCGACTGATTATTCTGTCAGTGGTGAAATGTTGGCGAAGAAACTGTTGCACAGGGAGTCCAATGTGTGGAGGTGCCCCATCTTGCATAAAAGTAATGGTGTCAAGGCATTGGCGCTGCTGCAAATGGGGTACAACAAATGTTTCGAGCATCCTTTTGTACCTGTTGGCCGTCACGGTACATGTCTCAAGGCCATTGGAAGTAACCTCTTCGAAAAAGAACGGTCCAAGGATGAATGTGGCTGTGAATCCACACCAGACTGTAACTTTCGGTGAGTGGAGTGGAATCTCTTGGAAGGTACGGGGGTTTGTCGTGTCCCATATGCGACAGTTATGGGTGTTCACTGTTCCACTGAGGTGGAAATGGGCCTCATCGCTCCACAGAATCTGCCACGGCCACGATGCATCCACTTCAACTCTAGCAAGAAATGTCAATGCAAAGGTCAGTCGCATCTCCCTGTCTGTGGCCAGCAATTGTTGATTAGGGCGGATTTTGTACGGGAAACAATGCACCATTTTTCTGAGTACGTTCCACACTGTGCTATAGGGAACACCCAAGTGTCGTGACACTGCACGTGCACTACTGCAGCCTAAAACATTATCCATTGACTGTTCAACAATACCGGTGGCAACATCTTCAACGACATCTGAACGAACCGGTTTGCGTCCTCGACCAGGCTGAACTCCAAGATGTCCAGTTTCCTCGAATCGAGCGATCATTCTCCTGAGAGCTTGTGGAAGCAATGGTCCCTTACGCAAATCCTTAAGTCGGCGAAACTCTCGAAGTGCTGCTGGAGCATTTCCTTTATTCTCGTAAAACAACTTCACAAGCAAAGCGCGTTCTGGCAGCGTGACAGCCATCACTAATAAGAATGACATTCCCCACCTTTTAACTTCTTTTATACCCAGAACATGGCTTCTAACCATGCTTTATGCAAATTTTTCTGGTTACAGTATGAAATTGCAGTTACAACG
Source organism: Argiope trifasciata (assembly GCA_026543055.1). NCBI lineage: Eukaryota > Metazoa > Arthropoda > Arachnida > Araneae > Araneidae > Argiope > Argiope trifasciata. Next base: position 49,587 of record JAPMOQ010014942.1, read on the forward strand.
GGAGTTCTAGCTTCTTTACTATTTTTATTTTCCATAAGGGGCAGAAAAATTAAAAAGGAAGCATGGAAGCATTCCATTCCGCATAAACATTTTAATTTTTATTATTATTTGTGTCTTTTGATCATAGTTCCAGTTGTGCAGCGCCACCTATCGGTGATTTCAGGAACTAATTTTTTTTTCGTGAAATCCGTTTCCCCATATTTTGAATAGTATGTGTACAAAATTTTGAGCCTTTACACTGAGTAGTTCGATATCCATGGAGGTCAGAGTAGGGGTGTTTTATTTCTGGCCACCTTGTATCTTGAAAAATTCAAGTATGACAGCATATATATTTTTATCAGTCATTGCAGAAAAAATGGATCGCAATTAGAAATTATTCGAAAAATTAATTTAAAACAAAACAGAAAATAAATAGCGAAATATAAAAAAATATTGAAAAGAATTGTGATTTTGAAGCATAATAATGGATAGACCTCAGAAAATAAATTTTCAATTCTTATAAGACCTTGCTGATTATTTTTATTTGCTATGTGAAAGCTCTATTCGATATTTGTTGAAATTTTTATAAGAGCAAATTCTCGATTGCCTAGACGTTTTCGAATACCAATTTATAGCCATTAACGTCCTCCCCAATTGGAACCATAGTTTAATGAAGGAATTAAGGATGTTTTCCATGTTTTTAAATCGGCTTCAGAGCTTTAAAAATTCTTACGTTCTCAAATCATAATAAGATGAGTTTTTTTAGATGATTTACTTCCAACATTTATTTTAAAAACTAAAATGGAGCTTTTGAAAAAATTCACGCACACATTATCTTGTTTTAAATTAATGAAATCTATGGTTTAATTAAAAACAACTGATAAATTAAAAACAAAATGATAAACCAAATTAATGTACAATTTGAAAAAGCTAAAGAATTAAATAATTCATAATTACAATTAAACACTAATATTTAATTCATAATTTAAAAAAAAATTACTGGTTGTCAACAATACATGGTAATTTTTCAGGTTGGTGCAAAAATATCACTAAATGATATTTTCTTTAATTTTTACTAAAACTTGAGTCTATAAAAAAATGGTACTCGTTAATTTACTCAGCAAATACACAAATCGAAAGCATCGGAACAAGAATTTTGATTTGGTATATTTGCCAAATGTGAGTAATTAACAATAAATTTTCTGTCATCCTGATTTCATATGAAAAGCATTCCAAAACTGAAAATACACTTTTATTCACTTTTAATTAATATTTAAAAGTCAAAATTATTGCGCAAATGGATTATAACAGAGAAAAAAATCATTCATTTCATTTTAAAAATGTAAGGAACAAATCGCAGTAAATAATGAAGCAAATTTCTTCATCTGCCTATGAAAATACAAATCGAACTAATTAAAGATAATTAACTTACATCAGCTCCACGTGAAGGTAAATTTATCACTACAGAATATGGAATTTAAAAAATAAAACGTCAAGCAAACAATGTTATACATTTCTATTTTACTAAAGAGTAACAAGCAGAATGTGACAAATTTCTGGAATTTCTTCCTAAATGTCAACATTTTCTCCTTTCCTCTCACCCCTATTTTGGCGAATTGAACCCTTCCGAAAGCATATGCAAAAAAAAGGGCTGTGAATTTTAAAATCCGTTGGCAAACAATAATCGAATCATTCGGATGTATGACGTAGTAAATCCAACGCGGAATCAGAAAGCAGTTCAAAACATAATAAATTAACATCATTATTCTTGATTGTTGCGGAAATTTGTTAGTGGAAAAAAATTGCTAGGTAGTGGTAGATTAAAAAAAATTAAAATGTGGCGATTCATTCCCAGCTGCCTTCCAATCGCAATCTTTCAGGGCGACTTTTTTCCCGCTTAATTATTCACATCCGGTCAATATGGCGGAATTTCAATATTCTAACTTCGTTAAACAAGTAAATATGTATATCCATATTATTCATTCATCATATTCAGTGTAAAAACTGCAATTTCTTCAATACTCTTTAATTTCCCTGAATTTGAAATCATACTATCCGATATCATAGAATAAAATTGATGAACAAAAAAAAATAAGCATAAAATAAAAAATACCTCTACATTTTAACCAAATATAAATAGGGTTACCATATTTGACTAGAGGTTTAACTTTTAAATGGATAAACATGGAAAAAAAGTGTGCCGGTGTTAGTTTATTTTAAAGTGGTAAAAAAAATCAACAAATGCAAACCAATCAAATAAAATGTATGGAGCAGCTCTCATTCGAAATTTTTCGACAACATCCTTAATTGTTAAATTAACATATGTATATATCAGTGCCATGTACAATATCAGTTAAAATAGAAAAATAAATATTAAAAAAATGAATAAAATAGAAAAATACAGCCTGACCACGAGTGAAATCTTGGAAACTAACAAGTGGATAACAAGAACCGAATGAAATTATCAAAATTTAAAATTGGAGACTTTTTTAACACCATTATCTATCTATATGAGTAAAAATAAGTGTTTATATGTCTTATGTGCTACCGTACCGCACATCCGATTCCGATAAAATTTCCGACACCATATTACTTGCAATTACGCGAAGGTTATAAGCACAATACAATCAGTTAAAGTATACAAAATATTTTCGGATCTATTAACCAAGGTTTAACCACCAAATAACTCGCTAAGGAGACCACAGATTCAGTAAAGATGCTAAATTCAAGATACACGCAATTATTGAGTAGCAATTGTATATAAATGCAATGCAAGTCTTTCTCTAAACGAATAGTTTTATAAAAGAGCTTGCGAGAAAGTTTTAGGGGAACCATTCCAGTAGGTTTGAAATTTTAACTAAACATTTAATAAAATGTTTGTGGGTATTTTTTTTTGCAGTAACTTTAGAAAATATTATAATACAAATAACTTTGCACCATTTTAGTTTTTAAAAAATATTCTTTTCAACCATATTAAAGATTTAATAGCAAAAATATATTTCCTTTGTTTAATCCATTTTGAAAGAAAATATTTTAATCACATTTTCAAACATTAAACTTTGAGAATTGGGAACGAATATTAAACGAATCGCGAGTTTCTTTCATTACCATTCGGAAAGAACACCAAGCTTTACAATTCTAAAAGAATGCACAAAGATAAATATCTGCTTGTAGAATAAAATAATAAAAATAGAATAAATATCATTTTTGCCTCTCCTTTGTATATCCTTCCATTTCAATGAATGTCGAGAAGAAAATAAATATTATTATTATTTGTCTCAATTAAACAAGATAGCTATTTCAAATTCCAAACGACATTCCCATGATCATTTCTATTGCGGCAGCAACGCGCATGGCTGCCAACTATTGTTATGATAAAAAAAGAGTGCCGATTACAACAGCCAGAAATGACCGTTTATCGCCGATTCGGTGGAGGCTGCGTAGAGCCAAACGAACATTTAAAATAATCTAATCCCTTTAGCCTATTTTATATTTTAAACTTGAATTTGTCTTTTTAATTATTACTTTTTTTCTTTTTTAAACATAATTACAAAAATGGGTTCAAGTCCTTT